>LNAC01000027.1:2026586-2159750 GCA_002007465.1 Ailurus styani | reverse complement strand
GGAGGAGGAGGAGGAGGAGGAAGAGGAGGAGGGGGGGGAAGAAGAAATAATGAACTATCAAGTTAATGCTGTTTTTTTCTATGTCAGGAGATCCATGATATTAGTCCCTTGGAGCTAACTTCTGGGGACAAAGTAGAAGTTGGTGATAAGGAGCGAGTCTCTAGGGCTCATGCCCAAATGGCTAATTTCCCCACCTTTCAGCTGTCTCTAAGACTTCCTGGGACAGATGTACCTAGGAAATTGCTCATTTCCATAATTTGAACCTGTGGCTCCATTGCCCCACCCCCAGCTCATCCGCTCTCTTGGCTCATCAGTGTCCAACCCCAATTCCTGGGAAAGTCAGATGCCTGAGTCCCTCAGTCTAGTGTCCCTTCCACTTCCAGACATCCACCTTTGTTAGGTTCTGGGAAAGGAAACCACTTTAAATCTTTGTTCAAAAGTCATATATTTCAAATATATTTTTACGTGGTCAAATTCTACTTTAAGCTGGCATTTATTTAACTCATTTTTTTCTAAGGGACTGAAGTCTGCTTCAAAAAGCAGAGTTAGCTGATTCTCATCTAGTGATGGTTGCTAGGAAACCATTCTATGGCAAATTGGAATCACACAGGCTCTCACTTCCCTGTCTTGAGAACTCCTATAGAATTAATGTAGGCACAACTCATTCAATGATGAATCAGCACTTCCAATGATATCTTTTCTCTCTCTCTGCTAAAGTGTTATTTAAATAATTAACTTTTATCTATAGTGTATGTCTTAGCTTCCCAGTTATTCTTCAAACTCTCAGAGAAGCCCTTTCACATGTACGCCTTTGTATCCCAACTCCCAAATGTCTCGACACCAGAGTTTAACCAATATGCACTTATTTGAAGGGAGGTGGTCACATGGAAGAAATGCTTTCAAACTGGGAAATGAACAGTCAGAGGTAAGTTCCACTGATAATTAAATGGGTTCTCACAGTATTTCCTTTCTTTGGCTTATATTTCTGTTTTCTGCTTTCAAAGTTGAGGCCATGCAAGGAAAAACTTGCTGGAATATTCAAGAAGTGGTGATAGGAACTGGCGCAATGTCTTTGTGGAACAATCTAGCAATATCTGTTAAAGCTTGAAGACTCATATGCTATAGCCCACAAGTCCATTGCTAGAGACATAAAATCCTCCCACAAGCAGGAGAAATTCAATGAAAAAGTGCACTTTGACATTGTCCGTCATTGTTAAAAAAATAGAAAACAACATAAATGTACATTAAAAAAAAAACAGAATAGATACAATGGGAGCTGCTCCAGCAGACCACAGCCACCCTGCTAGTGATACTCTCCTACCATTCCCTACTATGCAACATGGCGGCGCACTGGGCCGTACTATAGAACTAAATGAGCTGGAACTACCTATGTCAACAAGGTAAATCACTGAACGAAACAAATCTATTTGCAGCAAAATGCATACCATACAATACCATTTATATAAAGTTCAAAATATGTCAAATCAAATTGTGTATGAATACATTATAGAGTAAAAAATATACAAATGTTTATGGGAAGAAAATCACTAAATTCAGTACAGTAGCTATCTTGGTGGGGGGGGCGGATGGGTCAGGGAGGGCTAGGCAACTTTTTACCATGTTTTATTTATGAAAACACATATTTGAAGAAAGCATAGCAAAATGTTAAGACTGGACAAAGCTGGGTTAAGAGCATGGATCTTACATAAAAAATACATATCAAGGGATGCCTGGATGGTTCAGTTGGTTAAGCATCTGCCTTCATCTCAGGTCATGATCCGGGGGTCCTGGGATCGAGCCCTGCATGGGGACTTCCTGCTCAGCGGGGAGCCTGCTTCTCCTTCTGCCCCTCCCCACTGGCTTGTGCTCTCTCTCTCTCTCTCTCTCTCTCACTTACTCTCTTTCTCTCTCCACATTAATAAATAAAATCTTTTTTAAAAAATACATATATCAAACATTTTAAAAGAAGCATGAAGAGTTGTTATATTATCATCCATGCTTTTTTAATGTACGTTGCATTTTGTTTCCAGAAATTTGTTTTAGGGTGACTAAAGACCTAAGATTTTTTTCACTAGGACAGGTCACCTCTGCACAAAGCTGGTACAGGAGAAAGTGCCGAGACATTTTCAGCTCAGACACTGTAGCTCCCCCCAAGTTAGACTGATCCATTCAAAGTGGGATCTACATATTAGGAAGTTCACATGAATTAGATCTTTTAAATACTGGCAATAAAATAAAGAAAGGTCAGACAATGAGGCATGATTTTTTTAAATATAGTAAATAATAAATATTGGGTTTTTTGAAGAATAGTTAATTATAAAAGCAGTGCACCACTTTGGCAGCTAGCCGTGCCTGGAGCAATGGCTCTGAAACTCTAATGAGCATAAACAAATGAGCATAAAAATCACCTGGGGTCCCTTTCCTCGCCCCAGTCCCTGGCCCCCTCCCCCCTGCACCGGATGCTAATCAGTACACCAGGTCTGGGACCCTGTCATTCCCACTTCTGGCCATCACTCCAGCCAATTCTGATGCAGCTGGTCAGTGAACAGGATGACCACAGAGTAAACTAGGGTTCCCCCGGGCAGCCTCTCCTACCCACGAAGCGGAGGGCATTAGTGATTCTGGTTATGAGAACACACACTGAGCATTGCAGGTGTCATAGTAACATTAGCAACTAAATAGCTCCTTGAAAATCCAAATTTATAAAATGATCACATATAGCATACTATTCAGCATTCATTCATATTTATTGAATGTTAAACGCATAGTACTTCTGTTCTCTTCCTTAACTGTACTCTATGTTAATTTCTTGGCACATAAACATATGTAAAATTTTACATAGATGGGTAAATATGGTCTGCTGATTCACTCTTTTGGCTTTCTCCCCTGTCCCCCACCAAGCTGAACTGATGGGCCAGGAATTTTTTTTTAATATGGTCTTTTTTTGTCCTTTTCTTTGTTTAACCGCCCACTTTCACTTTCTTCTTCCTTCCATCCATGGTAGCCACCATTTCCCCAGATAATTCGTGTTAACAACCTATTACGTACTCTCCCATATACTTCTTTTAGGTTCATATGATCTTACACAGACACATATGCATACAGCTAGACATCGAATATTGACACGTATAGACAACTCAGCATAGTAAAAGACATTGCCTCTCTTGGCCAGGACCTTACCATCTTTTAGGAGACACAATGCATGTATATGAAAATATCAACACAAGGCAGGGGAGGAAAGTTTACACAGGTGGTACAGTACTATAGCTATATTGTGAAAATACACACAGAAAGGGCCTATTGTCTCATGGGTTATATGCTCATGAAAGGCAGAAAATAGAAACTATAAGAGGTCACTGTCATTGCCTCTATGTCTTGGACCACCAGGATCAGAATTTGCTTTAAAACCTGGATTCTGTGTGTACAAGAGACATGTCCTTCCAGGTTGACAAGGAAATGTCCCAGCCTCAGAGAACAGAGCTGAGGGGAGACTCCCCCCAACCCCAAGGTGGAACTCCCAGACCCCAGGAGCATCTTGGGTCTGAGGCAAGGCAAAGGTCAGGCAAGCAAAGGCACTGTGTTTAACTTAGCAAATGCCACGGTGATATTTGCAGGCACAATCATGCAAATGTTATTTGCTGTGAGAAATGCATTTCCAAAACAGATGCTTCCCACCATCTATCCACTTGGCTGCTTTGAAATGAAGCAATTCCTTTCTCAGTCTCCCAGGAGGGTGCAAGTATGTCGGGGGTCTGGGATTGAGATTTGGCAGCCAACTTAAAGGAACAGCTAAAATCATCCTTTTGGCTGGCAAAGTAGGCTTCTGCCTTGGAGGTGGCAGAGATTGAATTTGCAGGCTTTGAAGGGCACAAGTCAATCCTCACCTTCCAGGTTTGCCCTGGGTCTTGACCAAGATGGGAAGTGAGGCTTTGGGTAGAGTTAGAGAATTAGAGCTTAACGTGAGCAGTGAGGGACCAAAAAGACTCAAAAGTTAATGGTACAGAGATCAACAAACCAGCAAAACTCCCATCAGCAAGCAGCTCAGAGCGACAAGGCAGAAGTAGACTGCTTTCTAGACAATGGCTCTCAGTTCTCCTTGTGTACTGGAGAAATTCATTTTCCTTGGGTGGCTTTATTTTGGCAAATCCTCTTGGCAGAACAGGAATGTAGGGTCATAGAGGGCTCCCCAGTTCTTGGCTGGCCCAGATATCAAATGGAAAAATAAAGAAGTCTGCTAGACAAAGAAATCTATACTGTGATTTTTGCCACCTCCAAGCTTAGCCCCACTCGATGCGGATAGTAAGAACTCACTCACACCCTCTGAGAAATAGTTGCTGTATTCCTCTCAAGTAAGGCAATATAATTTAAAAGCCACTGCACTTGGCTACCTAGAGAGATTGCTCATAGCACAGTGAGAAGAAAATGAGACATCAGGAAAGCACACATTCCAGATCCACCACCTGCTCCTTGAGTGACTCCAGGTGTGCCCTTAACCTCACTGAGTCCTTGTTCCTTGTCTATAGCAGGAAGATATTAACATGGTCCCCCTGACCTCCCCGAACTGATGTGAAGATCATGTGTGGTGATGGCTGCTAGAGCATTTTGAAACAGTAAATGTCGTAAAATGATAAGGTCTTTACGGCACTGTATCAAACCTTCTGCTAGCAAAGACGCGCAAGGAGCCTACAGTGAGGTCTCTGCAGAGATCGATAACACAGGAACATCAATTATCTGACTATATTTCTTCCAGTAACTATGTTTATACTATATACTTTTGTGTTGATTGATAATACGGGATCTACAAATAGTAAATTCAACCTGTGTTTAACAAATCTAGTCTAATCTTACCATTCATACTGATATGCATCATTCAAGCTGCAAGCCGCTTTTAATTGGAAGGGGTTGATTAATGCTTTACCCATTGCGATTCTCCTCACCTTGCAGGAGGGTGGTGCATGCCGTGCAGAGGGGTTTCACCTTCTTGTGCCATGCAGACGGCTCACATCATCTAGTGAAGACAACAGGGCAGCCACTAGTTACCTGCTAAGAGGGGTAGGAAACAAAGGGCCACAGCCGTTCAAAGAAGCCAGTGGTAACTGGTCTATAAGATATGATTTTAGAGAGAGGTTGGGAGTGAAGACAATCCTTAAGAATTTAAATGACTGGACAGTTAAAGAATCCAGGGGAACATAAATCATCTGGATGGCTTTGCCAGTGAATAGAAAAAATACGACCTGCACCCCGAAGTTGGAGGGGTGTCTAGGAAACTGAACCCAAGTACCCCCCCTACTAAAGGGCCTCTAGGTGTCCTCTGCTGACCTTAAGCCCCCACGTCCCTTTGAGATGAGAGATAATGAACCACAAAGGGCCCTCCAACACTTTATGCCCTTGTACTTCCTTCACCAGGTTTTTCCTACAAAGACCCAATGTTGTGAGAGATGTTCTTCAATTAAAAAAAAAAAAAAGCGAGAGGTAATTCAGCCTCCTCCACACTGCCGTCTAACAGTGCAGGGTGTAAATGACAAGTACATGCTAGTATATTTTCCCTATGTATTAGTTATTCAAAATATAGATCTCTGCCAACCAACTTTTCGTATTAGCATGAGATAACCAGTGTTACCACGCCAAGCTAATGATATAATTCTGGCCAAAATGCAAAGTGACTTGACATTTTTGTTAGCATAGACATTATTATCTGTGTAAATGTACAATTTCGGAGAGACTATCTGAAATACTGAAAATACTGAAAAATTGCAAATTATCTCTGATCTGACCTGGAAGTCCAGATCTCTAGGTCAGCAATTACTTTTCTATAATATCAATCTGTCAACAACAGAAAGGTTAAAAAAAATTGCCTGGACTATCTTTACCCATGATGCAAACATGATGCTCAGAAGTGACGTGAAGATGACCTGAAGAGAAGTCTGTGTCAATGATGTTCATCTTGGGTCCCATTCCTACTTCCCAAGAGCTTCACAGTCCAGCCCCCTGTGCCAGTCAGCCAGAGAAGTTTCTTCTGAGGGGGTCTCAATGGTGTCCACTCGGCTGCTTGGAGCTCCTCATTATGAAGTAGCCAGGACACGTGCCCCTCTGCCGAAGGGAACTGTTGGATCTCCCCTCCTGGCCATCAGCCCTGACACCCTCCTCCCACCCACACTCTCTAGCCAGGCGTCTCAATTACCTCCCCGTCCCAGCCCCTGGCGGGAGTGTATGCTGAGCTTCCTCCAGGCCAAGAAGTAAAATAGATGTTCTACTCACTAGTCCATGCTAGTGAGCCCGCTAGAGTCTCTAGTCCGCTCACTCCTTGGGCTGACTTCCTGGGAGCTGAGCTGGATCTGGCACTCAGTTTTCCTACCTCATAATCCACTTCTTCTCTTTCCATTTCTTCTTTGAAAGACAGGAATTCAAAGCTCTTTGTATAAAATAAAATGAACATCAGAAATTCTATCATGGTTTTCTTAAAGGAGTGTGTTTTTTTACAGATTATTTTAAGTAATCTCTACACTCAACGTGGGGCTCGAACTCACAACCCCGAGATCAAGAGTCACATGATCGACCAACTGAGCCAACTGTCACCCTGTACACTAGCATCTGTATGCTAATGTCCTGAGTTCTCTTTGAGATCAGTAGAAATTCTTTCTTTCAGGCTCAATTCCCCTAAATAACCAATAGCAGAGTTTTAATCCACTGCACCAAGACCAGACCTGGGACTGAAGGTCCCACGAAGAGCAAACCCAGCTCAATATGGGGCCAAAGCAAGACTTCAACTGCTGTCCTTGGGTCCCCTTACCTGCACTGGGGCGTCGTTAGCCCCAAGGACCCCAGAGGACGGCAGTGAGGTGCAGTGGGTATGGCGGGTGCTTTTGCATCAGAGCCTGGCCGGCTGTGTGCCCGGAACAGGTAGTTCAGCCTCTCAGTCTGTGTCCTCATCTACAAAGCGTTGGCAGTGATAATAATAATAAGACCTACTTCAGAGGGTCGTCGTGAGGATTAAATGGTGCTTAGCACAGCAGCTGGCACATTGTAAGCACTCCATAAATGTTAGCTGTTGCTATTAATACCCAGCAGGCTTCCGCTGTGTTGGTTTGGCAAGGACACTGCCCCAGGCTTTGCAGGACTCAAAGACAGTTTTCCCCTTATTGTTCTGCCTCTCAGCACTCTGACCAGAGACTCCAGAGCCCCTGGGATGTCACTCTATTAGACTCTACAAGGTGGGATCAGAGGACATCCTGCCTGTACCGTTGTCTTAAGCCCAGGCCACCAGCCCGTGGACCTGCCTATCACTCTGTGGGGCCAGGGGCTCAAACTTCAATCTCCTATAAATGGCAACAGATCAGGAACCAAAACCAATGCACCCCTCATCACTGTGGTTCTTCCAAGAGAAGGAAACCGTTTGATGGCCAAGGGGGAGCCCTTGATTCTAACCTCTCTTGTGGCCAAATCCCAGGGTGGTGGAGTCTTGTCAGCTTAATGCAATGGAGACAGAAGATCTGACCAGAAAGCAAGTGTGATTGAGGACTGACCTGGACCTCACATCTCTTCCCTCGCCTCTGGAACACATTGATTTAGCAGTATTCACAATGCTGGTTTAATGAAGGCTTTTGGAGACAACTGAGATGGCTGTGACTCCAAAGCCCTCTGATAGAAAGGGGAGCTCCTTGAGCATTGTTTCAAGTTGTTTTCTGGAAGCTTCCAGAGCAGTCAAGAATTATTTTGTTGAAAAATCCAGGGAAGGGCACCTGGGTGGCTCAGTGGGTTAAAGCCTCTGCCTTAGGCTCAGGTCATGATCTCAGGGTCCTGGGATCGAGGCCCGCATTGGGCTCTCTGCTCTGCAGGGAGCCTGCTTCCTCCTCTCTCTGCCTGCCTCTCTGCCTACTTATAATCTCTCTCTCTGTGTCAAATAAATAAATAAAAATCTTTAAAAAAAGAAAGAAAGAAAGAAAGAAAAATCCAGGGAAAGCTGGAGAGCTAAATTTCCTAGGAAAACAGGACTCATTCCGTGGAAGAGCAAGAAAGAGATAACCAAAGAGCACGAAGATTAATTGGAAAGGAGCTTACAGATGATTTCTATTTTACAGATGAGGAAACTAAGACTAAGGAAGACAGGGTGCATTTCCCCAGATCCTAGCCCGTCGGACACAGACATGAATTAGTAATAGAAATAATAAGTCAGCTAGTGCTTACCACACTTCAGGCATTCTGGGCTTCACATGGACCTTGAGCACATTATTTAACCTATCTGAGCCTCACTTTCCCCATCTGTGAAATGGCGGTAATAATAGTGTTTACCTCAACTTTATAGGATCATTGTAAGGATGAAATGAGCTCTCCTTGAGTAGATCTTAGAATGGTAAGTGCAGTCTGTGTTAGTTACTACTACTATGATCTTGAAAATGATGATCACTATCACTGTTTTAGGTTGACATCTGGGAGGAGCGAAGGAGCCGTTGTCTCTGGAAGAAGGGCAAACAAAGCCTATGGCTACTTAAAATACAAAGACAATGCCCTCACCAGCCAAAATAAGTGCGGTTAACACCTCAGGCAAGAAAGCAGCTGTGACCCTCCACAGGAGGGCAGCAACGTCATCTGCCAAGAAATGGGACTCAAGCCACTGCAGGCAGAACAGTCCCTCCTGGCCATGAGGGAGCTGGAGGGCAGCCGAGGAGATGGAGGTGGTGAGGAAGGCCAGGCAAGCCCCGGAGACAGGAGCTCCAGAAGGAAGAACAGTGACCCAGGGGAGGACAGGCAGGGATGGGGCAGCTACAGAGGCCTGGGGCCAGAGGACGGGGTTTCCTGCTGGGCAGTTCCCACAGGACAGAGGACAAGAGTCTGGATGGTGAGGGCGATGGGGAAGACAGCCAAGGGGGCCTGGGGGGCTCCATTGGTTAAGCTCCCCCCACTCACGCACCTGGGTGCTCTCTCTCTCTCCCTGTCTCTCTCTCTCTCTCTCAAATAAATAAATCAATCTTTAAAAAAAAAACAAAACAAAGACAGCCGAGAACATGAGCTTTAAAGAAAATTCAGGGGGCGCCTGCATGGCTCAGTCAATGAAACGTCTGCCTTCAGCTCAGGTCATGATCTCAGGGTCCTGGGATCGAGCCCTGCATCAGGCTCCCTGTTGAGCGAGGAACCTGCTTCTCCCTCTTCCTCTGCCTGGTGCTCCCCCTACTTGTGTGCACTCTCTCTGTGTCAAGTAAACAAAATCTTAAAAAAAAAAAAAAAGAAAAGAAAGAAAGAAAATTCAGGCAATCGATATAGGAGTTTACCTTTGTCTGTGAATTTACACTGTTACCTCGTTTCTTAAAGCATTTTTTCCCACCAGATGTCTCTGCAGCAGAATTTTGTATTTATTTATGTTTTATTTATTTATTTTAGGGGGGAGGGGCTAGAGGGAAAGAGACTCTCCGGCAGACTCCCCGCTGAGTGTGGGGCTGGATCCCACAGAGATCACAACCTGAGCCAAAATCAGGAGCTGGACGCTAACCCACTGAGCCATCCAGGCGCCCCCCAGAATTTTTTTATTTTTCTTGCTTCAGCAGCCTGCTTTGGGATCCATGGAGGTGCTTACACCAGGTAAATACTGGGGGAGGGTCAGGGGGTCCCCGAGCACATACAAGGAGGGTCCCAAGCATTCTGCATCTATGGTCTGAGAGCCGCAGGTTTGCGAGGTAGGCCTGCTGGGGGGGTCCCCATTTCAGTGTTCAGGACAAAGAGTCAGGGATCATCCCTCTAGTAAGGGGTCAGCAAGCCCCTTGCAGCAGAGCTCGGTCCCGGACATTCTGCTGTGGGCCCACAAAACCACCTGGTCGTCCAGCGGGGGGCTGGCAGTCCGCCGACGGCCCGGCCAGCGTGGGGGGCGCTGCGGGGCAGGGGGGGCTGTGGCCTTGAAGCCTGGGCTGGGCCGCCCCTGGGCAACCTCTCTGCTCTGCACCCAGACTGCAGGGCTGCATCGGGGGTGTGTTTTCAGGCAGAAAGTGTGGGGCTCCCTCTACAACCAGGCTCTCCCTCGTGCCCCTCCCGTGTGCTTTGTGTCTGGGCGCCTGCATAGCAACAGAACCCCGAGCGCCCACAAGGAGCAGCTGCTGAGGTCTATCAGCTCATGTCCGATGTCTAGGTCCTCCCTGAACCCGACTGATGGGGAGTGGCGTGGGGTGCTGTGTTCACCAGAGGCTCTTAGTACAGGAAAGTGGGTATTTTCCAATCGGCTGGAAACCATCAGACTTGGGAAGAGAAATACAAGCAGCTTGTTCTGTAATAGCTTCAGCGAGCAGGTGTCTGTTGTCTCCCGCCTTCTCCCTGCTCTCCCCTCCCCTTGCTTCCTCCCTGTTCTTTCCCCGACGCTTTCATCCACTCCTAGGCCTTCAACCTCCATCTGCAGATACAACTCCCAGGTACGTATTTCCAGCTCCTCTTCTTTCCTGACCTTGACTCCACGTGCCATTCCAAACTCCTCCTGAGCACCTCCCCCCTCACGTGGGGCCAGCTTCTCACCCGCAGCCCAGGGCTAAATTCCCCACCCACCTGGCCACCGGAAGCCCGCATCTCCTTCGGAGCCACTTCCCCTGCAGGAAGTCTCCTCTGAGCTCTGGAGCTGCCTGCTTAGATCTCTGCCCATCCCAGCCCCCGGACATCCAATACTCCTCCGAATTCTACCGATTCTACCCACAAAAGCTGTCTTGCTTCTGTCCTCTCCTTTGTGCTCCCATCATCACTGTCACATCCCTAACTGTGGCTCTTGTCACTTCTTCCTGAGCTGTTGCTACAGGCTCCTCCCCCGTCGCTCAACCTCAGCTACTTGCCCCATCCCAGTCCTTTCCAGGTTCTGCTGCCAGATTAATCATCCGAAAGATGGTGTGTGTGATGATGTCACCTCTTCAGTGGTGGTGACGGTGGGGGGCAGGGTGGGGGGGAGACTGTCCTCCGGTCACTGTCTCCAGAATAAAATGCTAATTGCTTGGGCTTCAGAAGGGCAAAGAGGGGCCAGGAATGAGTTTTTCCTCCTGAGCCAACTCCAGTTGGCAGACGCATGAAGAATTACACACAGTGTGGAAAAGGACTCTGAGGCTGTATCCAGAGTTAATAGGAGAGATTCCCAGGAGCAGAGTGGGTCATGTCTTTCACGATCCCTAAAAGAGGGCAATGGGACTCCCATGCCCCCTGTGGGCGCCCTACTTCCAGGCCTCCGTCATCTGACCCACCATCATCATCCTTTCACCATCAGAGCTCTCCAGTTTCTTGCTAAAAAATCAGAAACCGCCCTGTGTCCAACGCCTCTCACATACACCCTACTTCTGCGCCTTACTCATGCGCACGTCTGTCAGTCCCCGGTCTTACTTGAGGCCCTGTGCAAATGTCACCTCCTCCCTAAAATGTCCTTATTGTCCCCGAGCTGAACAGTATCTCCCATAAACCTCTTAATTTTAGTCTCTCTGTGTTATCACACCCTCCTTTCCATAAGCAACTGGACAGCAGAAGCCATGTGGCTTGTCCAGTATTTTGCACATGGTAGACAAAGACTTGTTAGATGAATGGATATTCGAACGTGATATGAGTCCCTAATAATGACGCTGTCCGTCAGTTATTTTCCAATTAGGTGAATCATGCAAGTGATCTCAATTGAATTATTGGCTAATTACTAGTAATCAAAGCTGTAACAGAAATGCAAGTCGGGTTCTGACTTACCTGCCCTTCCCTTTATTCTAAAACCCAGAGAACTTTATTATTGAACATTCCAGTCCCTTCTCTCGCCGGGCTTCCCGAGAGCCCATGTGTGGAGGATAATTGAACCTCTCCAGGGCTCGCGCTCTACTGAGGCAGACAGAGAAGCCTTGGAGAATTGTCTTGGCAGCGTGAGGCCATTTGGGGAATTTATGCTGATTTTATCACAGATGGCGTGTTGTTTCAGTTTGCCTCCTACGAGTTCATGTTCATTGTTCTCTCTCTGGTTTTCAAAGACTCAAAAATTAGTTGACTCAGAGCGCCCCCAAATTAAAAGGAAAAAAATACACACCCTGAGTAAATACACTAGGAGTGTGGTGGTGGGTTTGGACCCTTGAGCGCTGATTTAAGAATGGGTCACCTGTGTAGGAGCCAGACTGGGTAGAGCCCAATGGTCCCCTCACCTGACTGAGTATCAAGGTCTACGGGGGAGATTTTTCTTCTAAAAAGGAGAGGAGATTCCCCATCCTATGAGATCTATTTTAGTTGTTCTAGGATGAGGACTTGAAATACATATTCTAGAAAAATCATTCCAGGTAATTCTGGTGTGCAGATATGTTTGGAAGCCAATAGTTAGAGAAGGGAATGTATGGAGAATGGGCTCATTGTGAAGACGAGAGAGCCCTGTGCTTGCCCACCTGGCCTTGGGGCCTGTGCGCGAGGCTGCTGTCTGGTCCTGTGGGACTGGGTCAGGTCTCCTCCGGGCACTGGTTCACCAACTAAGTGTGCTAGAAGCATCACCAGGGGACACTGCCAAACAAATAGATTCCCAGGGCCAAACCCCCCATTCTGAGGCAGTAGGTTTTGGGGACCCAGGAATTTGCCTAACAAGCCCCCATGGGAACCTAATGGAGGTGAGCTGAGAACCACATGAAGGGATTCCTGCCATGTATTTGAGTCCGAGCCTAGCTTTGGGGATGTGCCATGCCAGCTCTGTGAGCCTTAGGGTTTGGCCCCAAGTGGCCCATCCCATTGCTTTAGCACACAGAGGAGCCTTCCTGACTGACCCACTAAGATCAACAGAAATAGCTACAATGCCTTGGTTTCTCCACCCCACCCCCAGTTACATGGCGAGCCTTCATTCTGAGAGGTACCAAAATGTCTTTGCCTAAATGGAGAACTTGGACCAGCAGCTAGCCTCCCTGACACTCTCACCAACAGGCCTCTCCGTGAAGGTGGTGATGACAAGCCTGGGAGAGAGAAATAATGACATCTCCCCCTCTCTCAAAGCCCGACCAATGTTCTATCCCCACAAGGCCTTCTCTCTATACCACCACCAAAAGTGACCTCCCTTTGCTCTGAAATCCTTGAGAATGATCTCTCTTCCTCTTAGAAAGTTTGCATCACCCTTAAAAATAGTGAGGATTCAGCCAGCCAGTCTCAGGGACCATGTTAGGCAAAACATGGCCTGTCTTGCCTGATTCGCCCAACTGCTCTGCCACGGCTCCCTGACCCAGGTCTGCTGTGGACCTGCGGTCCCAGAGTCCTCCTCACCATGGGCGAGTATATGCCATGAGTCCTCATCTCCAGAAGCTCAAAGGGTCCCCCCGAGGAGGCAAGAAGTCCACCAGCAGGGCTGCAGCGGGATCTGCTAGAGTTGTGGGTGTTGAGGGAGCCCCATGTGACCAGTGTCAGAACCACCCCATGTTTGTATCCCCACCCTGGACAACTGAGGGGTCCTGAGCCCCCATCTCTTCTCACTATGAGGGGACACTGACTCAAACCACTTGATACAACTCTGAGTTCCCAGCCCCTCTGTCCAGTTAGGTAGGACTCACAGTGGCCCCCTGAAGGCAACCTCTGTCCCTCTGTCTATGCTGGTGTAACACAGTAGGTGATAGCTGGGCCCTTCAAACCAGGCAACGCGGGTTCAAGCCCAGCTCTGTCCTTTAGGAACAGCATGGCCTCGGGCTGTTAGTCAACTTGCTGTACCTTGATTTCCTCCTCAAATGTGGGAATAAACTTACCTGACATTGGTGAGAAAAATACAAATGAGATAATATACATACTATCATCATTTTGTGTGTGTGTGTGTGTAAATTCTATCCCCATGATGGGGCTCGAACTCATAACCCTGAGATGAAAAGTTGCTTGCTCTATCGAGTGAGCCGGGTGCCCCAGCACTATCATCATTTTAAAAGGCCAACTTCGACTCTATTGGTGGGAATTGAGGGAGAGAAGAGCAGGATTCTGAGAAAGCAGGAAGCTTATGGCTCGCCCTGCACCCCAAAGTGTAGGGCCCTGCTTCTTTGCAGCCTAGGCCTGTAGAGCTACAATCCCAGCAGCGGGAGTGGGAACAAGAGTGCCCCTTTCTGTGAGGGCCATGACCAGCCTCACCCTGTGGTGCTTTCCTGAGCCCCTGCAACCCTGAGGGGTAAGGAGCTCCTGTGAAAGTAGGAGCCACCCCACCTGCAGCTCCAAGGCCTCCTGGCAGGCCTCAGCGGTCCTGGAGCCCTGGAGACCCAAGCTCCTCTCTACCAAGGTTTACAAACCCTCCTCGCAGGCGGCTACCAGGCCCTCATTCTGCTCTGTGAGCCGTCTGCAGACCCCAGAGGTGGGCAGTGAGGGATTGCAGGGGAGAGGCTGCCAACAGGATTGAAGGTGTGGCTGATGGATGCCTGGCCAGAAGACAGCANAAGGCCTCCTGGCAGGCCTCAGCGGTCCTGGAGCCCTGGAGACCCAAGCTCCTCTCTACCAAGGTTTACAAACCCTCCTCGCAGGCGGCTACCAGGCCCTCATTCTGCTCTGTGAGCCGTCTGCAGACCCCAGAGGTGGGCAGTGAGGGATTGCAGGGGAGAGGCTGCCAACAGGATTGAAGGTGTGGCTGATGGATGCCTGGCCAGAAGACAGCATTGGGCAGCACAAGGGTGTGCTGGTTGTTCCTGGAATGTTCCATGCCTTCTAGAACTCTACCCCAGCTGGAACCAGAGGCCAGGTGTGTGTGTGTGTGTGTGTGTGTGTGCTACTGCTGTGTAACAAAACATCCTGAAACCTGGAGGCCCTGAGGATTGGTTACAAGCCTATGTGTCACCTGGGAAGTCTGTAGCCTCAGCTGGGCTTGCTCACACCCTGGCATTCCGCTGACGGCAAAGTAGGCAGCTCTCCTTGTCTTGGTTGGGCTTTCACAGGTGTCTGGGGGTCAGCAGGTGGTAAGAAGTTATATACTGTCCTCAGGCTGGGACCATTGGCCATTTTCCCATGTGGCCTCCATTCTGCTGACAGAACACTGCCATTCTGCGCTTGTCCTCTAGGTGACAGGGTTCTGAGAGAGAGAAAGACAGAGAGAGAAAGGGAGTGGAAGTGTTCAAGACT
Source organism: Ailurus styani (assembly GCA_002007465.1). Taxonomy (NCBI): domain Eukaryota; kingdom Metazoa; phylum Chordata; class Mammalia; order Carnivora; family Ailuridae; genus Ailurus; species Ailurus styani. The sequence goes on along the minus strand of LNAC01000027.1, from coordinate 2,144,720 downwards.
TCCTGAGGCTCAGGCCTGAACTGGCACGCCATCGCTCAGNTGCTCAGCCACATTCCACTAGTCAAAGGGAGGCCAGGGGCAGCCCAGATTCCAGGGCGGAAGAACTAGATTCCTTCTCTCTGAGGAGAAAGCTACAAAGCCATGTTTCTTTGTAAGTGGATATAGGGAAGGGGAAAAATTGGGGTCATCTTTGCCAACTATTTACCCCCAAGATTCAGTGCTGGAAACAATTTTTCTAAGGCTGCATGGACTCACCATTGCCATTATTAGAATGACTCTCTAACCGTGTCAATGGCAGATGAGCGAGTGAGAGAAGTGTATGTAGTCTTTTCCTCAGGCTCGGATTTAAGCACATGGCTGCATCCCGGCCCTTGTATCATCCAGGATTTCAGTCATGAAGCCCTAGCGGCTCCATTTATCTGTCACAGAGTTCCATCAGGATCCAGGATCAGGATTCTGAAGGCCAGCAGGGTGAAGTGAGGTCGGCGGGACATTGTCACCCAACACCAGAGCTGCCCTCCAGTGCCTGGCAGCCTGGCAGCGCTCGGGCTCCTCCCTGGGGCTCAGGAGCCCCGGAAGTTGCTGAGCCTGGAGGATACAGACACGAGGATGCCCTTTTCAAGAACAAGTGGCACCAGTGAGACCGGTAAGGGAACACAAGACATAAATATGGAATGTACCTGGGAATGTGATCCTGGAGCTCGCCCCGGGAGAGAAGCCACATTGTAAAGGCCGGGCCAGCAGGTCAGGGAACAGAGAGGCTGTTGGGAGGACCTTCTAGAGGCTTCCACATGCTCTGCCCCTCCCTCTCAGCCACAGACCCAGAGACTACAGCTGTATGGTTTTTCATTTGCACTCTCTGTGTCTCCTCGTCAAATGGTTGCCTCTGTATTCCAGTTTAGGACTTAAATGTCCCACGTTCCCTGTGTGACAGAGGCTGTCCATCCTGGGAGCGCGGGATGCCTTCGTCAACAAGACAGGACTGCTCAGTGCACAGAACGGCCGGCTCAGGGATCCTGCGGCCACCAAACCCTCCCGTCCTCCTGAAAGCTCCCCCTCTTCCTCACCCGCCGCACCCAGCCCAGCGCCACTCTTGCCACTGGCCTGTGAGGGAGCCCGGCAGTGCCAACATCCCTCGGGGTTTTGTACCCTCAGGGCATCTCAGGGTCCAGGCCACTTGGAGTCAAGGCAGCTCCTCTTCCTCCTTCCTGAAAAGCCAGCAGGGGGAGCAGCCCCCAGAGCCTCGTTTGCATTGTTACCTCTGTCTCCTGCATACATCATACACAATCCCCTCAACCCCCCCCACATTACTGTGATCAACTTGTTTTTTTTGGAGACAAGATTGTGGCAATCCCAACTACTAAATACTTAACTCAAGGACGTCTTCCAAGAAAAATACAAGAATTCAAAAGAATAATCTTCCACTTGAATGGTTTGGGCCTCTATTAATTATAACTTCCTATTCATTGTGATTAATGATTGCAAGGATGACATTTAGAACAGAAAGTTGGGAAAGAATAACAAGGGGAAACTTATCTTTGTGATAAGATCTGACTTTAAAATAGTCTTTCCCAGAGGAAGTGACAGGACTTCATTTCTGGATCCTTTTAAAACTAGCCCTCGCAAAGCCCAGGAGGTGACACTAGAAAGAGCAGTTGTCCCCGAGGGACAGACCAGAAATGCCCCGAAAGGTTCCTTACCGCTATGCTTTCTAACCTGATCGACAGCTGTGATAATGGTACGACAACAGCAACCGCAAATACAGACCGTACAAATAAGGAGAGACGTTTAGTGTATTTTTTAAATAAATTATTGCAACCAACTTAACAAGTTGATAGAAGAAAGCCATCGGTGAGCCATTAATAGTTGGCAGATTTTTGCTGGGCTGCTGTTCCTCTATGCTTTTATTTGGATTTTCTTTATCTCCGTGGGCTCAGTTAACCCATCATTTGGATCACCTGCTAAACCCAATCCCAAATGTGCCCCATACTTCAGATGACAGCCTATAATTTAGAAGGAAATCCACTGGAGACACAATTGTCAGGATCTAATAGAACATGCGACAGAGCCATGGTGCCTATCCAGGGAGGAGAGGAAATGTTGGTGACTCAGTGACACTGACAATGAGATGTCCCAGGACTACGTGGTATTCCGTGGCATTCCGTGGCACCTTTTGCAAAAAACCAATGATATGAGCTCCCCAAAGTCTAGTAGCTCCAACCTCCACCCCATTTCCTGGCCGGGTCCCCAGGACCCTGGATGCCTGGTTTCTGAGGGTCCCTCCCCTCACGGTAGCCTGCTGGTGAGCCAAGACCCCGGAGGGGCCCCCTGAAGCTGCGCGCCCCAGCCAGCCCCTCCTCAGTGACTCGGGCACCACGGCCACCCAGCAAGAATGGAGCCGGGGTTTGCGGAGACAGGAACAGCATTCAGCGTCCCTGTTCACGTGGATGCAGCTCACCTCTTGCACTCCAGGCTGCAACGACAGCACTTAGGGCTCAGAATGAGTAGAGTACCCCTCAGGGGGCAGCTTTTTCCACTCACACATCTGCAGCCATTTCACCTGGGACACACTCTATCACTGAATACAGGGCTTTCCCTCACCACAGGCTGGTCGCCGTAGATTTGGGACCACCTGCTAAACCTACCAGAGAACATACCACAGCTCCCAAGGCCCGGACAGGACATTCCCTGGTTGAAGTCGGCCCAGACTGTCAGACCTGGCTTTCTGTCTGTGCAGCTGAACATGCGCGTGCATGGGTGTGTGTGTGTGCATGTGTGAACGCGCGCGTGCGTGCGTGTGTGTGTGGTGATGATGATGACGGTAGTGAGAACAAGAAGAGAATTCTCAGGACCCTGACCTCTTCTCTCCCAGGAGTCTCTGCCCCTATATAACTAGGTAAGTACAGTTAGAGGAAATTCTCCCGAGCCCCAAATGCAAACAAGTATGTGCAGAATAACCTACTAAGGGGTTAATTTGTGTTGGTCCTGCTTCAGTCGGGGTCAAAAATGAAGAGCATTTTCACCTCTGCTATCCCGAGAGGCCTTTTGTTGCACAGCTGGGCTCTAGTCTGGGGGGAGTTTCCCTGGTTGTCAGTGTGTGGGAGACAGCCCTGCGTGTGTGTGCAGGCACACGTTTCCTTCCCTCCCCATAGAAGCACCTGGTTTGGAAGAGTAAGCCAATTAAGAAAGGGGGTACAAGAGGGGAGACAGTCTATTCCAGGAAGAGAAATAGGTCGTTTCTTCAAGGACAAACAGAAGGAAAGGCTGAGCGTATCCACTGTGGCCCTCACTGCCACACGACACCCAGTGGTGACGGATCTCTCTCTGAGGGGGGTGCCACTCGGTGGGTGCCTAGGGACGGATGTCAGGCCTGGCAGCTTGAACCCCCTTGGTCCAGAAGCAGTGGACCAGCCCGTTCTTCTGGCCCTTTCCTCAGCAGCGACACCAAGACTGTGGAGACCAGAGGCCCTGCCCCAGAAGACCATGCTTTGCCTGGGTCCTCTGAGTCCCACAGGATTCCCAGGGAGAGGTGAGGCTGACCTGTAACCACTCATGACTTCTCACTCCTGGTAAGTGGGAGCTCAGAGGCAGATTTGATTTTCTTCAGAACAAATAAAGTGGTATGACAGTCATTATCCCCAAATGTGGTGGAGAGATTAGGAGAGATGTGAGACTTCCCTTCAACCACCTGTGGAGACCCGAGAATGGCCCGCATGTCCTATCACGTGGTGACACAGGGCCAGCTCCTGGGTCTCGTTCGTCACAACCCAGTCCTGAGCGGCAGGTGAAAATCGGACTCTCCCCCCCCTTGCACGTTGCTACCTCCCCTCCTTCGTCTCTCCCTCTTGCCTGGGCGGAAGATAGCTGGAGGTACCCTGGAATTAAAGAGACGGGGGAGCATTTGGCTTCACTCCTTCCCCTCATCCTTCCTGCCACGTCCCAGCCACAGCGGGCTCTCAGTGGGTGTTGTAAGTGATGACTTATTCAGTTTTCTTTCTGTTTCCATCTTTAAAACCTAAGCAAAGCTCCTCCCATGCCCCCCAGGGATCTGGCCCCGCTGAACCCCCGTCTCTCTTTCTTGCACCTCCTGTTCCCACCCAGAGTCCTTCACAGGAATGACCAGGCTGCATTAATTTAGTCTCTCTTATGCCAGTTAATAGGGACATTTCTACCTATTTTTGATAAGGTTCATTGATTTGTTCGTGGACTCCGTTCTAGAAGGGCAAGAACCATGCCGGCCTTCTACCCCACTGCCATCTCCAGCTGATGCCAGGAGACGTGCTGGTCTCCATCCCTAAAACCCAAGCCATCGATGTGCACTGTAACAGCCTCCACACCAAGAAGATGGGACTCTGAGCCTCTAGGCTCCCTCCCTGCCTGCCTGGCCCCTCGTTCCCTTTGCCTTCCCTGCTTGACATCAAGGTCTTGCCACCTCCTCATTCCGGGTGGAAAGGAGTGCAGGAAATCAAAAGTGCCTTAAATCGGTATTTTGCGGCCAGATCCAAATTCAAGAATGGAAGCAGCCAACCAGCTTGAGTCTATTAAGGCCCGACTTGCTTGGTTTGGTGCCGTAAGTCAACAGTTTCTCAGCTCAGATGGATTTACGGTCCTGCCAAGGACTTGCACAGGGAAACTGAGGAGCCTCTGAGCCCCTTTCGGCTTTGGAGTTCCTCCAGGGGCCGAGCCCTTCCTGTGAAGGCGATGAGAATATCTACTTTGCTCCCAGACCACAGTCCTCTGAGGCCAGGCAGCTCCTCCCCCTTAGACTCAGTTCTCAGCCTGTAATTTCTTGCCAGCTTTTTTTTTTTTTTTCAAACACTGTGTGTAGGAGAAAGGAGAGGGTGACCCCAGAAGACATCACCCTCAAGCAAGGTTTCAGGGCCCTTCAGGTGCGTCTCAGGGAAGACACTGACTGATGAGGGATTTCGGTAATTCCACGTCCCGGAATCTACTAGAACATCCCACGCTGAGCAGCTCAGGGCTTACCTGATGTCGTCTGAGATCATCAGCATTCACTAGTGGCTGTTTTTTACACCTGACCCATTTAGAGCAGTAAATCCTGGGTGACCCCTTGTAGTTCCCACACACCCCAGTCTCTAGCAAAGTTGTCTGCTTTCAACAACTAAGTCAGCTCTCCCTTCCTTGTCTCGCTGGTCAAGCCAAAGGGAGAGGAAAGCTATCAATTAGATAAAAAAGAGAGAAAAGTCCCCAGAGGCAGATTTTTCATCCCTCCCCTTTAAGACCTAGACAGAGCGTCTTGTGGGCAGGACGGCTGCCTGAGGCTGTTGGCCTGTCCTTCTCTTTGCCTCCCCTCATCCCCCGGCAGCCAGCCTGCTCTCCTGGGCACTGACTTCCTTCCAGAACATTGCTCACCACTGGAAGCGCGCATTGCTGGGGCCTCTGCATGAGTGTGTGGCCGGTGCCCAGGGTCCACCCTCCCGGGGGAAGCCAGAGGACTTCTCGGCAGGGTTGGCTACCTGAATGTCCCTTCTCTGCCACATCTGTTGCCCCTTCATAGTTTCTATCCTGCCTTTCCTGTTCCTCTACACTTCTGTTCCCTGGGAGGCAGGGGATATTTGCCACGGGCCAAGAGAGCCACACTGAGAATAAAACCAAGACTGAGGAAGGGGGAAGAGAGGGTTGAAATAAAGTAGGACCCTGAAGATACCGTTTGGGTATCTAAAGTGAGAGCCTCTCCTGGACATTCTGGCTCCATGAGCCAACACATCTCTTTCCTGCTGAAGCTAACTGAAGACGAGATTTCGTCACTTGTGACCACTGTCTCACTATTGCATCTTCAGACTCCAGACCTGTGGAGTCATTTCTATTTTCCAAGGGTCTTCCAGTTGCAAGTAACAGAAACTCAAGTTAACTTAAGCCGAAAAGGGGAAAAAGTACTAAACTACAAGAAGGGATATGAGTGGGTCCAACTGGCCTTAGGGACAACAGCACTGGAACTTTCTCCCTAAGATGGCCCTCTTTCCTTCCCTGCCTATCCACCCAGGTCCCCTGGAAATAGGCTCTTACAGCCTCATGAAGACAGAACCGTCTCAGGGAAGGACTCTCATGGCCCTGCCTTGTGTCTGTCCCATGTCTGCAACCCGGAGGGGTGGGGGGGACACTGTGGTCGGCCTCTCCTGGGTCACTCACTCCCCTGGAGGCAGAGAGAGGAAGTCAGAAGTCTGTCACTAGAGGAAAGTGGAAAAGGTACAGGTAGCCACCCCAACTTCCTTCCTCAGGAGTACTAAAACCTCTCCCTCGAGCACTCCTGCTAAAGCCCATTCAGATCTCCCGCACCTGGTAATCTGCTCGGCCTTGGGCTGCTGGCTCACACCGGTCATCTCATTAACCTGGCAATCAGGGCCCCCTACAATTCATGGGACTGAATTTTTGGATGGCACGGAGAGTGTTATATTGCATTTTAAAACCTTAAAAATGCTTATTTTGTAGCTTCATTTTCAGTCTCTGTTATTTGACAGTTTTCTTCGCGAGAGGGCAAGACAATTAGGGTGTCCTCAGACCACAGTCTCCTGCAGAGCCATGCCCAGTAAGCCAGCAGCCTGGAGAGCCGCAGCCGGTGTCCACCCCCTCCTCCAACAGCTGAGTCCACTGTCCACGATTTCCCCCCTTCCAGCCTTCAGAATGCAGGTGAACAGGTGTGTGGACGTGTGTGCAACAGGTGGGCAGTGCCTTGTGTGTTTCTAGACAAGGAAGGGTGTGGAAAGACAGCTGAGGGCTGGTGGGTCAAGCCAGGTAGCAGGGAAAAGGTACACAGAGCCACTTCTCCTCACTGTGTACGCTGAACTATTGGTCACAGCCTGACAAGAGTGGGGAACGCAGTGGAAGGCTCTTATTTGTAAATATCACTCAGATTTTCGGACAGACTTTTTAAGGTCAAGAGATGGAGTCCAGAGTTTATAGCGTTTGCTAGCAACCTATTTGTCTTACTCGATCCAGAGCTTTTAGGCAAGACTACCAAAGAATGTTCTTCCTATGAGTTTTGGGTGTTGTTGCCAATATTTCATAACAAAGGACCTGGCTAGAATATTGAAATGTTGGACACTCCTTTTAAGGGAACACAGAAATTATAATAGATCAGGGTTGAAATACACATAGCAGAGAGGTTAACGTAAGACCACTGAAAAATTATTTGTAATTACTATGTGACTTCATGAATTAATCTATTAATAGTACCAAAATAAAATTTCAATCCCTCAAGTCATCTGTGATAATATTTAGTAGCTGCCAGTATTCCAAATAGTTAAAGTAGTAATTCTTTGGATTAATCATGTGTTAGTTCACTGAGTTGGCCTGCTACCTTAAAACATTTATATCTCCTTGCCATTAAAATGTCTCAATTATTTATAAGGACTTTTTATGTGATTCAAGTGTACTGAAAACAATTTAACAACCAAACTTTAAATATGTCTTCATTCTAATCACGCACTATTTTAAAGACTTTTCTTAACAATATCCACAGCCAATTTGTTCCTGTTGATATGAAAAACTTTCTAACAATGTTCTTTATAACAGCTGCTGATATAAAAAATAGGCCAGATTTTAATAAAGAATACATAAACATTTGATAAGGTGTGTATGCTGCATCGGCTTACATGCAATAACTAAATGTGAGCACTAGAGGGAGGTAGAGAGAGAGGGTGGGAAGGAAGGGGAAAAGATGGGACAGATAGGTGTTGAATTTGAAAGGCTTGAATTCAATGCATTCAATGGCTTGAATGGTTGAATGCAGAGTGTACCTTGGTTTGACCCCTTTGAGGCTCCTTTATTGGAGGGCAAGCCCAGGAATCTGATTAGAAATAGGTTGTGTGGCTCACATCACATACATTTACTTCATTTGGAAAGAGACCTGGGCATATCAGGCTTGTCCCTGAAAAAAGACAGCTCAGTCTCATGCTCCCACTCCCCACCCAATACTTGCATAATGCAGTCCAGTTTTCAGAATGATTTCATATACATTATCTTATTTGGGAGTCAATGTGCTGTAGCAGAAAGAAAATTAGACTTAAGTCAGGGAACCTGAATTGTAGTCTGGGCTCTTCCACTCGATGCCGGTGACCTTGAATGAGGTACTTCATCTGTCTGGGCAGCAGTGTCCTCGTATGTAAGATGCCAGTGTGAGAACAGATCATCTCTAAGGTCCTTTTGATTCTAAAACTCCACAATTTTATGATATAGCCTGTGTAAGAGAGAAAGAATGTATAAGGGTGTGTGTGTGTGTGTGCGCGCGTGCGTGTGTGTGTGTGCGTGCGCATGCCTATGAATGTGCGTGTCCCGACTTACACATGAATTCCTTCAAATAAAAACATTATTCTGCCTTCACTGAAAACATTTTCTCCTTCTGCCTTGGAGGAGTAACGCAAATGCCAGGGAACTCCCAAGTAGTGAAACAGCCCCTCCGGGACTCAGCAAGTACCAAGATTGGGTTACAAAACCTAATGTGTATATGAAATGTTTCCATCAACTTATAAAATAAAATTCCAATAAAAGCGGTGGCTTTTTATTATTATTTAGATTTAGAACATCCCCTGCAGTGCCGAAAAGCCAAAGGCAACCTCCTGAGTTTAGCAGGATCTCGGAATGAAATGGAAACTGAACACATCGAGGGAAATAGATGCATTAGAATCACTGTCCTACCTAAAAGGCAATTCTCGTTCTTTGTTTTTTTGCGTGTTTCTTTAAGCCCTGCAAATAGCGCAAATGCTAAAAGCTCATTAGAATTTTAAAGAGTTCTCAACCTGCTGATCCATTCTAACTTTTAGAATTTCTGAATCATTTTTGATCTTAACTCAGACTCTGCTGTGTCATTGTCATTAAATTAACACAAAGCAATTCCCATCCCCAGCCTGGAAGAAATCCGTTAACTCCTTTGTCTGTGTGCAGATGCCCACCCTGCTTCTCATCCATGTCTGCAGCTTTCAGTTCCCAAATTTCTGGTTCAAAGGAAAAAAAATAAATAAAACAGAGACAGACTCTGGGTGAGCCAGGAGCATGTGCCCAGGAGGCCCACCCAGGGATGGGAGGGTCTCTGTTTCATTGACCATCAGGTCAAGGCTTGGGCAGGGGGCCCAGGAAGCCAGAGAGCCCAGGCTGGAAGAGACCCTTTCAGGGTACCCCAGAGCATGGTGTGGGGGGCTCCAATGGGCAGCTCCCCGGGTCAGTACAACCCAACCTGAGAAGCAGAGAGCAGGCGGGGGTGTGCAGAGAACATCTAGATCCTCGGGTGCCGTGGCTGGGTAAGGGTTAAGTTGACAGCATCCACACTGACAGAAGGATTAGCAAGTATGAACATGAAAGCTTCAGAAGGCATCTCAGTCAGCTCCCCAGAGCTCTAGTCTCCAGAGGAATGCCAAGTTATGGGAAATATTTCATTCAACAACTCATATTAAGCTTCTCCTGGCACTGTTTGAGGCACGAGGGATACATCCGTGAAGAAGCCAAACAAAAATCTCTGCTCTCATGGAGCTTCTGTCCTTGTGACGGCAAAGGGTCTAAATATATTCAATAAATACACGATTGAGTATCCTGGATTCTAGAGGCAGCTGCTGTGGAAAAAGTAAAGTGAGATGAGAAGGATTCGAAGGGTTGGGGGCCAGGGAAGAATTGTTTGCAGTTTGAAAAGAGTGGTCAGGGGAACCTCATTAAAAAGGTGACACTTCCGTAAAGGTTGGCAGAGAGCCAAGCAGACATGTAGAGGAAGAGAATTCCGGGCAGAGGAGTAGCCGGTGCCAAGGCTCTGAGGCAGCAAAAGTAGGTTCCTGGGCTAAGAACGTGGCAGGAGCAGAGTGAATGAGCAGTGGAAGGCGGTGAGGTCATAGAAGTAATAATCACCAAAACGTTCATTTGATGTCATTGTGAGGACTTCAGTTTTTATTTTGCGTGAAATGGGAAGCCATTGGAGGGTCCTGAGCAGAGAAGTGACATGGTCTGACTTATATTTTAGACAGCTCTATCTACAACACGCTTTGCTCTCAGAGGGGTCTTCTGGGCCACAGTGGGACGCCACATCTCTTGAGAGGCGATGCCACCATGAGGGGAAGGAGATTTGCTCATTCCTTCTTGGCTGGAGCCACTGCAAGATGGTGTGGAGGCACCTATGGTCCTTTCCCTTTTTTTCTTTTTTCTCTTTCGAACTTTCCTTATTCAACCTTCTCCAGTTTAAGCCCAGAGCAGACTATAGTCTCAGATGGCAGCACACGGTGGGAAAGCCAAGGTGGTCACTTCAGTTATGAAGGACAGCCTTCACAAACTGGATTGTTCACAAAGGCCCCTTTCCTCAGACCTCAGTCTCACTTCCCTTCTCCATCCCTGCCCTTCCATGCAGACCTCTGCCTGTGAAGCCAGTATCTAATTGAATGGTCATTTCTTTTGTGGAAACATCATCTAGTCTCCTATGAGGAAGGGTTTACGCTCCTGATAGCCTGAGTTTGGCCCTGCCTCCAATGACAGTGAACCCCGGCAGCACGACACTGGATATCTGGTACAGAGCACAGGAGGAAGGAGCTCAGGTTCCGGAGCTGGGCTGCCACATGTGAATCCTGGCTCTACCACTGGTTAGTAATGTTACCCTGAGCAGGTTACTGGACTCGGTTTTGTCATCTGTAAAATGGGGAGAATAGCACCATCCCCCCGCCTCATGCAGACATTGTGAGTGACCACATGTCAGGGCTGAGCCCAGTAGAGCTCGAGAAACTAAATTCCTTCTGAGGAAAAGAGGTATTCCCTAAATATCATAGTATGTAACACAAAATACACCTGGAAATTGATGGTGTATGTTTTTCACATTGTTGGGTTAGAAACTGAGACCCACAGCTGTAATCCAATGTGAATCTAAGCGAGTTGCTGTTTGGCCACAGCTCATGGGACTTGACAGGAGCAGATGGCTCTCAGCTGGGACTCATCCCAAAGGTTGCTCCATAATCACATAACATACATTTGAGACATTCTGAGGAAGATAACACTATTTACGGTTTTAAGGTAATGTTACTACCCTGGTTCTTATCTCTTCCAGAGGGCGCCTCTGGAGTAAACAAGGAGCCGAGTTCCCAGTGAAAAGAGGAGACAAATCATCATCCAAACCCTTACATTTTTACACAGTAGTTTTGACCTGCTCTTCCCCAAGACCTTTCTGCTGGAACTACAACCAAATAGCCAAGTTGATGGGCAGTTTGTTAGTTTTGTTTTTTTTTTTTTAAATTTCTTCCCTGGATTATGACTTTCTTCTCTCCCTCTATTTACTTTCCTGAACCTCTCAGGTAAAGTGATGAAATTGCATTCTTTTCTTTCCCAGGGAATCAAAATAGACTTTAAGATGTTCAAGTTTTAGTGGAGATTCTCCTTTTTGACCAGGTCAGCTGAGTGGATAGGAAACCACGTAGAGTAGGTCTGTGTGTGTGATGTGTGTGTGTGTGTGTGTGTTTTGTGTGTGTGGTGTGCATGTGGTGTGTGTGTATACGTGTTATATGTACGGGTGTGTGGTGTGGTGTGTCTATGTGGGTGTGTGTGTAAGGCAGAGCAGTGAGCCAGGAATGGACAATTCTCTGTCAGGCCCTGACCTGGCTTTGCTCAGCGCTGTGCCTGACCTCTGAGTAATTTACATCCATTATCTCTAAACTGCACAACTCCACAAAAGTTGTTTACAAACCTGGAAATCGAGTCTCGGAGAGGTGAAGGCTTGGTAATTTGCCCAAGGTCACATAAGCAGTAAGTGGAATAACTGGAACCCAAATAGGCCTGGATACTCCAAAAGCACACACTCTTTCATGATCTCAGGCAGTACACTGTATCACAGTCTGGGGAAAACACAGCATCAGTGGGTTTAGCCAGTATTTCTTTGCCTTTCCTGTTCCTATTTCCCAAAGTTCTCTCTACCCATTAAATTTGTTCCCATATCAGGATATAACCGTGTGAATGGGTCTAAGAGGATGGAACCAGAGCTGGGTTTTACAATCCTACTTTTTCTGGCAGCCAGTAAACAATCTTAGTTCTCTATGCTGGACCTTACCAGTGAACAAAGACCAAGAAAAGGGAAAGAGAAGAGAGACAGCTCGAAACGATCGTCTTCAAGGAGTGGGTTGGAGGAGGACCAGGATAAAACGTCGTATGTTTGCTCATACTTATTCATGAACCAGTGGCCATGAAACATGAGCCCAAGGAGCGTGTAGATGGAGGATTTATGGGAAAGGGTAACAAGGGGAGAGGTCACATTGAAATGAAGGCATTAGAGACAGAATGGCCCTCAAGACAAAGACACCTGCCAGATGTTTGACAGATTCACTGAGGCCATTGGACCTTGGGTCTCTCCCAGGTGAAAAGCCGAGGTGAAAAATCCTGGCTCCATCAACTCACTCCAAACACGAGGTCCGAGGTTCAGCAGAAGAGAAAGGCATCCATCAACTGCAGCAAATCTTCAGCAAGATTCTCTCCAGCTCTGCCACAAGGTTGTCATTGGGACCGAGAGACCTTGGAGCCATCTTGACCATGGGGATATAGTCCCCCCCCAGACAAGGCCCAGGTGACAGGCATTGCAGCACATTTGGTGGGGATTGGGAAAACAACAGTGAGATTCCATTTCACACCATCATATCGCACAACAGAAATATCTAACAGTAATGCATTGATGAGCGTGTGGAGAAAAGAAATGTTCATTTGTGGTTAACGGGAGTGTTGGAGTGCAATTCAGAAGTAACCAATGAAATACGCGCTCTGAATCCACTCTTAGAGAAAATTAATTAGTTAATCAATTAATCCACTCTTAGAGAAATTCTCAAATGTATATACAGAGAGATACGTGTAAGAGTGTACATTGCACCTCGACCACAGTAACTTCTTGCTAGACACATCTCCAAAGGCAAGAGAAGCAAAGGCAAAGATGAACATTGGGACTTCATCAGGATAAAAAGCTTTCACACAGTAAAGGAAACATCGACAAAACCAAAAGACAACCTACAGAATGGAAGAAGATATTTGCAAATGTTTTATCAGATAAAGGGTTAGTATCCAAAATCTATAAAGAACTTATCAAAGAACAAATAATCCAGTCAAGAAATGGGCAGAAGACATGAACAGACATTTCTCCAAAGAAGACATACAAGTAGCCAACAGACACATGAAAAAATCCTCAACGTCACTTAGCATCAGGGAAATACAAATCAAAACCACAATGAGATACCATCTCACACCAGTCAGAATGGCTAAAATTAACCAGTCAGGAAACAACAGATGTTGGTGAGGATGCAGAGAAAGGGGAACCCTCTTACAGTGCTGGTGGGAATGCAAGCTGGTGTAGCTACTCTGGAAAACAATATGGAAGTTCCTGAAAAAGTTAAAAATAGAGCTCCCTCACCACCCAGCAATTGCACTACTGGATATTTACCCCAAAGATACAAACGTAGTCATCTGAAGGGGTACCTGTACCCTAATGTTTATAGCAGCAATGTCCACAATAACCAAACTATAGAAAGAACCTAGATGTCCATCAACAGATGAATGGGTAAAGAAGATGTGGTGTATATGTGATGGAATATTACACAGCCATCAAAAAGAGAAACCTTGCCATTTGCAATGACATGGATAGAACTAGAGAGTATTATGCTAAGCAAAAGAAGTCAATCAGAGAAAAATAATTATCATTTGATTTATTCATATATGAAATTTAAGAAACAAGACAGAAGATCATAAGGGAAGGGAAGGAAAAATAAAACAAGACGAAATCAGAGAAAGAGACAAACTATGAGAGACTCCTAATCACAGGAAACAAACTGAGGGTTGCTGGAGGGCAGGTGGATGGGGGGATGGGTTAACTAGGTGATAGGTATTAAGGAGGGCACGTGATATAATGAGCACTGGGTGTTGTATGCAACTGATGAATCACCGAACTCTACCTCTGCAACTAATAATATGTTAATTAATTGAATTTAAATAAAATTAAATTAAATTTTAAAAAGAACATTCATTGCAGCACTGTTTGTAATACAGAAAATTGGAAATAACCATGATGCACATTAACTTGAAAATGAATAAAAAATTATGGCTTTCCAAATGATAAAGTACAATGTAGCAGTTATAATGAAGGAACTGCAATCACTTTTAACAACATGGATAGATACCTAACACACAAAAATTGAGTAAAAGCAATTCACAAGAGGAAAAAAGGACAGCAAATCACAGTCTAATATCAATTAAGTAGAACTTAAAAATGTTAAACATGGCATTCCCACGTTCATGGTAGGCTTATGCGGGGTGTAAGTGGGAGTCATCCATGGGGTACTGCCCACCACAGTCTGCAGGGTGGACCTCTCTGGGCAGATGGAGAAGAGAACCGAATTTTTTTCACAACCCAAAAGTGAAAATTATATGAAATATTTCCACCATTATTTAAAGACCAAACGTAATCAAACAGTAGTTAAAAAATAAACCAACATTGGGATGCCCGGGTGGCTCAGTCGGTTAATCGGCCGCCTTCAACTCAAGTCATGATCCTGGGATCGAGCCCCGCATCAGGCTCCTTGCTCAGCCATGAGCCTGCTTCTCCCTCTGCCTGCTCTGTCTGCTGTTCCCCCTGCTTATGCTCTCTCTCTCTGTCTCTCTCTCTCTCTCTGATAAATAAATAATTTTAAAAAATAAAACAACACAATAACATAATCTTCCATTTAAATAACAGTACTGTTCTAGCTCTTTTCCAATGACATGTAAATATGAGGTTTACCTATACCTGCTTCTGTATGTGACTAATGTGTTTCACAACTTAAAAAAAAAAAACTTTAGGGAGTAGGGTTTGTAACCTCAACTCTGAATACAAAGCCTGAATTTTATGACTACTAAAAAAAAAAATTTAAAACTTTCTGATCCTCATTTTCTTCACCTGGAAAATGGGGCTGATTGAGACCTATTAGGTATTGAATAAAACTGACAAACCAGCTGCACATCAGCAGTTTTGCGGGTTCCCTCTGACATTCCCCGCAGAGCTGTGGGAAGGGCAGGAAGGGAAGTGCCACTCATCTGGCTCTTCACAAACAGCTGCCCTTGTGAAAAGGACAGGCAACGGTTGGCAGGTGCATGTGTATCCCGCCTAGGAGCAGAGGGGCGGCTAGATGACCTCTGGGAGGCTGCTCACCCCAGGGAGCCAGGGTGCTCCCCGGGGGGCCCAGAGTCACCCAAAACACCGGCATACCGGGCCCTGGAACAAGGGAAAGTTCTGTGCTGGTATCGAATCTTGCAGCACGGCATTTCCAGCATCATTTCAAAAAAAGTATGGGTTGAGGGAGGCCTTTCAATGACAAATGAGGCTTTCTCCGGCTGGTGTCAGATGGAGCGGCCTGCAGGGACACATCTGTTTGGCTCAAGTGCAGGACAGCACCAGCCAGAGACCAGACTGTGATGTCAAAGCCAATCAACTTGGCCAACCTGCAAAAAGGGCTCTGAACAAACCTTCACCAACCTTCAACAAGTAGCCTGGCTCCTCTCCACAGACTCAGCCTTCAGAACATTGAATGCATATCTTCATTATACTCAAGACCGAACAAATTGCCTAGTGAGTGTTCGCGGTGGGCGCCAGAGATGGCGGTGTGGGGGTGTTTTTTTGGCAGAGTTGAGGGGGGAGGGCAGAAAGGAGCTGAAGACGATTAATGATCAAAGCCTAGAGGAAAAAACACTCCAGCCAATTTGTGCTGATTTTCTTCTGCCTGAAAATGGGGAAAACCCATGGCTTGTTCAAGCTTAATTGATGTTTTTGCAGCAAAGGAAATGAAAGGTGCTTAATTCATATATCCACTCTCAGGGGTCCATTACCAAGCTGTCACCCCCATCAGCCAAGCCACTAGGTTTTCCTTGGGCTCTGCTGCCTACGCTCACATAAGTCTGCTCCCAACCATATATCAACCCCTGGACAACCGACTGGTTGGGTTGTTTAAGAGGAACAAATAAGGCTGAGAAAGAGCTGAAAAAAGAATCTGGACAGAAAATCAACACCTTTGGTCTTTGCAATTTAACAATTAAACAATTTACCTTGTTCTCCTCAAGTTGCAATTTTTCTGGCTCTAGCCCTGAAATAGCATTTAAGAACTTATCACAGAAAATCTGGTGACCAGACTCAAAATTCTTGGGCAGGTACTTAACCTCTCTGAGTGCCGATTTCTTCATCCATCTTCCAGGGACACCTGTAAAGTAGGGACAATACTTCCTCAAAAAGTCGTGGTGAGGGTGCCTGGGTGGCTCAGTGGGTTAAAGCCTCTGCTTTCGGCTCAGGTCATGATCTCAGGGTCCTGGGATTGAGGCCCGCATCGGGCTCTCTGCTCAGCAGGGAGCCTGCTTCCCCCTCTCTCTCTGCCTGCCTCTCTGCCTCCTTGTGATCTCCCTCTGTGAAATAAATAAATAAAATCTTTAAAAAAAAAAAAAAGTCGTGGTGAAGATTATGGGTCATAGAAGATAGGTGAGTGACACAAATTGGATGCTCCGTGAGGGTTATTTTTTTCTCTCTGACGATTATGAAGACAGGTAAATTTCAAGTCTATGACCCATAGCAGTTAATGAGCTCAGGAGGAAGCAAAAAGGTATGAGAAAATGTGTACCATATGATAGCAACTAGGCTTGGTTAGCTACCTGATTTTTTTTTTTAATTTGACCAAAGACTGTAAGCATAATACTCTTGCACACTCAGAAGCCGAAGCATGTACCCAAGAAAATCAGCACACGGATGAACTACAGAATTTTGCACAAAGGACGTAGCCCTTCAAATCACATGTGAACTGTCCAAGTGAAGAGCATGAAATAAGAAGCAACACAGCCTGGCAAGACCATATTTTCTGGTAAGTGAATGCCTTTAATTCCAGCTGCTATTGGTAAAAGACTGTTTGAAAGTTGGGGACAAAAAACAACTCTAGGAGAAGGATGTTTGCAGAACGAAGAAGGTTGTCCAGGCAGCACTCGGCTGTGAATCCTTGCTTCCCAGGCACCCTTTCACCAGCAAAGGCTCACAGGATGCATTTGCACTGAAGGAGAGCTGCCCCTCCAGCATCTCCCAAATTGCCCAGATGGGCATTCACAGGGAATGCAGATTTAAAATAAAAGCTCTAGAAAATCAATTGAGTTCTACAATGGGCATGTATTTCTTTTGTAATCAGAAGACAATAGATCTCATAAAAAAAGAAATAAAGAGAGCCAAATTGATTAAGGCTACACAATTGGGACAGAAGTCTGTGTATATTAAAGCCTAATCTTTACAAACAGTTGCAGACAGAGACGGAGAGGACACAGCAATCCTCTACAAGCTTTAATATAGGGGAGCAACCAACAGAGTGTTGACCGGCAGGGGCCAGTAAGGGACATGGGTTGGTATGGGACATCACCAAACAATAGAGATAAAGAGAAGACAAATGACAAGGCAGTTTAGACCCAGAAGGAAACAACTTTAGCCCTGCTAATACTCCTAGAGAACAGAGGACAGTGATAGCCATCAACAGAACCGTCCTATAGAGACAACACTTATAAATCAAAATATCCCCTAGGTCCTACCCTGGGCAAGGTCACATTAATAGTTTGTAGGATGACCTCTAGATCAATTTCACCCACCTACCAAGTGGCATGATCTCAGTCCTCTGCCTTCTTGTACCTCCTTGAGAATCTCTGAAAGGATGGAGAGCCTTTTGATGATCTATTTCCATTTATTATCAGAGTCTCTTCCCTGTTCCAATATCTGTCCAGTTCTCTATGCCACTTCTGTCTGCTGTCACTCTGCTCACCTTAGTTAGTGGCACACTCCTGGTGCACCTGACTCTACCAAGCCTCTAACCTGGATGTCCTTCATGGCCATTGCCACTGCCAATTGCCTCCAGAAGGCTAGTCTCTGCTCTGCATCATGCTAGGGCACGCCACCTGCCATGGCTCAAGACTACTGATGCTCTTGACACTATGCCCAGTCCACCTACCCCAGAACACTGATCTCCATTGACCTTGAAAAACCCCAGAGTCTACTCCCCCCACCGCTGGCCCCAAGCTGTAGCTCCACCACACCTTGCTGCTTGTCTGTGTCGCCATCCAGTGAGGAAAGCACCCCCTTTCCTTGCTCAGCACTTCCAGAAGCTTTCCCAACGGAGAGCTGCTCAGGCTCCCAGGCATGTGGTGCTTTCCATGTTGTCACACAATCTCCTCCCCGCAGGGGTGTCTCCTACACAGATTTTGGGGGAGACAAAGATGGAGAAATAAAAGCATCCTGCCCTGAAGCAACCACAGCCCAGGAGAAGGAACACTTCTATTTGTAAGCGTCCATTACAGCATAAACAAGTTGACACATCAGTACTTAGGATGAAAAATGAGATGAAATGAAAAATAAAATAAAATAAAATAAAATAAACTTCAGTGCCATCATTCAATCTTGGCTTTCGATGCAGTCAATAAGAAAATCCTGTCGGCCTCTACTCCTGGCCAGGCCACCCTTACCTCCCAGCTGCTCTCCTGCTTCCGCCCATGGTCCCTCTGTCATCCATCCTCAACACAGCAGCCAGAGGGATCATGCCCAAATATGAGTTGAATCCTGTCACTGTTCTGCTCAAAGCCCTCAAGTGCTCCCGCCTCCCACCCCCTCACTGATGGCTGCATGCCTGCACACCCTGGGCTCCTTCTCTCCAACTGCATCTCCTGCTGGTCACCCCTCCCCCAAACTGCCCGGTCAGCCACCGCCTCAGGCCTTGGCGCTGGCCATTCCCTCTACTGGGCTCTTCCACCATGACTGTTTGGATACTTCCCTCACTCTCCCTGGGTCTTTGGTGAAGAGTTGCCACTCGATCACCCTGTCTAAAACATCTCAGTCCCCTCACTTTGTGTTGCTATCTAGGTTACATATTTATCTTGTTTATTGTCTGCCTTCCCTCACTAGAATATAAGCTCAATAAAAGCAGGGGTTTTTGTCAGTTTTCTTCACTATGCATACCCAATCCTTGGTAAGTCGTCATCGAATGAATGGGAAAAGAGGAGGAGGAGACATTTCAGGTGGTTCTTGAAAGATGAGGGGGTAAAAAGTTTTCGATACTTATGCAGCTACACATTGATATCAGGTTGTTCTTCCAGGGAAAAGGCCTAGAAGCTACATTTACTACTCTGGCCCATTTTCCACAATCCAGAATCTGACCTCCATATTTTAAAGACAGAAACCCAATTTGCACCTTCTCTGAGGAACTGGGCTTACAGTCACCAAATTATAAAATTAGAAAACCCATTTACTTCCTTATAATTAAAAAAAAGAAACCTGTTATTTGGATGGGAAAAAAAATTATGTATATATGTAATCAGCACATTCACTCACCTTGGCAAGAGCCGCTTGGAAAATCAACAGTGACCAAAAATAATAATAATATAACAAAATGAATCATGATAATGAATTTAAAAAGGACTTGAAATCAAGAAAAAGTGAGAAGAAACAAATACACAGTTGCCATCAGACTTACATGGCCTGATGGACAAGAGGCCATTAGAATTCTCATAGTTGCAAGTGACAGAAAACCCAACCTGCTGGCTTGAGCACAAGGGGCATCTACCGCTTCATACAACTGAGAGAGCCAGTAGAGCTGACACCAGGCATGACCTAACGCGGGAGCTCCAAGGGATTCAGTTTCTCTCTCTCCCCCTCTTGTCCCTGCCTCCTCTTGGTTGATGCCATTTTCAGACAAAGTCTCACTGCATGGTGACAAAGTGGGTCCAGCTGCTCCAGCCTCATGTTCACGACTCCAAAACTAGTTGAGGACACAGCCTCTTTTCTAGAAGATCTGCAAAAGTCCTAAGATTCACACTGTAATCAGGAGGAATGAAATGTGCTAGTTAGCCTAGGTTCACCCTGTGCTCCATCCTTAAAATGGGGGTAGGACCGTGCCTGAAACATGTAGCCTTAGAATGAGGGAGGTGAATTGCAAACATTAATGAGGGCTGTGAATGAAAATGGGAGGAGCAAATAGTAGAAGGAAAAATAAAAATTTCCCCCGCAGCCTACAACTTGCTATCACATGCTCTTGCCAATGGTGCTGGAACATTCCCAGTTGGCTTAGTATGCACCCAGCCTTCCCATTAGACATACCGCTGTCAGTAGGTCTGGAGGTCTATTGGCATGACTGCTCCTTCCCTGGTTAGTGCACAGAAACACACTCCTTTTTCTAGGGCTCCTCTGCTGACCAGCCCTGGCTCACACATTCAGTCAATTACAACCAACACCTGCTGGATGGGAATTCTTCATTCTCTTTCCCGCAACAACTGTACATTTATGCTCTAACCCGAAGTAACTTGGGTCCTTTACGGGTAGAACAAATTTGTCTCCCACTGAGAACTGGGGACACAGTCTGAGGCAACTCCTACAGACACATTTTGTTTAAAATCTTAAGTTCTGCCTTAATTTTTAATATAGATTTTGCATTCTATTCTACAGTATTTTGCCTACCTTCCATAAAAATGGAGCCTCCAGGAATATGTGTCCTGCCCACACACTGAGCTCTAGTCATCCAAGTCATCCCACAGACTTGGATGATATGCCACCCCAGGAAGCATATGATCTGGTTCCTAAATGGAGCCCGAAATGTAGGAGAAGCCGTGAGTTAGGTCTGGGATGTTTGGGGTTCAAGATCACATGGGCCATGCAAATGAACCTGTCTAGGAGGCAGCTGGACATATGGGCATGTAGTTCAGAAGAGAGGTGGGAATCGAGATGGAAGTTCCAACAACATCGGCACGATGTGATGGTGAAAGCCAAGGCAGTGGGTGGTGTGGCCCAGGGACCACGGCGGGGAGGGGATGGGGGGGGAGAAAGGCCTGCAGGTAGAACACCAGGAACAACCCACACAGATGAGTGATGGAGAAGCAAATGGAACCAGGAATATCCATCACAAGGCAGAGAGAGCCTCAAAGACTCCAAACAAGTGCCCAAGAAAAATAAATCAAGTTTCGATGCTGGACAATTTGAGCTTTCCTGAGCCAAGGCAAGGTACTACTTCATGCTGAGGCAGACCTAACAAACCAGGGTTCGTGGCCTGAGTGGCCCAGAGCTCATAGCACTCAATTACCCTGGTCACCATGGAGTTTGGGCGGGCAGGGCTACTCGGCGTCACCTCCGGTCCTCAGCAATGTGGCTGCTCGGCCATAGAGGGGCCATCTTGGTTTGCACGGATGGAAAGAACCACTTGTGAGAAGCAAGTTCCCGAGGGTCCTATCTGCTGGCCTCACACCATTTGTCAGCCACTTTTTGCTTGTCCAAATCAGAGGCCCAGAAAGGAGGCAGGAAAGATCAAGGTAGGCTGCTGTCAGAGCTACAGTTTGCTGAAGAGCTATCTCTTTGAAGATATCTGTCTGCTTTTGAATTGCTGCACTGGACAGGTGACCTAAGGCTGGTTTAATCCTTAGATCCTCTCCAGAGGTGACAGTCACCAGGGTGTTTATAATGGAGTCTTTTCCAGCTTCAAACTTTCCTCATGACCGAGCTTTGAACCACTAGAAGAAGAGGAATGAACATGGATTCCACATGGCCCATGAGCGGGCCCTAAATTAAACACACCGCACGCATCGCCTGGGTTCCTGCTCAGGAAGACCTTGAACAGCAGGTGCTGTTATGATCTGCATTTTACACATGAGGAAATGGCGCTCAAAGAACTAGAAAGTGGAGAGCCACACCAGACAGCATTGTTCAGTTTCTCTAATCAATTTAGAGTTGACAAAGCTTTTCCACATCGAATATTTCCTTTTGACTCAGACTCACAACTGGCCATGAGAATCAATCTCTTATTACAAATAAGAAAACTGAGACCCTGAGAGTTTGAGTGACTAGTAGGAGATCCAAATGTGGGGCCAGCTGGCCCCCGAGTTCAGTTTTTTCCCCATGGTACTTCCTGTCCATTCTTGCTTCCTATCTGCCCCCAGAGAAAGACTGCAAGGTATAAACAAGTGATTTTCCCATAACTGACCCACACGGTTTCCTAAGCCAGAGGCCTCTTACTTGAGAGACTTCCTGTAGGAGACCTCAAAATCGGCCAAGGCCCAGAGTGAATCTGGGGAAACAGAAGGTGCAAGAGGGTGTCCATACAGAAGGAAATGGCTACTCTAGATTTAATGAAGCCCACGCCACCTCCCCGCCCCTTTGGTCCGTGGACCTCTGCTTCTGTAGGACGCAGCAAGGCTGCCATCTAGGCAGTTCCTGTGAGCTCTTAAACCTCAAGCATCATGGGTGCCTGGGTGGCTCAGTGGGTTAAAGACTCTGCTTTCGGCTCAGGTCATGATCTCAGGGTCCTGGGATCGAGGCCCATATTGGGCTCTCTGCTCGGCGTGGAGCCTGCTTCCCCCTCTCTCTCTGCCTGCCTCTCTGCCTCCTTGTGATCTCTCTCCCTCTGTGAAATAAATAAAAATCTTAAAAAAAAAAACAAAAAACCTCAAGCATCATGCACCTGGCTCCCACAGCACCTGTTCCCACTCTTACAAACCACTCTCTGCCATTCATTCACCAACTAACCAAGGAATGCTCTGGGATCTTGGGCACTCTCCATATATTCTCATCTAACTTACCTTTATTATATGTTCCGAGCTCGGATGTCCTGCTTCCCCAGCATCACAGTGAGGGATCCTGTGCTTCTCCCTGGAACCCTGCATGGGTCCCCACTTAGAGGATTTTTTTTTCATATAGCCAAAGTCAGATTAATTTTTTTTACCATAATACCCATTCCTTACCAGAAATATCCTTATTGCTATTAAATAAGTTTCAGTAACTGGTCAGGGGGAGATGCTGGCAATTTCCTTTAGGATTCTTCTTGCAGGGCAAGTCTTCTCTGCAAGCAGGCTGCCATGATATTTTTCCACAGAGGAGCATCTAGTCAGTCATAAGCTCAGAGCTGCCCTGCTCCCTTTGGCTAAAAACTGGCCAGTGGAGAATAGCAGGTTATTTAGTACCTTAGTGGGATCTTTCATTTACCACTTGGAATAATAACATCAACAAAAATAACACCAAGTATTTGCATTATAGTTTTTCATTTTTCAAAGTGGCCATTGGATTTTAGTGCTGTAAAGGGCCTAGAGACAGAGCCAAATTTTCTCATTTACAAATGAGGAAGCAGAGGAAGTTCAGAGGACCTAATATCCTGTAACCCTCGCAGCACTCTTCATGGGTGGGCCACCCCCCGCCCCATTTCACAGATGAGGGAACATACACAGAAAGCCACTTGTCCAGAGTGACTCAGCCAACTCAAAGCAGAGCGGGGCCCAGACTTCCAGTTTCCCCATCCCTGCTCTGGTGCTCTTCTCCTCAGCTGCAGGCTCTCTCCCTTAGCCAAGGAGATAGTGGAAGTGGGACCAAAGAAACCGGGCCATCTGTGACATTGGATCTGACCTCGGCCCTGCTCCCGGAGGCCTACCTGCCCATGGCTTGTCTCTGCTCCCATCCCAGCTTCCTTTCCCTCCCAGTCTGCCTGGAGCCATGAAGTGTGAAAACCCTGACTACCCTAATCATCTGTTAGAGACCATTTCCAGCTGAGGGCTAAGTAGCTTCCTGTCACTTCAATTTGTGACAGTACGCGTCTGAAGCTCCCTACAGGAGCAATTCCCCATTCTGGGGGACGTTTTAGCTCTATGTGAGGGGAATCGGCATGCAGCCCTGTATGGCCCTGTTGGCTGGAGCAGCTGATGAGGATCAAGGACTAATCAGGAAGTGGACCCAGCTGGGAGTCCAGCCACAGTTTGCCAAACATTGAGACAGTGAGGGCGCCCCCTGGTGGAAAGGTACAAAATGCTTGCTGTTCTTGGGGCAGAACGGAAGAGAGGAGAGAAGGAAAAAGGAGGAGGGGATTTCCAGGGACCCACACCTTCCCAGGCAAATCCGTGTTGACAGCTGCTTCCCAAGTGGCCCCACACTGCAGCTGGGGAGCCAGGCTGATTCTGCAGCACGTGATCATGGTGGGTCCCCGCTTGCCATGCAGGGTAAGACAATTCCGTGATCCAGGTTTTCAGTTCACGACACTTAGGTCATGTTAGGAATTGTAGATGCATCTCTGCTATCTTTCTGCCTGCCTGGCATCCAGGTCCCTTTCTTCCAGCAATAGTACCCTGACTTATCTCAAGGGCCCCCCAACTCTGTCCATGCGGTTCAGCCTCCAAGGGCTTTCCAGTCTAGACTGTCTGGGAAGCACTTACTGTGAGTCCTTTAAGAACCAGATAAGCGATCTTCATCTTCCAGAGAGCCTCTTCTAGAAATCCTCAAAAGTTCTCTCCTATCTCCTGTGACATCTCTCTATCTTTGTGTTCATCACGCTGAACCACAACTGTGTGTGTATGTGTCAGTCTTCCCTTCCACTCTCTCTGGGCTGTTAAGAGCTTGGGGTGTCCAAAAAAACCCGGTTGGGACTGTCTTTCAATTATTTTTATATCGGCAGCTTCTAGCACGGTGCCTGGCACATGGTAGGTGCTCAGTAAATGTTGGATGGAGGAATGAGTGACAAGACTCACACCTAAACCATAAATAATCATGTAAGTACCATATGGGCAGATCAGATCCCACAGGCTTGTCGATGTTTTATCAACCTCGAGTGCTACAAACCATGACACGCAGAGACTTTATTGCATTTATTGGTGAGGAAAGATAAACCCCATCTGACAGATCCTCCTGCTCCTATATCAGACAGACAGCATAAGATTCAACAATCAACCCTGCGCACCCCCACAGCGCCCCCATGGCCATGCTACAGTTGGGACCAGGAGGCTGGGTGCGAGGGCCATCACCCCAGACCCAGAGGGTTCCTCACCCCTGGATCCGGGCTGGGCTGGGCTGGGCTGGGGAGGGAGCTTACAGAGGAGGAAGGTTGCACATCTGCCTTAAATTTTCTTGGTTTCTAGCTCGGAAAACAAAATACTTGCCTGAGGCAGCTGAGGACCACCAGGCTCTGTGCAGCTGATGCTTAAAAATAAAATACTTTGCTCTAAGAAACAGTTACACCATAAAACAGATTCAGAGCAATCCCGGGCATCTCTTTCCTTGTAAAATGCATGAACGCAATCAATAAACACTCTTCCTCTACAACTTTGCAGCCCCAGGTCAACCCTGCCTCAGTGGAAGAATTTCACCTTCGGTAGAAAAGACGTGAACTCAGCCACGGTCTCAAGATGAGGAAACTGCAGTTTCTCATTCCTTTTTTCCCCCCACCACCCCCCTCATTTAGAAGAACTAGGGCATTTGCTGCCGCTTCTCCAAGTTAGGATTCAGAGAAAGCTCAAGTGAGAGTGATTTCTTCGTTGAACCTCGATATTCCCCTAAATCTACTTTTTGTTGGCCCCGAGCCAAAGCCAGTTATCTTGTGATGGAAAGCAATTGTTTCGGTGTTATAGGATTTGTATCTGACAAACCCATGCACCCCGCTGATTATCATCATATTCCCCATCCTTTAGTTGCTTTCAAAATGACAGTCTATTGATCTAGTCATCTCCCAGGTTTTGAAGTTCATGGAAAAGGACGTCTCCAATGTCTTGTTCATTCCCACTGCTCCTTGTGCTGCAGGGTAGGAGTGCTGGCCTTCATCTTTCATGTCCTTCCCCTGCCCCTTCGCGTAAGGATCAGTCATTGGGAACCTTCCAGTGCCTGCCAGGCACAGAGATGGCCCTCAGGGTTTGTTGCTCTGTGTGGAGTTGAGAGGAGCTGTCTCTTACACCCTCCCCTGAGACTTTGCCCTTTAAATGAATAAATGACCGCAGAGCAGGTCCTCCCTTCGTTGGCAGCAGGCAGAGCAAGACCTCTGGGGTTTCTGCTACCTTCTCAGTTTGCTCGAGCCTCGCAGCCACCCAGTGAGGCTGGGAAAGCAAGGGCTACTGTGGACATTTTTCAAGGGCCAGAACTGGGCCTGTGCTTGAGGCTCTGGGGAGAGATAGAGCTGGGATTTGGTCCTGGAGGTTCTGGTTCCAGGCCCGGGGCTCCCCCTCCCGTGCCCCCTCAAGCACCATGCCGCTGCAGATCCCATGGCCCCACCGATGGCTCAAACAGCATCTCGGCTCTGCCCTTCAGGACCTGGGGGACCTTGACCCTCGGTTTCATCATCTGCCTACTGGAGCTAAGAATGCCTCCTCCAGCAGTCCTCCGGGCTGTTGCTCGGGTTAAATGAGATGACTCGGATGAAGCTTCTAACACGGTGGTTATCCCACATTTAGTACCCAATAGCTGTTAGCCTTGCAATCACTGATGCTATTATTTGGCTGAAACTGTTCTGTCTCTAAGCCAAGACCAATCTACTCAACCAGTAGGTCTTTCCTCAGCCTTGGTCTTGATGTCATTCTTCCTGCATCCAGCTTCCTTTCTGATTCTATAAAACAACCCATCCTTTCAGCCAGAAGGATTTTTGAAATGTTACCTGGGCTTCCAAGGGGCTTCTATCTTAAAAGCCTCTCCCGGGCAGACATAATGAAGAGAGAAAGACTCAGGCCAGACACCTGTGCCATGAAAGGCTCGGGCCTCTGGCCAGCGGCCCTCCTTCATCTGCCTTTGTGGAGCAAACACTTTGCTGGAGACCGCCATGGGGCTGGCCGCCAGGTCCAGACGTGGCCTTGCAGTGCACTGCCCGGCTGCTCTCCATCTCCTCCCCATCCCTCTGGTCCCATGTCCTGCTGACTCTGCCCCCAGGATTCATTTGAGGCCATTCTCACTGCCCTATCTCCAGGCCAGGAACTTCTGGCAGGTGCGATTAACTAGCCACTACTGGTCTCCTTGCCTTCGGACAAGGAAAAGCCCAGCATCCTGAAACAGACTGACTTGGCTGGAGCCTGGCTCAGGTGGTTCCTTCTCTCAGCTATGTCCCACCAAATAAAGCAAATTCCTAGGCCCCAAGTCCCAGGCCACGCAGAATCTGGCCACACTCCACCTCACTGCACTGTTCTATACACATCTGATTCACTCAGGGTGCTTTGTAAAAATGGTGTTCCCTCATTTACTTAACGAGAGTCTTGGGGTGGATCCCAGAAATCTAAGTTGGTAAAAAGTTTTCCAGGAGACTGAAGCACAGCCAGGTGTAGGAACCACTGTCCTGCACAGTTCCCAGGGAGAGCCGCACCCAGCCCAGCACATTCGCCATGTGCCCCTGCCTTGGTGCCTGCCACTACCTGTGCCAACAGCCCCAGTCTCTGCCTGCAGAATTCGCCCCATCCTTTAAGCCCCACATAAAATACCCACTCCTCCAGGAAGTTTCTCCTGATTCCTCCAGCCAGAAGTATGCTCTCCCCACTCTGAACACCCATAACATTTTGTCCCTCCCTTTCTGCCACTTTCCAGCCATTCCTTAAAACTCACTGCCTCTATTTCTCCCAGCCCCTAGACAGCAACCCAGGATGTGTCCCTGCCTCGCTGCTCTCCATCCCCTCCCCATGCACTTGGGCATAGGAATAGTACTTACCCAAGAGGGCTGTTTTAAGGAGTAAAAAGTTATCCCGGTGGGGGGGGGGTACTTCCAAGCATGTCAAGAGATGTTAACTGTTACACACTGACTCCATCATCCCGTCATCTTAACGCATGTTTTTACGCCATAAGGTTCTGGTTCTTCATGCACACAGGTTTTCTATCTTGACTTCCTGTTGAGAGCAAGGACTACATCTCGTTGATCATCATTCTGTCCATGGCAAGTGACAAGGTCATATACCTACAGGACATGAGAAATGCAGGACGGCTGGACGGATGGTACCTAACTATTTCCCTTTCATTCCTGTCTTCTCTCCACCTATCACTATTACTGTCCCTCACTCCCAAAGAGCATATCCCTATCAGAATTTACAATTACATTTAATTTTTGGAATTATTTGGTTATCATCTAACATTTCCACCAGGCTCGAAGACCCTGGAAGACAGGTATTTTATCTTCGCTTGCCACTGCATCCACAGGGCCTGGCACATAGTAAATACTCCAGAAAGATTTTAAATTAGTTAATTAGCAAACCCCAATTAATCCAAAATTAATTAATTAACCGACCAATGGCCTTTTTTTTTTTAGTTCTCTTAACGATGCTAATATAATAGATTGGGTTCTGAATGTTAGGGCATTGTGGTTAATGAGCCACACTAGGACTCGAACTAATCAGTGAGGCAACTGTGCAGATGGGCCAGTTGGGGATGTTCTTTCCTATTAACTGTGTGACTGTAAACAAATGAGTAACCTTACTCTTCTTATCTGTACAATGGGGATAAGAGTAAATTTACCTCATAGGGTTACTATGCACATGAAATACTCCGGAAGTTAGTTCTTATGCTGATAATACTGTTGGCTTCCAAGTGACATGACAGACTAGCAAATTAAACTTTGGTGAGTTAGATCATGTGCTTCTATTTTTATACATATACAATTGTGCACTCAAGGTCTTATTTATAATAAAAATGATAAGCTGTTTATAAGGGAACCATAAGAATGGAAATGCAGGACCCATCCGATTACAGCCTAAGCCCTGACCAGAAATATACTCACTTTCTAGAAAATAAAGCCATTAAAAATTTTACTTCCTTAAGAAAATTGTAGCAGATTTAAAATTTTCCTCATTGCAAAACCAAAATGAGTAATTCAGAACAAGGACAAAAAGAAGGGACTAGATCAATTCAGTCACACCCATCTTCCTGCCCCGCAAGCCATAGGCCACTCACTTTCTGAGAATTTCGATGACAAACACTAAATATCACTATGACCCTAATAAAATCCAGAGCCCTATCTAGTCTGTGCACAAAGTCACACTCAAAGTCACATGACCCAGGACCCACATGTCATTAATAGGGAACTGCTAATCTCTGCTTGCATTGCACGAAGTACATTAAAACTGACTCAATTCAGGGGCGCCTGGGTGGCTGAGTTGGTTAAGCATCAGATTCTTGATTTCTGCTCAGGTCATGATCGCAGGGTCATGAGACTGAGCTCAGTGTCAGGCTCTGCACTCAGCACGGAGTGCTTGGGATTCTCTCTCCCCCTCTCCCTCTGCCCCTCCTCCTCGCTCCTATGCATACTCTTTCTCTTCTCAAACAAATATATAAAATATTTAACAAGAAAAAAAACCTGACTCAATTCATAACTCACCACAACTCATCTCAGGAGCACCTTGTCTTTGCTCTGCGTGATGCTACCTGGGAGATCCTCTAAACCCCAAACCTTCTTCAGTCCCGGCATCAAACAAGACATGACTACCTACCTCCTCTCTCCTCCCTACTCACTCCCTGTGTTGACTGGCTGAATCCCTTCATCACCCCCACCAACCCTCCTCACTTATCCCCCCCTGTCCACACCATAGAAGATCCTGGACTGGGGCTAGCAAAACTCCTTTACTGGCAGATGGCATGAGGCTAGAGGGGTCCATGTGAAGGGTGGGTATCGTCTTCCCAGCATCCCCTCTTTCAGTAACTGAAAATTCTGTTTTCCTTTTCTGACGACAGGTCACTTTAGTGGCACTGTCAAAAAGGCCCTGGCCAAGAGGCCGGCAAGTGATTCAGGGAAGGTGAGCCAGACAGTCCACCCTTCATTCTAACTGCATTGGCCCAATGCTGCCCCCAACTGGTTCCTGCCTTACCAGCACCACCACCACCCCCTCCCTGGCCCACTGCCCAGGCCACTGCCTGGGTCCATGCCCAATTCTTCATTCTTCCTGAGGACCCTGAGAGCTGCCTGAAATCTTTCCAACACAATCGTCTGCTTCACTTATTCAACCTGATTTTTGTTGTTTGCAACCCAAGAACACCAGCTGACACCTGATAATCACAAATCTTGTCACCATCTCCACCTGTGAGAATAGGGCTGCAGCCCTGGACTGGTGAACCTACGCTTCGCTGACTTCACTGACGTATCGACTGTAAGTCATGGTCAAAAGTTAGCCTTCATTAAATCTGTTCTCTACTGCCTTTGCTCATTCCCCAACAGAACCATTTGGGCATACCCCAAATCCCTGATGAAGAAAGGAATAATGGTTACTCGAACATTTTCTAGAACCTGTGACCACCTTCTAGAGGCTACTTGTAGTAATAAAAATAACAGATAGCAAAGAGTCAAAATATCTGGCTCCTCATGTACTGGCTGTGTCCTCAGCTCAATCACTTAATCTTCCCTGAGGTTTGCTGATCTTATGCAGGAAAGCACAGATAAATATCCAGCTCTTTCTACTTCTCAAGGTTGCTGTGAGGCCAAAATCAGAAATCAACTTTAAAAAAAAAAATGCCTTGCGAATCATAACATCCGTGGCCTGAACAAAGGTTCGAGCTCACCATGGGCGCTCTGTTCTCCTCGCTGGTTCTCTCTCCCTGACTTAACAGGTCTTCCCGCTTCCCCTTCCTCCCCATGGTGGCTACAGCCCCTGCAGTAGGATTGGTCTTCTCAGCCACCATTCCAGGTCTGGATAAAATGCGCTTCCGTGGGTACGTAGGTATCTGTAGTGTCATCCTCTGAAAATGTGAGTTCCTAGCTGGGCTGTGTCCGCCCCACCTTCTGCCTTTGTGAACAGGTGTACAGTAAGCAACGGCCTGTGGGCCCATCCTCACGCCACTAGGAGGGATGATGAGGCCCCGTGAAGGGGGTCCCCCGGGTTTATGAGAACGGAGACGGCCTCGGCTTTCACTTTCTCTTTTTTCCTATTAGAAATCAAGCTGGAGGCAACATTTTCCTCACCCTGCAGTCTTGAAAGTAAGGAATCGTCAATCCAGTGCAACGTGATTAGCTAGGGATCCTGACCAAAATCTGAAACTAAAAATGATTTCCACCCAGATTTCTGTTTCGGGGGGTTTTTTGGTTTAAAAAAAAAACAAAAACAGAAACAAAAAACAGTATTAAGAAGAGCCAGGAGAGGCTGGAGGAGGGGGGCTGAGGTGAGAGCCTGAGGGATGTGGAGAGCAGAGGGGAGCCGAACCCTCGGAGGGTCGGGAAGCAGGCCAGACAGCAGGCCTGTGGGTATCCGGACAGACTTCGCGATGGCCTCGCGGCTGGTGCTCGGAGCCCCTGCTTGAATGAGAGCCAGGGGAGCCGCCCTCGGCCCTGGGCAGATGGCCTTCCCCGGAGCTGGCCGCTCTTAACGAGAGCCACAGGGATCACGTCTGAGCTCTCACTACGTGCCAGGATGCCGCCCTCAGCGCTTCTGACGGCCTGGAGGTGGGCGCTGGGGTAGGTCGGGCTGTTGTCCACATATTTATGTCCCTTCCCTGGGGGGTCATGCTCTCCTCTCCCATTCACTTGGACAGTGAGCCCTGATATCCAATCTCTCCCTCTCTCCCCTCTCTCCCCTCCCTCCCTCCCTTCCTCCCCCATCCTCTCTCCCTCCCCTCCCTCTATCTCTTCCTCACCTTCTGTCACTGAAAGGACAAGGGGCTCCTTTGTCAGCCTGGGCCAGAGTGAACACGACATGGAACAGCAGCGCTGAAATCAATCCGCACTGAACAGGGAACAGAAATCAGCCAGAAACCCCTGCTGGCAGTGTCACGGGCGCCGCCCAAGTCTAAGGGGCCCGCTCGGGCGCTGGAGGCCGGGAGGAGGCGGTAGGTGCCCGCAGGCATCGCCGGCAGGGGGCAGCTCTCCACCCGCCTACAGCCCCCGCCGGCCGCGGACCTGGCCTCGGCTCCCGCCCCGCCGACCCCTCCCGGCCGCGGGCGCCCTGTCAGCACAGTCCCGTTCATCAGCTCCTTCCCGGGCCTCCGAGACCTTGCACCTGACCCCCTGCTGTCCCTGTCTCCTCCCTGGGCTGTTCTCTTCCTCCCCCTGGGCGGCCTGACTCGGGTGTGACAGCGCAGGCTTTAGACGCAGACGGAATCCTAAAGGTGGGATCCAGGCTCTTCCTTCCACCAGCTGTGTGGGCGAGGGCAAGTTACTCATCCTCGCTGAGCCCCCGGTTTTGAAAGAGCAGACTGGAATGGGGACACCTCCGTCTCCGTCTCAGGCCGTTGCGAGCACCATTCCTGAGCCGGGCACAAGTGAAGGAAACAGGCCAACCTTGGGACACCAGTCCTTCCTCGCTCACTCCGTGGGAGTGAACTGAACTTGATCCTCCCCTTCTCCCTCTCCCTCTCTGGTCAGTTCATCCACAGGCTGCTCTAGGAGCATAAGATTCTCTCTCTCAAAAAGCCGAACTAAAAGATCCAGAAACAAGATCATTTAGATCCACTGGCAACTGTTCAGGTCAGCTCCCTGGCTCTGCCCCAGCCCAGATCACAGAGGCATCTCACCCGGATCCGGATGAGCCTGCTAGCTGCTCTCCCTCGGCCTGCGCTCAGGCCCACAGTCTGCCCCTGCCCCTGCCCCCCAGCCCCCTGCTACAGTGAGGGTCACACGGCTGGCTCTGTCCTCTACTCCCAGCCCGGCCCTGGGGGGCCCATCTCCACCCGAGCTCCCCTACCCCCTCCACGCAAGCCATGCTTGTCTGCTCGCCTTTCTTTGAAGGCCTCAAGCAATGCCCCCTCTCGGGGTCTTCAGCCATCTCTCCCCTCTGCTGGAAACACTCTCAACTCAACTACCTGCCCGGATCACTCACTCACCTCCTCAAGTCTCTGCTCTAACATCACTGGATATTAGAGCGAGGCGGCTCCAGAGAGCAGTTAGGGAAATCGCACTCCACCCCGCCCTCCCCCGCCCAAAGGCACTTTCCAGACCCGGCTTGATTTTTCTTCACAGCATATTGCCGCCTGAAATACTACGTATTCACTTGTTTAATATGTTTTCCCTACTAGAATAAGAGGCCTTGCTTCGATGTCTGCTGTACCCAGTGCCTAAAGTACAGCCTGACACAGCGAGGATTCAATAAGTTTTATCGAAAGAATGATTAGATGGATAATATTGGATTCCTGAACTAAATAGTCACAGCATGGCCACGAAGAAGCAAGGAATAGTCACTCCAGCATCCAACAGTCAGCAACGAGAGGCAGGGACATGGAACAGATACACAGAAAGGCAGAGATGAGAGACCACGTGTCCCCAGAAAGACGGAAGGGGAGGCTGCCCTAAATGACTTCCAAGGTCCCCTCGCAGGTGGCCCAGCTCTTTCCTGCCCTGGGATATAGCACCACACGTGCACACACACACACCACACACATATACACAGCACACGCCACGTATGTGCGCACGCACACACTTGACTGAAATGAGCTGGAGTGAGTTTCCGAGCCTGGCTGCCTAATGACCCACGCCACAACAGTGTACGGGGACACCCTGCCTCCCCTCTGAAGCCCTAGCTAGGGCAGCTCCCCAGCTTGAGACGCGTCCCACACTTGTCCTCACTTGCCTGTAGGTTTCCCCCGGGAAGCCTCCACCTCTCACAGCCTCCCCCAAACCCCGGGCTCCTGCCGCCTGCCCGCCCACCTCGCCCAACATTCCAAGTCACTGGCTGGTCCTCCACACCTGTCCTGTCCTGCGCTGCTTCCCCCGCAAAAGTGACTCCCTGTCCCAAGTGCCCTGTGTTTGATTTCCAGCTCTTTTAGTTAGAACTTAGAAGTCATCACTAACAATTTCCTCCCCACTGCACCTAACGGCTTGTTAATTCTTGTTCATTCTTTCTAAATACTTCCTAGAGGAACCTTGCTTTCCCATATCCAGGATTCGAGATCACAGCAGTTCATCCTGTAACCCCAAAGACATCGGGTCCCCATTTATGCTCCACCAGCCTCCGTATTTTGCTTTCATAGCATTGACGAGGTTTGCCCCTGCCTATCTCTCTCCCCCACTGGACTATAAATTCCACAAGGCGACTCTGAATAAATGCCATTGGATGGACAAATGGAGCAATTTTTTCTCTTTATTTCTTTTGTCCTTGTCCCCAGCTACACGGGAAGTTCCCTGCAGGAGGGAGCTGTGTCCATGACTGCTTTGTCTCCCACCCAGCCCCAGTGCTGCGCACAAAACCAGGAGCATACTAGGTGCTCAGTAAATAAGGGCGGATAGCTTGCTTCCTGTCAGTCATTCAGCGGTCGGGTTTGTCTGGGGAAAGGCAAGTCCACACTCAAGTGACCAGTCAGGCCTCCGGGTCCCGCTGTCCCCAGGAGTCCGATAACCAAGCATGTCAGCGCTTCCACCACGGCCCAGCAGCTGGCCGAGTTTCTTTCCTTTGCCTCCTGATATGGCGGTAATTAGAAACAGCAGTCATCACCACGTTGCGTTCCCCGGAGCACCCTGCTGGATGCGAGGAACACATGTAGCTGCGAGACCGCCTGCCGGGAAGAGAATAGAAGAATCATTTGCTGAACATGGCAGGGGTGATGGCTAAGGGGATGAGCCACTGCATAGCAAATAGCTGCCCCCTCTTCCCCAAAGCCCTAAATAATTTCTTCACTTGAAAAAAAAAAGGAGAAAAAAAATACACAATTAATTTTTCATGTAGATCATCCCACTTGGAAGCTTGGGGGAGAGCGGCGCATACTAAGAGCTAAACTTAAGAAGCCACAGTCAGCCCAGCGAGGGGGAAGCCAAGGAGAGGGAAAGAAAGAGGAATGCCCTGTGGCTTTCCCCTGTGGCCCCTCGTGGCTGGGCAGTGACAGAACAGAGGACGCCTGTTTATGGTCGCATCTCTAAGGTCCCACTCTGGGCCCAGACATGCTTACTTTTCCTGCCACGTTTGCCACAGCAGCACTCGGGGGAGGAGGGATCGGACTTGGCCTCCTTTTCTACTTGAGGAAACTGAGGCACGGGGAAGTTGGGCACCTGGGCCACAGTCATGCAGCCGATGGGAGGCCAAGCAGGATCCCAAGTTCGGTGCCTGGCACCCTCCCACACACGCACCCAGGGCACCGAGTCCGGGCAGGTCTTGAGAGAGATGCTGGGGACCCCGCGTCAGAGATGGTGTAGTGGGCTTGCCTTTGCTCCAGCCAGGTTGCCCCTCTAGATTTTCCTGCGCACTCATGAGCTCTTAGCCCCACGGCAAAGAGGGACGGAGAGAAAAAGACACACTGTGATTCTCTGGCGGCCCAAGCTGGCCATCTGCTTAGGTGTCCCTTCCAACACAACATCCAGGACTGCTAGGGAGGGCGTGACTGCACAGAAGAAGGGCTGAGGCGCACACCCCCGCTTACATTCCCTCTACCACTCCATCAGCTGTGTGACCGTGGGCGAATGGCTTAACTTCTCTGATTTCGTTGCCGAGGCCTACCAGAACAAAGTACTGCCAACGGGGTAGTTTGAGAGAAATTTATTCTCTCACAGTTCTGGAGGCTAGAATCAGAAATCGGGGTGTTGGTGGGCGTGGTTCCTTCTGGACGCTCTAAGGAAGGATCTGTTCGTCTCTCTTTAAACTTCCAGTGACGATCCAAGGTCTTCTCTGTTGCTTGACTCACAGGTAGGCCATCACTCTACTCTCTCCCTCCATCTTCACAAGTGTTCCCAGTGTTCTCTTTCTTCTTGTAGGGATAGCAGCCATATTGGAAGGAGGGCACCCCTCCTGGGGTATGACCTCAACATAACTTATTTGCAACAACCCTTTTTTCAAGTAAGGTCACTTACTGAGGTATGAAGGGGTTAGGACTTCAGAATATTTGGGGGTAGGACACAATTCAGCTCTGAATAACTATCTCTGTGCCTCTGTTTCCCCTAAAGGAAGAGAGTACTACCACACGCTTCCTAGGGTGCTTGTGAGGACTGGAGAAGTTAGCACCTAGGAAGGACTCAGAACAGAGCCCGATACATCGTAAGTGTGTCACAAACGCTCTCTGTGATGAACAACGTTGTCAGTGTAGTTGTCTGTGGAAGGGATGGGAGCGTCCCTTTTCCTCGGCGACACCAGCTGAACGGCCTGTGCTGTCCTGTAGAAACTAGCTCTTTCCCTGCCACCGCAACCCGGGGTTTACATATTCGGAAGCTGGGACTGAGTCCCGTCCAACAGACATCTGCTCCAGGCGGCGTCGGCAGAAAGGGGCGAGCCAGAAAACGCAAGGAGGGGCGTCTTCCCGCAGGTGGCAAGCGTCCCCAGCAGGCTGGAAAGCCCAGGTCTGCGGGTCTCTGCAGGGCATTCAGGGCCACGCGCGCTCCAGCTCTTGGCTCGGCACCCCTGCCTCACTTGCAGACTTGGGACGACTTTTTTTTTTTTTTAATAGAGAGAGAGAGAGATCACAAGGAGGCAGAGAGGCAGGCAGAGAGAGAGGAGGAAGCAGGCTCCCCGCTGAGCAGGGAGCATGATGCGGGGCTTGATCCCAGGACCCTGAGATCATGACCTGAGCCGAAGGCAGAAGCTTTAACCCACGGAGCCACACAGGTGCCAGACTTGCAACAACTTACTAACCGCCCCCCCCCCCGGGCCTCAGTTTCCTCCTCTGGAACAGGGACGGGAAAAGACTGGCTGTTAGGGGAGAACGAGTGAATATGTGTAAAGTGTCTGCAGGGCCCAGAGGAGCGCCCAGCGTGCGGCGGTCCACCTGAAGTTCTTGTTCTCTCTGCTCGGCTTTTCCTGCTCTTCCGTCTGCAAGGTGGAAAACACAGTTTGCTGGCCAGTCTGGAGGTTTTCCCAAGCCTGCCCTGGTGGCCATGTGGCAGCCTGACCCACGTCCGAGGCTGTCTTTTCCCCTTTCCCAGCTCCTTAATCGGCTGGGAAGGCTCCCGCAAGTACCCACGGAAAGTTCGCAACCCAGACTTTCAATGTGGGCCAGAACGCATCCCTCCCTACTCTCCCTAGGTTCCCAGCACCTAGATTAAGGCCCATATTTGTTACTTTTGTTGACAAGGCGCTCCCAGATCTAGCCCCCCGCACCCACCCCCTGAGTCTCAGACCTTTCCCGGGCTCCCCAGGCCTTGCCAGACATGCTGGCTCTTTCCGTTTCTAGGCACAGTGGACCTGTGGCCTTCCCAGCTCTTTTGCACATGTCATTCCTGCCACCTAGAAGGTCTTTCCCCAAGATTTCCATCTGACCATGTCTTTCTCACTGTTCAGATCTCTGCTCAAATGCCTCTTGGCTCCCCAGAGACACCCTCCCGGATCTCCTGTCCTCATCTTACCCTTCCCCTATTACCACCCCGGTCACACTCGAGCACCGGTTGTCATTCCTGCACAGCAATTATCACTGTCTGGTTTTTATCTTGTCTGTTTAGGGGCTTACTTGTTTATTTCCAATATACTCCCCACAGAACTTAGGCCTCATGACAGTAAAGACCTTGTTTGTCTTATTCTCCCTGATGTCGCCCAGGCCTAGGGCGAAGTAACACCCATGCCCACAAATACCAGTAGAACGAGCCAATCTATGAAAAAATCCATTCTAGACCTAGTATCAGGCAAGTGGGAGAGTCAGAAGTTTCTCTGCTTGGGGTAGTGCCCTTAGCAACGCTTTCCAATCTTGCACAGCCTGCCCCAGCCCGCCAACAAGACACTTTAGTGTCTCAGACACGCACAGTGTGTAAGGCTTGTGCACCGTCTTTCGAAAATTCTGTATCAGGCCTTTTTTCCACTTCCCAGTTTTACTTGTTTTACCTAATTGCCTGTAGTAGAGTTTTTCAGTTGCGATTTTAAGCATCACTAATAACATTTATGAAGATCAAAACCAAGCTAGCCTCTTTCCTCCCTTAGTCCTGTGCAATCAAAGGAATTTTCCAATCCTACAGTTTATTATCTAATTTTATTATCACCCAAGGATGCAAGATGATTTATTTGTTTACATAGGTTCAGATTATTCAAATATTCCTTTATTTGCTCTGTAATAGCCATTCTTTTTCTATTGCCTTAATTGTATCTTATTAGACATCTCGCTTTTGCTATATGCTGTGTGGCCTTAGGATATATTGATGTGTTTAAACACCCTCGCACATCCTTTAATATATTGTAAGTCATTTAAACTCATTGCAACTTATCTATGAGCTAGGAAACCATCACGGCTTATTCTCTGGGGAAGAATCCTCTCCTCCAGCTCATCTCCCCATGCTGGGCCCATCCTGGCATCCTTCAGGAAAAAAGAGAAGAGAAAGTAAAAATCCTCTCAAATGTCAAGGAGGTTCCCAGCAGAACAATGGCCTGAGGGTCCGGGTGCCATCAGAAAGGGTCTCATGGACCCTGATTACAAATGGTAGTTGGTCTCTGGTCTTCACAGCATGCAGAACAGAAAAGCAGTCTAAGGAATTATCTGCCCCAGGCTCTACTTTTTTTCAGGGAGTTTGGTTTCTGTGGGTTTGATTGATTGATTCTGGGCCCCCTAAGTTGCTGATAATCCACCTGAAAAATTAGGGAATTGAGCTAAGGCTGGGGCACTATGAGAATGCAACAGATTCCCACAAGGGTTGTGGAGCTCTCGGTACCCTTGGGTCCCTGTGGTCCTGCAGAGAGGCTTCCTGTCCCTAGAAATGCCTCCCCAGCCCCTGCACCTCTCTGTAGCCAGAAGGCATGGCTAGGGGGCCTGAGTCCAGAGAGCCTGGGATCTCTGAGACCCCCCTCAGGATGGAGGTACTCTCCTGAGTTCTATGCAGAAGTCGGTGGGGGCCCTGAGCAGCCACCCTATTTGTTTTCAGACCCAAAAACAGCTTAGTCTGACCTGAAATTAATTCCCCTCTTTAATGAATTACCCAGCGGACTTCTTTTTCCCAATTTTCCTTCTGTTTTTACGGTTGTCTTTAGATCCCTTTGCCTTCATTGTTCTCTGCATTCCTCCTGGGTCTGGAGCTAGAGAAATGGCTTCTCCTCCTGCGGAACCCACATGGTTTATGGTACTGGTACTGATGATTCCCTGTGGCTCCTGAGCTCCCCAATCATTTTCTTTCTAATAGGAAGCAGCGGGGTTAGAGTGCTTGCATTGTCTTCTTTCCAAGTCATAAAATTTTCTCCTATGTGATTTAAAAGCCATGAGGATGCTGCATGGGTCTCCCAGTGGATAAAGGTATTTAACCCCCTGCGAGCATCCTGCTATTAGATTTGTGTTTATGGTGACCTATGACCCCAGCACCCAAGCCTTCACCAGCCAGCTTGGCGAAATTTTCAGAACACTTAAAAACCCAGCTCCCGCTACATACCAACGAGGTGTTGACAAGAATAACTAACTTTAATGTCGTAGATGAAGGTCGCAAAAGCCATACAGGCCTGTGGCGCTGACCCGGTGGCTCTCCATAAAGCCGGAAGAGGAAGACAGACTGGTTTGCTGGGTTGGCCGCACTGCAGGAGGAAACA
Organism: Ailurus styani; assembly: GCA_002007465.1. Taxonomy (NCBI): domain Eukaryota; kingdom Metazoa; phylum Chordata; class Mammalia; order Carnivora; family Ailuridae; genus Ailurus; species Ailurus styani. Next base: position 2,105,654 of record LNAC01000027.1, on the reverse strand, counting down.
GGAAATGCTTTATTCTGTCTGTCCTTGGGCCATTGGGAGGCTGTTCCCTTTACTCACTCCTACTCCCACCCACAAACACCCTAGAATACAGAGTAGAACGCCTAGCTTTCCGCTGTCTCTAACACTGGAAAAAAAATACTAGAAAGAAAAATACGAATATGGACGCTGCGTGTTTTATTCAAAGACCTTCCTCCCGTGAATACGAAAAGCCTATTCCTTAATAGAGGAGGGAAACCATTTATAGAAATAGAAAAACCTAGGCATGGATAGGAGAGAAGATCGCCCAAGGTCACATTTGGGAGTCAGGGATAGACTAAGAAAAGGTCACTGGAGGTCCCCAGAACGCACTGTAGGTGGCGCTAGCTAGCAACAGTGACAGTGCTCAGAGTGGGGTGGGAGGGGTTTCTGGGCAGGGGGGGGGGCAGCCCTGACAGCTGGCCCCGAACCTGCTTTGCTTTGCATTTTCTCAAGGCTCTTAGGGCTGGGGAAACTTTCCTTGGTTCCGGTCTACACTGTCCTTTCCAAGAATTAGTCAGAGACTCCTGTGTGTCATGTAAACGGTGAAGTTGCCACTCAACCTTGGCTCACAATGTTGAAATCATAATGATACTGACAGGTTACCATAGGAGGCCCAGACTAGGACCTAGGACGCTTGATGTTCACAGATAGGAAGAGCATGATGACTTATGTAAATTATAGCATAAAATGCAAAGGAATTTCATTATTTTCTGTTGCTTTGGCAACAACACAAAACAATTTTTAACAAAATATTTAACAAGGATTTTTTTCATGTTGGGTCCTAAGAGATTTATTTTCTGGAGTAGCTATGCATTCATAAACAGTTAAAAGACAACATATGTAAATACAACCTAATATTCATCATTAAAATTGAGTAAAGTGTTGATTTTAAAAATTGCCTTTTTGGTGTATGTAAGCAACACGGAGCGGTGTAAACATGCTCCGTTTTGTGAAAACGTGTCATTGCAGTAGTGCAATGAGGGGTGGAAGATGAAGGTGGTCAGGGAGTGGTACAAATCCAGGCTTGGGTGTCAGTCTCCTGGGGTAAAACTCCAATTCTACCCCTTACCAGTTATGAGACCCTGGACGGTAATGGGACATCTCTGAACCTGTTTCATCTTGTGTGAAATGATAATAGTCATCCCCACTCCGTAGAGTGGAAGTGTAAATGAATTAATTTATGTGACCCTCTTAGTTCCACGCCTGCTACATAATAAGCACTTGAGAAACAGTAATGATTATTATGAAGAGGAATGTGACAAATTTCAAATATGCCTGTGCAAATTGTGGTGGGGTGGAGGGCGGGGGAGGGAGAATCTGGAGACAAAGAACAAAACGTCACTAGTTGTGACAGGCTACAGTGGTCAGCGGTCCACGAATTGTGGACAATGCGAAAGAAAGATGGATATTCACTTAGACAAAAGTACCATTTCAGCTGAGTTAGAGAGACAGGCTGTCGAATTCTCTGAAGGACATAACCCTAAGACCCGTGGAGATGACTCTAATTGTGCAAAAGTGAGAGAGAGAAAAAACACGTGAGTAGATGCCCAGAACACTCCAGCCCCTCAGCGATCCCACGGTATCTGTGTGGCATCCCGACTAAACCAAAATATTTAGGGCGGATTTCTCCACTTAGGGCTACCGGCCCCTCTGTCTTCTGGAGCTCATCCCAGGAGCCTGCTCTCGGCACCAGATCATGACACCTTGTATGTTCAGAGCTGGATGTCTACAAGTCCTCATGTCAGAGGATTTTCTGGAATGGAAGCATCTATTGTCCCCTAGTCTATAAGTGAGGCAGGCGATGCACTAGAGAGAACCGAAAGCGCTTGAACAAGGTTCAGGCATCACTGGTTTGAGCAGATCATGGGATGATAAGTTTCCATGAAGTGGGACCATATGTCTCAAAGGTGCCCCGATTTCTCAGTTCTTACTTTAAAAAGGACGTAACAGACCTTGGCCAGAATCAACCTTCTGCATCTCCTTCCACAATAAGAACGACTTTGGCAGTGGGACCAGAATATTAGCTTCATCAGCTGAGGTCAAGGGCATCTTGACCGAGGCAGAGCTCCCCATTCTTCTACCTAAGAAAGCACGTGGCTCTCCTGGCACGAGCCAGTCTGGGTCCTTAAGGACACCGTTAGTGTTAGGCTCAGCAGATGAACGTCCTTTCTTGGCAGGATCAGTAGCCCAGGAACCAAGTCTGTTATGTGGAAGACTTCACCTGTTTCCATTTTCCCTCCTAGATGATGAGGATGATAATAGCACGTACCTCCTAGGATTATTTCAAGGACAAGATAGTAGTGTATCTAAAGTGCTTGGGGGTGCCTGGGCGGCGTCTGCCTTCAGCTCAGGTCATGATCCAGGGTCCTGGGAACAAGCCTCACATCGGGCTCCCTGCTCATCTGGGAGTCTGCTTCTCCTTCTTCATCATCTGCCTCCCCCACCCCTACTCTCTCTCAAATAAATAAGTAAAATCTTCTTTAAAAATTAAGTGCTTGGAACAGTATCTAGCATATTCAATAAATGTCAACAAATAAATGTCACTTAGTAAATAACTCTCAATAAATGTCATTGATGATTATGATGAAGAGGAGGAAGAAGAAGGGTATGTTATGCAATGTCAACTAAATCCAAATTCCCCAAGAGGGAATTTAGTCTTTAGTCTTTTGGAATTTAGTAGGGGAAAAATTGTTTTCTCTAAAAGAAACTGATGAGAATATGAAATTTTTTTTGTCTCTGTGTTTAGGATTCTCAAATTAAGTTTTAATCCTCAGCTACCACTATGTTAACCCTAGTGGTTAGAATATTTGCTTTTTTTTTTTTCCTCCTGATTTCTATTTTATTAGCCTTGCCTTTTATGTCCTTTAGTGTAAACTGCTTGGAATTCCTGTTGGAAGAGGTGAGATACAAACAATAAAATAAAAATAAGGAGAAGACACTCCATAAAAGTTTGCTGAATTTATTGAATTGTCGAATCCTTCCACATAAACCAGACTGCTTCTGAAAAACGAGTAAGCACAAGAGACAGCAATAAGAGAAAACATTCTTCTTATTTTCTTGTTTATGTATCAAAATTCTACCTAGGAGAGCAATCCCATTTCTCTCATTTCCTGTAGCCATAATGCCGATCCCCTTTTCCTTCCGAGAATCTGCGTGAGGGCAGATGCTTCAAGAGGCTGAGAGAACAAGTTACACACCATCTGTTCACCCTCTGCCTCGAGGCTGGGGCCATTTCTTGTTGGAATGGCACCTTCAGCAGCTGATTTCAGCCCTATCTTTCATCGCTCTTCCACCACTGCCCAGCCCTGTGTCCTGGAGAAGGAAGAAAGAGAAAGAGAGGGGGAGAGAAAGAGCAAGAGAGCGAGGGAAGGAAAGGAAAGGGTAGGAGAGGAAGGAGGAAAAGAGAGAGAGGGACAGGAAAGAAGAGTGCACCTGCATCCTCCAGGATCTAAGAGACTTCCTTTGAAGCCATTCTCGAAGTTGCTATGGCGATGAGCAATTCTGATCCCGGGGAGCCACTGGTGCTGGGAAAGCTATGAGCTACAGAGTTGTGGAGGGATGGGGTCGGAGAGTGCCTCCCCATTTGAGAAAATGCCTGCTTGCTCAGCCCGCTCTCCGCACCCCTGCAAAGCCTGCCGGATGGGAAGTCAGCTTGTTCACACTCAGTTTAAACATTACCTGGCCCTTCTCCCCACCTCCAGCTTGCTCTGGGGCTCCGGGGAGTCCACTGATTATACTTTAATAGGAAAAACGATGATACACTCAAGGAGTGAACAATTTGCTTCTGAGGGTTTTGAGTTCAGCTGATTTGGAGGGGAGCCCAATTTCTCCTCGGATGGATCCCCAGGGGACTGCCTTTCCTCATGGGCCCCAAAGCTGTAGGCTTCTGAGTCTGGTTCCCACTGGGCCTGGCTTCCCCCTGTTTGGGAAGTGATAATAGGGTATTTCAGACAGACAGGGTTCAAAGTCCAACTGCACTCTGAGGTTGTTCTCTTCCAAAGCTTTTTCTTCTTGCACTTGCCCAGCCTGCTTCGCCCACCTCTGTCCCCTAGGATTTTGTGCTTTCTCATCTTGACAAAGGTTTGTTACATCCATTAGGTAATATTTACAGGGTCTAAACACTGAGCCAACTAGTTTGTGCTGACTGACATGAACTGGCAAGGAGAACAATCAAGCTCAGACAGAAGGTAGACAGAGAACGTCTCAAACCCGGGCAGTGCGGAGCCATGGTAAATGACAGGCAGGTGGAGCCAACGCACATTCCCAGCCCTATTCTCCTGACTGGCTCTCCCACAAAGTTGGGAAGGCAAAAGTCTCTTTTTTGCAGGCTTCCTTGAATGTAGGAATGGCCATGTGACATCATTCCAGCCAAAGATGTCTGCTAGGGTCTTCTGGAAGGTTATTGTTTTTCCCAGTAATTAAGTAAGAGAGTCCCTCCCTTACCCACAGGGCGTATGTTCCAATGCCTCCAGCAGGTTCCTGAAACTGGGTAATACCAAAACTTACATATACTGCGGGGGTTTTCCCCACACCTACATACCTATAACAAAGTTTGCTTTATAAATTAGGCACAATAAGAGATGAACAACAGTAACTAATATTAAAGTAGAACAATTATAACACCATACTGGACTAAAAGTTATGTGAATGTGGCCTCTTTTTCTCTCTCAGAATATCTTATTATGCTGTGCTCAGCCTTCTGCTGAGTCTTGTTTTGATGAGAGATGATAGAATCCTTCAGAAGGAGAAACATCTGCTTCCAGGCTGAGGTCGACCACGGGTAACTGAAACTCAGAAAACAAAATTGCAGGGAAGGGATGGGGGAACTATTGTACCTTTTTGTTCCTTCCGCCTTCTTCCTTTCTTGAATGAAGACACAATGGCCTGAACAGCCTGTGACAACCATGAGGGACTTGCCAAGAGGATCCCAGGGCCATAGTCCTGGCATCATCAGACCTCGGACTCAACGCTAACGGGGACCTATCTCCAGACTTCCTTTTTTGAGAGAAAAACAATCCCTATTTATTTAAACCATTGTGGTCAGGTTTTTCTTTTACTGATGCTTTCCTCATTGAACTAGGCCCTTTCATTTCCATATTCTGACTCTTTCTCAAAATGCAAATGCATAGGGAGAAGCAGACACCAAAGCCAATGAAAGCCTACCTCTCGAAAATTTTAAACTCCGAGTTATCTAATTTAAATCATGTGGCTGTGCCCAGTGATGTTCCATGCATCCTTTCTGCTGTTTCTAAAAATTGGCTAGGTTGGAATTTTCTTAGAGCATCAGAAATTCTGCTGTGTGCGAAGACAAAGAGAACAGTATCTCAGCGTCTTCTGACCAAACTGTTTTGAGAGGGAGGAGAGGAATAGAATGATAAAGTAACTCAGCCCTGCAGTTTTCTGTAGGCGTGAAAGAAAGGCCCCTTCAAAAAGCACAATTCCTAACTGGCATGATCGTGAAGACAGAAACAGGACCCGAATTGTCCTTTTCTTTTGTGTATGATAAGCCTCAGTCCCAACAACTCAATCTGCTGTTCCTTTGAGACTCCTTCCACAAAGAAGGAAACTGAATAGGGAACGAGAATGCATCCAACCTCCAAACACAACAATGGAAGATTTCCAAGACTGATTTCTCCAAACCACTTGCTGCATTGTGTTCCCTGGGGCTGTTGGCACTTGCTCCGTTCTCTCTGTTCCACCTCCTGGACCCTGGACACCTTGTTCATTCAAAGGTAAGGGTCATTCCCGCCAAGGGCAAGGAGAACAGGATATCCAAGCACCTACTTCCTCCCTGACATCACCCCTCTACCACGTCCCCAGACCAAACAGAATAAGGGGAATCAGACTTCCATTCCCCAGGTTTCTCGACAACTTCTGGTTTCTCCAAAGTTCTTCTTCAACTTTCTTTAAGGGCTTTTTATCTCCCTAAATGTTGTAGATTCTTCAGGAAACTTTTCTTCCCCCCAGATTTGTTGCCTCCTCTCTGTTTCCAGGTTCTGAGAGAAACCAGGGAAGACCCAGAGCACTTGCCCAAATCTACTTCTCTGTATCCATTTCAGACTAAGGGGAAAATCTTTTCATACATTATATCAAATACTGTCCTCGTGCTTTAGACAAAGAAGCCTTGCTACCTTGGGACCCACGAGCGGAAAGCCCAATAGCTGAGCCATTTGGATGATTTTTTATAGAGGATCAGCTTGGAAGTGCTATCAGAAGGATTTCCCTTTTATACAACCTCTGGCTGAAGGAAAAATCTGACACAAAATGCACTTGAGAAAGTCTTTTGACCTCTTCATAAAAGGAAAAGATAACTCTTCAAATGATTTAATGAGAGATGTTTATCTATCCCCTTACTTAACAAAATATACTGAATGCCTGCTACGTGCCAGGGGCTAGAGATACGGAGCAAAGCACGGAGCCTGTTCTCCAGTCGCTCACAGTGTGATGAGAGATGAAGGAGCGGAGACAACATAATGTGGTATGGTAAGTACTGAGACAGAGATAGATAGATGGGAAGAGCATGTACGCTTCGAGAATGCTGAGTAGAAGTTAACTAACCGAAAGAGGAACTCCAGAGGAGAGAAGAACATAGTGCAGACACAGGGGCACTGAGCTGAGACAGTGGTCCTGGCATGCGGAAGGCTGCTCAGGAGGTGCTGCGTGAGGGGCTGGGTGTACGCTTTCACTGCCCAGGAGCTGTGTGGGGTCAGAGTCCATGCCTGCCAACACTGGGGCTTTGTATTACCCGCACCACAGGAAACTGGAATTCCTCTTCATTTAAACCAAGCTGTCTATAGGAACCAATCCCATCCACACCAAGCCTGCCCCTTTCTAGCTATCTTGGAGATCACTTCCCTGCAGTGCCAACCTGGACAACTATAAGGTAAAAAAGCACATGTAGGCTGGGAGGTGGTTCATACTAGTAGAGATTGTATGTATATCCACAATCATTTCTTCAGTGGCTGAATGGCCAAACTTCATTATTGATGTACCATATATGACTGAGCCTCTTCCCCTGTTGTTGGACATTTGAGCTGTTTATTATTAATGGTGCTGCGGTGATCATTTAAAGAAGTTTGAAGCAGTAGTTCATGTGATGTATTCAGATTAACCACCTAAAACATCTTTATTTTTCATCAACCTTTAAAAATCTACTTTAACTTCATTATAGTTTTTACCAAAATGAACAACAAATCTTACCTCTGCCCTGTCGATCAGAGCTCTGATCTTGTTTCACTATCCTGCATGAGCAAATGGGTTGATTGCTCATTACAGAAACTTCCCAAAGACCCATCAACTTTTTAAAATATGTATCAATAGACGGAGGGTGTGGTAAGATCCTTTGAATGCCTCCCCTCAAAATCCTCACCTTGCTGCTTCTACCAACTCTGGATATTCTTATCCAATCCTAAGCAAATATCATCCCCCTCCTAGACTCCATGGAAAGACCGGCCTTAAACCAAACTTCCATTCTCAATAAGTTCTGACTTTCCCTTTCCCTTTCCCTTTCTGAGACATTGCCAAAGATTTTCAAGATGGTGATCTCCTTCATGGTGGAAAGTAAGAAGCTCAGTTTTGTCTTAGCAACAGGTTGCATTGGTGGTGATATTTGAGGAGCCAGCTATTGATGGGGTCTTTACATTTTGCACTGTGATATCCTCAAGCTGGTTTTTGGAAAGATTGTACTAGTTGGTAGCGCAGCTCCACCAACACCACACAGGTGTGTCCATTTTCCCATCTCTCATCAATATAGCTTTTTTTCCCCTACTGTCTTTCATATTTGCTAATTTGAGAGGCAAAAGAACCAAATCCTCATTGTTATTTGTATTTCTTTACTATTTGGTGAGTTGGAGCATCTACTGTGAACTCTGAAATCAGACAGTTTGGATCCTCTTACCATAGCCATGTTGATCTTGGCTCTGTGCTTTAGGTTCTACTTCTGTGAAATGGGGTGTGTTAGTCTGAGTTGTCCAGAGAGATAGAATCAATAAGACATTTTTTTCCCAGAGAAATATTATTCAAAGAGAGAAAGAGAAAGAAAGAGAGAGAGAGAGAGAAGAAGAGAGAAAAAGAGAGAGTGGTTGATGGATATACTGTAAGAAATTGGCTCACGTGATTACAGACATTGAAAAGTCCCTTGATCTGCTGTCAGTAAACTGGAGACTCAAGAGAGCCAATGGTGTAAGTTCTAGTCCGAGTCCAAGGCAAGAGAAGACGGAGGTCCCAGCTCAGAGATAGGCAGAAAAGAGAGTTCTTCCTTACTCAACCTTTATTCTATTCCAGCCTTCCATGGATTGGAAGAAACCCACTCATGTTGGGGAGGGCAACATACTTTACTCAGTCTAAATGTTAATATCACCCAGAAACTCTCTTACAGAAATACCGGAAATAATATTTAACCAAATATCTGGGCACCTCATGGCCCAATCAGATGAGATTGGGCACATTTAGGGTGGTATGGCCAGATACTCTTGTGGCCCAATCAAACTGACACAGAAAAGAACTATCACATGGGCGTAATAATTGTCCCTGCTAAAGAAAGGGTTGTTGTGGGAATGAAATAATACAAGTAAAGTTAGAATGGTGCCTGGCACATAGGGGGCACACAATAAAATATTTAGGAAATGAGATTCATCCTTTCATGTCAGAAGAGGAAGATTCTATTACGAATGTTGAGTTTAGCTTTCAACTCTTGAAAGATTTTTATTATACCATTTCTTAACTGCCTTCATGGTGTTAGTGTGTCACAATAACATGGTTGGTCAATGAATTCTAGACCTCTGCTCAGAGGGCAAAGGGGGCCTAACCACTGGAGAAGGTCTATGTCTGAGCAAGGAAGATTTCCTGTAGTCAGTGAGTTCCTCCGGAGCTGTGTGGCTGGATCAGAGGTCACACACCCCCCCCCCAAATGGGCATAAAGAGCTCCTGTTGATTTATCTCCCCACCGTTTGGGTTAAAAATGTAAATGGTAATTTTCTTCTAAATGAAAATCATAGGCCCATTCACTAAATTAACTAATCCGAATTACAATGATGTAGAGAAGAAAATGTGTTTTCCAGTTTTTCCTCACAGACTAGGCCTCTATTTCTTAAAGAAAAAGCAAGGAGGAAGGGTAGGAAATAAGAGTGTCAAGCCAAGCAGGATCCTTGACGATGGCTCAATGGCTCCCAGAAATTACAATAAAAGGACAATTTCTCCAAAATGGCCCTGTACTTCTTCGGAAATGGTCTGACAGATGCAGGTATTCATATATAAAGTCATGGAACCAGAAAAGATATTCAAGATCTCGGTCCTCTGTTAAACTTGTCCAGCGACACCCCACCCGCTGCACCTGACTTGAAATTCAAAGTTGTAAAAAGGTCTTCCACTACCCACTGGATCTGGCCCTGCTCCTACCTTTGTCTTCTCTCAGATCTGGGGGGAGGAAAACCTTATTATCTGTCACATGCGCAACCACCTTAAGAGGTTGCTGGTGCTCTGACTCCTGTGTCCATGCCAAATGAAACTCCTTCTGCTCCATGACAGCCCTCCAGGTGACACCCATCTACATTTTCAGAGAAGAACACCATTTCACACCTTTTAACAGAGAGAAGAACTTTAAGTGGAGAACCCTAGGTATTTTATTGTCAGTGCACTTGATGGGGAGCAGGAGGCAAGCTGAGGACAAAGCATCAGCTGACACCCCGTAATCCCCCCAACTCCCAGGTGGGATCTGTGGGACATTCTTCAGGCACTCCTGGCCACCCTAGAACTAAGGGAAGGAAAAACAAATGGTTAACTTATAGAGATCACAGTCCTGCAAGACTTGAGTCTCCCACCATTTACGAATGTCTTAGTGATTTACAAGAAAAAAACATTCTTTTTTTTTAAAGATTTTATTTATTTTTTTGAGAGAGAGAGATTACAAGTGGGTGGTGAGGATGGGAAAAGGGAGAGAGGGAGAGGGAGAGGGAGAAGCAGGCTCCTGATGTGGGACCCCATCCCAGGACCCCAGTATCACGACCTGAGGCAAAGGCAGATGCTTAACCAACTGAGCCATCCGGGCACCCCAAAAGCATTCTTATCAATAACCTAACTTCCAAAGGAACTGTCGATAAAATTAAAGTCCTTATAACCTGCAGCCCATTGACAAATACTTGAGGCAGGCAGACTATAATGTTCTTCCAGGAAGCACCCGACTGTCTTAATGTGAAAAACAACCTTAACTTGACAATGGCAAGGCCTCTAGTATCTTGTAGGTCCTCTTCAACATATGAAAATCCTTTTGAAACCTCCCTCTTCCTTACCTCCCCAACTCACAAGTATGTAATCAATCATCCCTCACAGTCTGGTACAGCAGCTCTTTCTGCCCGTGGGTTCTGTCCCCTTGCATTCATAAAACCACCATTTTGCACCAAAAACATCTCAAGAATTCCTTCTTGGTCATCGGCTCCAGACCTCACAACACCAAACCTCACCTATATTCAAAAATTACATCATACTTACTAACTAAAGGATTCAAGGTTTTTTCATATCCCTAAGCCCTGGTCTCATTCTCCCATATCAGAGCTCAGATGAGGTTGAACCACAAGAAGACACCCTCAAGCACTTATTTTGAATAATGAGACTATTCCGTGAGGGAAAGAAGAAAATTAGACACCCTGAGAGGGAAAGCAGAAGATCAGAAGGGAGAAGTTTGGACAGTTGTGGAGTTAAGAGGATTTACAGACATCTGGCTAGGGAAAGCTCTTGGCCCCACACCTACCTTCCCCTCCTCCTTCCCTAGTATGTCAGGGGTCGCCAAGACCACCTCAGGGTCAATGTTTTGCCAGAAGGACTCACAGGATTCAGTATTTAGTCATACTCAAGGCTAAAATTTATTACAGTGAAAGTATACAAAGGAAAACCAGCCAAGGGAAGCCAGGCATGAGCTTTCAAGAGTCCCGTGTCTGTGGAGTCATACAAGAGGCACTGAATTCCCCCAGCAACATATCCTAAATATGGGACGCTACCAGGGCAGCTCAATAGCAACCCAGTGCCCAGGCTTTTACTAGGAGCTAGTCATGTAGGCACTCTCTGCCTCGCATGCCCCAAAATTCTGGAGTCCCAAAAGGAGAGTGGTTCTTGAGCACATTGTTTGCACAAACAGGATAGGCGCAGTGAGCAACTTATCGGTTGGGGTGATGGGAAGCCTCCTGAGTGGCAAGTTTCCAGAGGCCAACCTTGCAAGCTGGCCTCTCAAAACATAGCCATGTCAGGTCTGCTAGGGTCATTCTTTCTGCATCCATTTCTGGGTCTGCTCAATGTCCCCTGCAACACTAACCTCTACCAAGTGTCCCACTCAGGGGGTTGAGGCCACTGCTGAGGCCCCTCTGAAAAGGGCAGACAAGTCTGCTTGGCAAAGCCATACACTTACATGTGCTTACATTTCAGGTGACCTTTTCTTCCTGCGGTGTCAGAGCTTCTGACAAGGTCTCCTTGCCACACTTCACCCAACCCAGCTTCTCCCTGCCTCACTCCACAACTCCACTCCTGGAATCAGGTTCACAGGCTAGGTGGGTCTAGTGTTCTGCTTGGCCTTTGGGAGTGAGTGTGAAAGGCCCCTAGTCCAGAGTTCATTCATCAGGTGTTTACTGGGCATCTCGGAACAGACTACAGGAATCTCAGAGAGTGATACTGCAAATAGCCCTTACAGGAGGGAGCCCGATGGGAGGGTAAATCACTCTGGAAATCCCACCTAGAAGCATAAGGCAGGGATGAAGGAAAGACTCTGCAGTCTGAATTCAGGTTCTGACTCCGCTCCTTGCTAATCGTGGGGTCCCAAACTCTGTATTTGAGAAGTGAGGGTGATAAACTCCACCTCCTGCTTCTTGGGAGGGTTCAATGAGAAACTCAGCACCAAACACCAGTTCTCTTGCCTTTCATCTTTTGTCTGTTCTGAAGGGCTCCAAACCAGGCCTGCTTCTTTCAAGAGCTAAATTCCAATGTTAAAGGCATTAGAGGACCCCTCCGTAGTGTAAACACTAACCCAGCCTCACTCTCCCAGCAAGGATTATCAACCGGGAGGAGGTCTGTTTGCTCAGCCGGAAAAGGCTCTGCATATAAAGGCTCTCACAGAAATCTCTGAGCTCCAGAAAGCTAGACTAAAAGAGAAAAAGTTTAAACAAGTTTAAGTTGAGAGTTGATCCTAATCAACAAATATTTATCATAGCTCTCTTCCTGGGATGGGTACAGTGAGGGCTCTAAGGGAAGTGAGGGACGAGACCTTGCAATCTTTGCTCCTAAAAGAGTCGGAATTCCATTAAGAAGAGGAGCTTCAGACACTTGGGGTAATAAAACAACTGTCCAGAACAGAATGAAATCAAAAGCTTGGTTATAGGGAGAACAGACTCTATAGTGTATTATGCTAAAGGAACAGTTAGGAGACAGAGAAAATGTTATCTGGACCTTTGTGATAGGCAGCCCTTAAGAGGGCCCCCAATATCCCCACCTCTGGTAATCAAGTCCTTGATTATTACCCCAACCCACGTGAGCTGGACATAATGACTTGGTTCTAACAAATGGGGTACAGCAGAAGTAATGGGACGCTCCTCGTGACATTAGGTTATGAAAAGACTGTGCCTTCCAGCTTGGATATTCCCTTTCATGTGCTCTCTCACTTGCTTGCCCTGAGGAAACTAGTCACCATCTTGTAAGATGCCCTAAGGAGAAGCTCGCATGGCAAGAGATTGAGGTGGTCTTCCCGCCAGTAGTCAGCAAGGAGCTGAATACTGTCAATGACCAAGTGAATGAGCTTGGAAGTGGTCCCCTTCATCCAATGAGACTGCAGCCCTGCCTGACGGTTTTCAACCTTATTGAGAGAACTTGAACCAGAGGCACCTACTGAAGCCACATTTTGATTTGTGACTCCTAGAAACTGAAGGACAATAAATGTTGGTTGTAGCCACTAAGTCTTGGGGTAATTTGTGATGCAATAGTAAGTAACTAATACAGCTGTGAAGGATGAGTGGGATTTCAGGGGGTGCAAGGTATGAAGGGAAAGGAGGTGAAGGGGGAAGGGGACAGAGACAAAGAGAAGGATCATGGATATGAATGAATTTCAAGGGGACACTTTGGCGAGAAAAACTATTGAGGAGACCAACTCCTGTTTAAAACCTATGTGTGATGTTTAAGGCTCTCAGGCAATTACAGAGGCTTTGCCTGGCAGGTCTGGGGGGCAGGCTGCTCTATGCACAGCAGCCTCAGGGCCTGTGGCTGTGGAGGGAGGAGCAGTTACGCACTGGGGCCCCCTTGCTGGTCATGCGCTTCCCTTGTTTGCATTCCGTTCCTTGTTCCTCACTAGGAGGCACCTGCATTCCTGTCTCTGTTTGAGGCTCGGGCAGTGGTCCTCTTCAGGTGACTGTCTCTGCTGAGGCCTCCCTGGAGGGGGAGTGCAGGTAGGGGAGGAAACCATGAAGACACTCTCCCCGCTGCCTCAGTACCCAGGACTTTTCCACCCTGATCCCTTCCCCCATCCCTCCCCTCCAATCTCAGGGGCCCTAAAACTGCCTTTTCTTCAGGGACTTTCTTAAGAGCAACACAACCCTCACATCTACAACTGACCCATTGGACCCTGACATGTGTGCCTTTCCACAAGGGGAAATGGAACACGGCCAGTCATTATCTTTTCCAATTTTAGACTCTTGCTCATACCACTGAAGTCAGTGATTTGTGGTTTAACTCTTTCATTTTTGGCTTGTTGCTTTAATCGGCTACTCTGACACCTGGAAGCTGGCTCAGTGCTCTCTTTCCCAGCTCAGCTGACAACAATCTCAAAAGTATGGAGGGAGCAACATTTGTGGCCTAGGCTGGACTCTAGCTGGAGAAGTGAGAAATAAGAGCCCCAGAAAAGCTCAGCTCATCACTGAAGAAGATGAACTCCAGAGAAGGAGACCAAAACTCCTGGATGGAAATGATGGATACCAAGTGTGCTCCTTATCACCTGAATGTCATCGTCAATAGTTTCCCCTCACAGACAGGGGCCACCCTTGTCTCCCACGACCTTGCTAGCCTGATGACTCTGCTATGTTCCTTGGGCCAGCATCATCTGCATCACCTGGGAGCTTGTCGGAGATGCAAAGTCTCCTGGGATCCATTCAGACCTAATGGGTCATAACTTGCATGCTGACAAGAGGCCCAGGTGAGGGGTATGCACTGGTCCAAAAGAGGCTGACAGTCTCACACACTCAAAAACAAACAAAAACAAAATCCTAGAATGATTGCATTAATAAGAGAAGTTGAGAATTGGGATCAACTAATTAATTCAATCACTTATCTATTTATCTATTAATTTAAAAATCCCATTTATTGACCATTTGCACTGGACATACAAAACCAAAAAAGAATATACAGCCTTGCTCCTAAAGAACTTAGAGCTGGAAGGAGAGTCAGACATGGAAATAGCCAAAGAAGATGAGCTATTGCAGGTACTACTACGGAAGTTACAGGTACAGAGAGTCACAAAGAAGGGAACATTCCACACAAAAGGTGTGAAAGGTCAAGAAAAGTTTGAGTTGAGTCTTGTATATGAGTGTAACCAGGGCAGGGAAGTACATTCCAGGCTGAGGTTTCTAAAACCTTGGCCCATTTGGCAAATAGCTTGGTGTGGCTACGGAATGGGAACACAAGGTGAGTTCGGCAAAAAATGAGGCTGGAGCAGGACACAGAGCAAACTTTCGAAGACCTGATGTACCCATGCTAAAGAATTTGGATTTTCTCCTGTAGGGATCTATGGACAATGTATTAAGTTGCTTAGGGATCTATGCACAATGTCTGTTAGCTACAAAAGAAGACCCATCTGAAAGTGCCTTTAATTGTAAGGACATTTAATTTTCTCATATAATAAAAAGTCCAGCAGCAGAAAGCTGCGGAAGCTCATCACCGTAAGGTTCTGGGCCAGCTTCCCTCCACCATCACAATGTGGGAGTCCAGGTCCAAGCATCACAGGTTCAATACACAAAATCCCAAAGCAAGAAAAAGGGAATTCCTCTCACTTGTGTCTTTTATATTAAGGAGGAACTTATTTCCCAGAAATCCTCAGAAGTCTTCCCTCGAAGGCCAGTTGGCCAGGGCATATTCCTATGCCATAGCTGCAAGGGAATCTAGGAGGGTGAATATTTGGGACGTTGGGCATCTCCCATAGGAAACCAGCACTCCCAATAAGAACAGTATTGGGAATCACCAAGGAACAGCAACTAATAGTACGGGCCACAGATGGGTGTTAAGCAGGGGAATCATGTGATAAGAGTTACATTTGGAAGACAGCTCTGTTGGCAGTGTGAAAGAAGAGCTGGAGGGGAGGGTAAGAACGTAAAGATCCCTGGGCCATAGTCAACTGAGCAGCCCCTGGAGGAGCAAATCTCTCCATGCACCCAAGTGAGACATCCCCTTGAAGCCCACAAGAGTAGAAGAGGGGCATTTTCAGGGGTGGAGGTGGTACATGAGCCAGTGATTTCTATGCTGTTAAAATTCCTGCAATCCCATTTCAACCTGCTAATTGAAGAGGCTAGGGGAAATTAGGACTACATAAAACTCATTGGAATTCATTTGTTTCCCTTAAAATTACAGTTGACTCTTGAGAGATAAAGGTTTGAACTGCACAGGTCCACTTATACGTAGATTTTTTTGATATAGTACACTATTGTAAATGTGTTTTCTCTTCCCTATGATTTTCTTAATAACATTTTCTTTTCTCTAGTTTACTTTACTATAATAACACCGTGTATAGGGGAGGAGGAGCTTGGATGGCTCAGTCAGTTGAGTGTCCAACTCTTGATTACGGTCGGTTCATGATCTTAGGGTTGTGAGATGGAGCCCTATATTGGGCTCCATGCCAGGCATGGAATCTGCTTGGGAGTCTCCCTCTCCCTCTGCCCCTCCCCCTTCTGTCCCTCTTTTAAAAAAAAGAATAAAGCATATAATACATAACACATGAAAAATATGTGTTAATTGACTGCTTATCCAGTCAACATAGACTATTAGTAGTTAAGTTTGGGGGGAGTCAAAAATTATACTCGAATTTTCGATTGCACTCCTAACCCTCTCATTGTTCAAAGTCAAATCATTGTTCATAGTGACAGTTAATACTGAGCAGCTTTATGTTGGAAAGCTCAACAAGGCTTCCTTGGTGCCAACTGATGTAAATGTTTAAAAGGGCTTATAAAACTGAATTTCCAGAAAGCCTTTCAGCCCAACTTTTCAACAGCTGTCATATGTACAAGTTACTTGGAAAGATTTTTCAAAAGGCTAAGACATAAACCTCTGGCCTTTGAGAGCTTGTTCCTGGTTTAAGGAA
This sequence comes from Ailurus styani, assembly GCA_002007465.1. Taxonomy (NCBI): domain Eukaryota; kingdom Metazoa; phylum Chordata; class Mammalia; order Carnivora; family Ailuridae; genus Ailurus; species Ailurus styani. The sequence goes on along the minus strand of LNAC01000027.1, from coordinate 2,089,324 downwards.
CAACACTTATAGAAGCAGATAATACAAGATACTGTTCTGATTAGAGATGTTGTAGCTGTAAGGGACAAAGGCCAATACAAATAAAGGACAGAGGGTAGGAGACTGTGAAAATCCATGCCAGTCAAGGGTGGGAAATGAACTAAACCAGAACCTCATGACACTAGAAATTACCAAGAGCCACAGCCCTTCTTTCCTCTTTCTGGAGAACATGGTCACTTACACCCATGTGTCCCTACATAGATTCTACCCTCTCGCTTCTTTAAAAAACAAAACCAAAAACAAAACAGCCCTTTCTGCTTACTGTTTCTGCACAAAGTCCAACATGGTCACCCTTGTACTGGGATCTGCATGGCTTTCCAGATCCAGGGCCTTATGCCCCTTAACTACAATTTCAACATTTGGAACCAGGCTGTGTCACTGGCAGGTGATCAGTCTATGAATGAGACTCCTCACGGTCAGGTGTCTCTCTCTACTCTAGTCAGCTGGGGTCTCAATCACTCATGACAATCAGGTTGGGGAGAAAAGCAAAACCAGTCATGCTCAGTATAACCAGCCAGGAGCCAGTCTATGTAGAAATAGATACCTAAAAGGATCTAGGGGTAGAGAGTTGGTAGAGCTGCTGAGGGGATAGATTTTTTTTTTTAAGATTTTATTTATTTATTTGACAGAGAGAGAGAGATCACAAGTAGGCTGAGAGACAGGCAGAGAGAGGAGGAAGCAGGCTCCCTGCCTAGCAGAGAGCCCGATGCGGGTTTCGATCCCAGGACCCTGAGATCATGACCTGAGCCGAAGGCAGAGGCTTTAACCCACTGAGCCACCCAGGCGCCCGGGGATAGATTTCTTATTTGAAGTGGAAACATTACTCTCTTTTTCACTTCATTTATGTTTTCTGTATGTTTTTCCAAGATGAGAGTCAGACCCCAAAAGTAGGAGCATGAAGAATATCCAACATCCCAGGCCACTGAGGAGGAGAAGCAGGGTCACGGGGAACCATATTTCTAAGGCCATATTTTCTGAACACCCAAGTCATTTCACTCCTTCAAACCTCATTCCCTCATCTAGAAAATGAGGGGCTGCCCTGAATGATTTCTAAGCTTCCTTCCAGCTATGTCATTGACTGCAGGTTTTTTTTCTGTGAGGAGCAATCCTTCTCATCGTAGAAAGAGGGCATCATTACTCATTTGCTGAAGTACAATGTTTTGTCAGAATTAATCACCTCTCATTTTTAGAAAATAATATGAGATCCTAACTCTGAAGTGTAATTAAAAAAAAAAAACTCAGACAGAGACCTCTGCAGTCTATTCTGGTGGCAGTGGAAGAAAAGATGTTAAAAAAATCCTCTGGATGTCACATCTGAAAAGATAACCCTCCATGTCACTAGCCAGAAAAAGCTGAAGGCAATTTCAGGGTCTAGAGCCTGACTCCAAAGGTCAATGACAGAACTGAGGACTGGAAAGATGGACCTGCAGAGAACTGATCATCAGGAGGGCTTCTGGAGGGCAGTTGTTACCATGGGCCTCTGAACTGTCACTTGGACTCAATCTCTCAGTCAGAAGCAGCCAGGGGACTTGGGTCCTAGAAGAGGCAGGTGACTTGGAGCTACTGTGACCATTTGACATCCATCACAGCCCAGCTGTCACTCATGACAAGCACACTAGACTCTCTCACATGGGAATAAATTAGCTTGACCTTTAGGAAAAAAGGAAAATACGTCACCTTTCTTCACAGGCAATAGCCAGATGGCCCCTGCTATAAAGAATGACCTCACTGTACAGCTATTCAAGGAGGTAGACAAGGGCCCCCAAAGAGAGCTGGCAATAAAAATAATTGAGGTCAGAGCAAAGGCACACAGCACAAACTTTAATCCCCACTGGCTTTCCATGATGCTCTCACAAGTACCATTTTCTCAGGGACTGATCTTTCCCTTCTTTGCCTCCTTTCTTAGGCCTCTAATTAGCTTGGAAGGACAGCCACGGTCTTTGGTGTCATTGAATTAGATTTGGCAGGGATGCCAGCAGTGCTTGACAGTGTGAGTCATTGAAGGGGGCAAAATGTAAAGGAATAGGTTTCTTTCTAAGCAGGTGTCCAGAAAAGCTTCCTTGGTGGGCCCTCTTAGAGATGATGGTGGGAAGGGGGAGGCCAAGTCCATTGAATACACTCTACCTACAACCCTACTCATGAATGAACATCATCCTTCTCTTTCAGAGAGAATAGTGGGATCCAGCCCTCCTCAGGAGCCTCAGGCTTGTTTCAGGACAATCTCTTCAGCCTTGGGGACATTGACCTGGGCAGTGCTTAACTGATGAGAGACAGATGGGACGCACTCCTCTGACTAGAAAGGAGACTGTTCCAGGTGGCCTCAAGGCAGGTGACATTTTGGTCAGCTTATGACCTTGGTTTGAGGTATTTCTGAGGTATTTTCTGTCCAACCACTTGGTGTGGTTGGACGACATCCTGGAGTGAGAAGGGGGAACAGGGACTCCTTGGAGAGAAATTCTTCTGGCCTGATGAAAGGTCCAAAAAGGTTGTCAGCTGTCAGAGTGAGGTTTAAAGGCCAAGGGAACAAGAACAGCACTTCCTCCCTTCTGCTTACACAAACCCTCCCAATTCATCAATTCCATGAAACCCTCTCTGACCACTCCAACTCCCCTTGATCTGTCCCTCCTTTGAGCTCCTAATAGAATTACTGTCCCAATACTTATGGGATCACAGAGCTGGAAGATCTGTGAGATCACCCAGAGCATTGAGGTTGGGATGAGAGGATTTCCCCAGTGCAGAAATGGATGCTCAGCAAGGTGAAGTGGCTCTCCTAAAGCTTAGCGGCTAGTTAGTGGCTGAGGTGGAATTGGACCCCCAGGGACCTGCTCCTGCAGTCCCTCTTTGTTGTGTAGCTTTTACTGCCATGGATTATCAGTGGCCTTTTCATGCATGCCTTATTGCCTGCTTTGTCTTGTTTGGGGGTCTTTGAGGGGGTATAAGAAACCCCTATTTGCCTGAGCTGAAGGGCTTATGTAATGAGCTCTTCCATTCTCAGTGTGGAGGTGAAGGGAACACCAGAAGCTTAGAGCCTCTGTGTTGTCTCCAAAGAAGACCAAGTTATGGTGGACTTATTCACTGATGCCCCAAGAAGCCTCAGATAAAAGGGTTACTTTCCTTTTCACCCTGATTCACCTCTTCCCTGTAGGGAGTTCCCATCTCCATGTGGCTGCCTGGAGTCAAACCTGGTCTTTGCTCCTGGTTTATGTTTAACCCCCGCAGACTTGGAAGGCATGGCTTCCTCCTCCATCTCCCAGTTTTGGGAGAGGGAATAACTCCTACCATTAAGGTCTGGCTTATCTCCTTTCCTGGATTTTGTGGGTTATCTCTCTCCACAAAAGAAGAAAAGTCTGCCCAGTCTCCTTTTTTAGATGAAAAGGAATTTACTAGTTTAATACAAAGGAACGCAGCAATAATAGCTAATCCTCTTTACATATCTATAGGGCACTGAGTACTGCTATAAAGACTTTATATAATGAATTCACTTTATCCTCCAACAACCCTCTGAGCAGGATATCATCATCACCTCATTGTGCAGACGATGAAACTGAGGCTCAAAGATGTGAATTTGCCCAAGGTCACCCAGCTGGTAAATGGCAGAGCTGAGATTTAAATCCAGGCTCATGGATTCACTAGGATTCAGTACAACATTGAACACAAGGCACAATGCAATGCTAATAACATATGGCTGTGCATGGAAAAGCCCAAACTCACTTGTTCCCCCACTCCAAAAGGCTATTGGGATATTGTAGTTCTTTTCTTGAATGAGGATCTGAAGAGCCAGCCTGGGGCATCTGAGTACCTCTGAGTCTGGTGTCATGGATCAAGTGAAGAGTCTTTTCTTAAGTGAGCAAAATGACAATAGGTAATGCTTTCTGAGTACTGGCTGCATGTTGGGCACTAAACTAAGTGTTTTTACAGAAACTGTCTCATTTACTCTTTACTACAATTTTATGAGGAAGCTCCTATGTAATACCTCCATTTTGTGGATAGGGAAACTGATGCTGAGTCCAAGCGTTCGTGGGTAGTAAATAAATATCAGAAACCATGCTATGGGTATTGGCATTACATTGGCCTCTTCCAGAGTGGGATGTGAACAGCAGCGTTAACTTGACTGCTCTGAACAAAGGGTTAAAGGTCCTGTAGGTGCAGGACCACCTTTCATAAGATGGCTGTCCCTCACCAGTTCATTGATTTGCTACACCCACCTTCTTGGCTGGTTACCAAGGTCGGGGAAGTCAAATTCAGCATTAACTGTAACTACGGCTGTACCAGAGATCATTGAGTTGATTTTAGCTCATTGTGACCTTGGACAGCATCACAAGCCAAGGAGAGACACCTGATTCAGTGGGGATAGGAAATGTCCAAGAGTAATCCCTTTTTGGCTGTGATTCATTTCAAGTGGGCAGAGGGCAAGCAGTTTTGCAGGGAGAGGCAGCACAATGTCATGGTTAAATGTAAGATTCTGGAGCCAGATTCCTTGGGTTCTAAACTCTAGATCTGCAACTTACTAGCATATGACTTTGGGAAAAGTATTTAATCTCTCTGTGCCTCAGTGCCCTCCTTTATAAAATGGGAATGATAATAGTGCCTACCTTATAAGATTATTATGAAAATTAATAATGTGGTATTTATTAAGCTCTTAAAATAGAGTATATAATAAGACTTACAGAGCATATAATAAATGCTATAGGATGTTAAATAAGCATGGCCAACAGACCATATCTTAACTTAAAACCTTATTCCCTATCTTCTCTTAGATATTGTTGGGGGTGGAGACCAGTGCTGTCAACAGGGTGCACAGTGGGAAGGAGAGTAAAGCAGCTTACACTTACACTGCGTGGCCATAAAGGGTAAGAGTTCAGGGCGCCTGGGTGGCTCAGTGGGTTAAAGCCTCTGCCTTCGGCTCAGGTCATGATCTCAGGGTCCTGGGATCGAGGCCCGCATCGGGCTCCCTGCTCAGCGGGGAGCCTGCTTCTCCCTCTCTCTCTGCCTGCCTCTCTGCCTACTTGTGATCTGATCTCTCTCTGTCAAATAAATAAATAAAAATCTTTTAAAAAAAAAAGAGTTCAGAAGGAACAGACTTTCCTTGACTGATTCATCCCTCGAGTCATAAGCTAAACATCAAGGAGGCAAGAGTTGGGTTGCTTAGTTTTCATCCCCTATAGTGACTGACAGAAGGAGAAGATACATAATAAATACATGTTGAATGGTTCTTTCCAACATTCTTTACCCTTCATACACTCTATCCTAGTTTAGGCCCACGTTAAGGTTTAGCTGGATGGCTGCAGGTCTTCTAATTGGGCTCCTTTTGCCCACCTCCTCCAGCCTCCAAAGTTGTTGAACGCAGCTTCCCATCCAGTCTTCCCAAGGCACACGCCAACCCAATGCTCAGAAACCTTTGATGACCTGTCTCTGCCTCTACCCTCCTCAAAAGATTTTTCACCTAGAATTCAGGCTCTGCACAACCTTAGGTGACATTTCTAAAACTGTTTCCCTCAATCCCCCTCTTGGCAGCTGTGTTCTAGCCAAACTGTTAACCTCTGTTTCCCCATGGGTCTCTTCCCTCATCTCCATATGTTCAAATCCTGCCCTACCTTTAAGATGTACTCAAATGCTCCCTGCTGTCTACCTCCAGAAAGAGTTTCTCTTTCTTGGAATTTCATAGCACTTTGTATGGGATCTACCACGCTTACGACAACTTGGTCTGTCTTGCCGTTATTTGTGAAGTTAAATTATCTTCTCTTTGGCAAGAATGTAAGCTGTTCAGGGCAGATGTGTCTAATCCATCTCTGTATCTACCTCAGGGCCTAGAAGTGTTTTCACATATGTTAGGCACTAAATGATTATTTTCTGTATTTCTGGATAGATGGGTGGATGAAAGGACAAATAAACCCTCTTGATGATGAAAAATTTTCCACTGGGAGTCCTTTCTGTTTATTTTTCCAAAGACACTTCAGTCCCAGGATCTAAACTCATTCATGAGGTAAGAAATGGCACTTGGACTCAGTTTTGCTTAACATGACACATGCATTAGGTGGCCTGCAAATTTCAAGATGGGGCCTAGAGGGCAGAAAAGTGAAAGAGTTAATACCTAAGTCCAAGACCTAAAGGAAATCCCTTTTTCCTGGTCAATATTCAAGCCACTTACATACTGGGATACTGAGGATAGTGTGACTTGTTCTCTGCTGTTAGGGATTGGATGCAGATGCCTCACGAGCTGAAATTATATACCAATTACTAGCGGCTCTGAGTTTATAATTCACAGCTGAAAGAGGAAAAAGAGGGAACTTTTACTGAGTACCAACTATTATAGACATAAGTCATCTATCTGCAAAAGAGCCTTAGGAGATAGATAGGAAAACTTAAAAAAGTGAAGTTACTAGCCCAAGATCATGTCACTAGATGTGGCAAAGCTTAGATTTAAACTCAACCCTGATGTCCAAATCCCTGTTCTTTTCACAAAGCAATAAGACTAGCACTCTGTTGACTCTCAGTGCAGTATCACTCAAGTTAGAAAATCATATGCTTCCTTATCTTTATACCTGAATACTCCTTTGCTCTAGGTGGCTCTTCACTGAACACCTCCACCGAAGTAGTCAAAGTAATTAATCCTCACTGAGGTAACAAACCACTCTCAAGATTGCAGTTGTACAACGTAATAAAGGCCGTTTCTCACGCATATCATAGTTGAATACAACTGGGCAATTCTCCTCCAGGCAGTGACTCAGGGATCCAAACTTCTTCCAGCTTGAGATCCTGTAACCTCAAATACATAGCTTCCAATGTTACCTCAGAATAGGAAGAGAGTGGGGACAATTACAAGGTGTGTTTTGTAACCAGGCTTGGAAGTCATAATTCACTCCATTGGCCAGAACACAGTTGCATAGCCTCAACCTAAATGCAAGGGAGAATGGAAAATGTTGTCCACTTGTGTGTCCAGGAAAAGGAAACAGGATTGGTAAATATGAATTGATTTCTGATATACCCATTATATCAATCAGGGTTCTTGCAGGAAATGGATGGCACACTCAGCTGGGGTTTTGAATGTAATGAGGGTACTATTTACAGAGGTGCGAATGGGGTTAAGGGAATCTGTATGGGATTTTGAAGTACCCACTAACTAGCAAAAAGAGGAAGCTCATACCACCCATAGTACAAAGGCAAGGAGAGAAAACATATTATTAGAGCCCAGGAAGAGCTGAAGCCAAGGAAGAAGGGCTTTCTGACAGAAGCTATAGTTGTGGAGGGATGCAACCACGGCCAGACCCGCAATGACTATGCAGGAAGGGGATGGAGGAAGAAATACCCTGACCCCTGGATCATGTCTCCGCTGGCCCCTCCTGTGGTCAAAGCCAAATGGAAGCCAGGGGGCAAGATAGCCTGGGCGATGAGTTCCCCAGTGGTCAGCCTCCCAGGGCACAAGAAACAGCAGACAATGGATCTTGAGGATAGGGGTTTGAAAGAATAAATGGCTCACTGTGAATTCCATCAGAATACCTCCTTTTCCTGGGAAGAATCACTCTTCCTTAGATCCTTCCCTTGGCGCCCTCTCCCCCAAATTCTGCCTATTCAGATTCACTCACCTCAGTTGGGCTCCCTGCATCCCATGCCCACACCCTCCCCTGCCCCTGTCGCTGCTGAACCTTCACGAATGGCATGGGGGAGAAGGGAGAATCACCAAGAACCCACAGTTTTTTCCAATATGACATGAGGAGAGAAGGGAGGACCAGGGCTGAGAGAACCCCTGATCTGAGGGATCTTGACATTCCAGGCCCTGAATGATAGCCCTTCACTCCTTCCAGTTCTGCCCCCTCCCTCCCTGACCACACCCTGTCCTCCACCTTCAGGAGCCACCCCCGGACCTGCATCAGGCCAGCTCCGTGCCACCGTGATTAACCCAGCAGCTATGTGCACGGCAACCCCGTGCTCCCGTCAGGCATGGAGAAGCAGCTGCGGTCATTACAGTGGATTTCTGGAATGGAAACTAATGATGCGGGCTCACATCTAAAATGCTTTTGATACTCTTCATCATTAAAAGGCCATTAAAGGTACAACACATATATTACTGGACATCAAATCTACATTGATGTAAAAAGAAATTAGGCTGATAATTGTTCCTAAGGCCATTATCTCGAGTGAGTGAGGGCACGTGGGAACCCGTGCAGTTCTAGAAAAGGCTTTCCTGGACCTGAATCAGGTCAGTTTAGACAACACTGACTCAGTCTATGCGTCAGCCTGAAGAGATGTCTATGTCTGTGATTGCCCTGATTTAAACTGTGACTTTCAAGGACTTGGACTCTGGTTTATAGGCTGAACCCCAGGAAAAAAACTTGCAGGACTTGAAAGACCACAAAAGTTTGAAGCAAAAACAATGGAAGAGACCTCATGACTTAGTGACCCCAGCAGAAAAGGCAAACCACAATGCGTGAAATGACAACATAGAGACTGCAGAACCACCTAGTAGAGTGCTTTGCGTGAAATAGGTGTTGAAGCAATATCAGTTCAATTATGAAATTAATAAATGACCCAAAGGGCTCTCTTTATAGGCTTTATGTAAGGATAGGGATTAGGTCATTCTTATTGGCCTAGATCCTAACTACGTCCCCCTAACCACCCCCAGGGATTTGCACCCAGAAGACTTACCCTAGGCTAACCATGCCCCACTTAACCCTGCACGCCTACATTCCCGGTCACCTGGCAGGGACCAGTAGATCCTGCTGTCACCCCCTTGTGTCACCACTGCACCCCTGGGCTGGCTCCTTATCATCACTGTCCTTGTTGCCCAGGGTGTTAGGTTGACAACACCCCAGTCCTATTTCCAGATCCTCTGAGGTGCTGAAGAGGATGCGGGAAGAGGGAAGGATGATGAAGGGAGAGGGGGCTACGAGATTCTTGAGCCGCTGACCTCTCCCGAGAAAACACTGAGGTTGGAAGACAGTGCAGAAGAAAACAGTGACACAGAAAGAGAGCCCCATGGACCAGACAGATTACTAAATACGTGGCACATGGCTTATCAGCTCTTAGAGCCTAGACTAGAATGCCTTCAGAGCCATGACAGATCCGGCTCACTGCCAAAGCAGAGAAATAGGTAAAAAGACTGTAACCAGTATGGGTTTGGGCTGGAACCAGTATGAGGTCTCTTGAAGCCCCCAGTCTTCGAAGCCAAGGCAAAGATATGACTAGAGCCCATGGGGTGGGCGATGCTTGCAAGCCCAGACAAGACCAGGGTGGGAGGTGATTCCTGAAGTTCAGGCCACCCTCATAACCCTTATATCTGGGGGCTCCTTCAGGAGCTATCACTGGGTTCAATGTCTATCAACAGAGGACTGGTTAAATAAATGCTACAAATTATTGTAATATCTGTCTATACTGGTATGGAAAGATTACCAATAGGAGGAGCATAAAATAAGAGTGTAAAGGGGCATCAAGGTAGTAGAACATGCTACCATTTGTGTAAAAAATGAGTGAAAATAACACATAACTTTATATATTTACTTATATGTGCATATTTTCCCTAAAGGATATGTAAGAAACCAGTAACATTGATGAACTGCAGGGAAAGGAAGGGAGTATCTGGAGGCCTGAATTAGGAGTGATAATTCTCATTTCCTTATCTTTATGTTTGAATGTGACTTTTATTTATTCAGAATAAAAAAAAGTAAAATCATTTAAAAATGAATAGGAAACGATCATTTATTGAAAATGTATCAGGAACTTTGCATATATTGTCTGATTTACTTCTCTCAATTTTATTGAGTCCTATTTTTTATTTTTATATAATTTTTTTAAACTTAAAGAAGTAGTACATCCTCAATGCTGACCATCTGAGAAATTCACACACCTATGGGGAGAAAACCCCAGCTGTAATCATAAGTACCCTTGGAGGTAATTGCTGTTAAAATTTTGGTATTAATAGGTTTTCACTTACATAGTTGTTTTTATAAAAATGGAATCACAGCGCTCACACTGTTTTTTGTAACTTGCTTTTCTCACTGGATCATGAACATTTCCCCATGTCCACCTGTTTCTTCTACAAGATAATTTTAAGTGGATGCATGAGATTATTTGATAGGGAGGTATCATAATTTATGTAATAAATTGTGTAATTAAAATACTGTTGTAAACATCTTACATATGTATTTTTTATACAGCTCAGATTATGTTATACTCTCTACCTCTTTTAGAAGGGTTCAATGGCTTAGTTTGACACAGCTAACCAACAGCACAGCTGAGATCAGCACTCAAGAGCGTGTCCACCTCCAAAATTGGAGCTCTTTCTGCCGTTCGACACTGCCCAGATCTGCTTACCAAATAGCAGATTTTCATGATTTGGTTGTATAGAAATGTTATAGGTACCATACCGCTGCATCAGGAAGATGTTTAGACTGAACACGACAGCTTCCCAGGCATAGGGAAAGTAGAACGAGACATTGCCAGAGCTGTGCTCACCTCCCTGCTCAAAGATGAAGAAACCATCTTCATCCTGGGGAGGCCATTTGTGCTGAGCTGTCTGTTGTTGATTCAGCGTAAGCACTGTCTTCTCTTAAAGTCTCTGCATTGCAGGAGAGAAGTCTGGAACTCCATTTCTGAGGATCTTTCTTCCTAGATGGTTCTGGATTATATTCTGCTAATGAGAAGCACTTGGGAAAGATTTAAGGCAGGAGAGAAGTAATTTTTCTCTGGTGGCAACTGGGGGCAAATATATAAGCAGATGGCAGAAACAAGGTTTGCAGTGATTTCTGGGCATGCTTCTGCAAATCACCTGCTTTGGAAGTACAAGCAGGTGTGAGTGCAGTGTCTTCTTTGAGATTCCAGCATATTTTGGTTTTATAACCTCTAACAGTGGCTTCCCTGAGCCTTCACTTCTCCAGCTTATCTAATGTTTGCACAAGTCTCTAATTCCCTGTATTAAACCCTTCCTACTTGGAATACCAAGGGGAGCTTCAGTCTCCTGATCACCCATTAAGTGAGACTTTGGATGAAAGCTGTGGTCCTTCGGGAAGTCAGGAAGAATTTTTTTTGACAACCTCCCCTTCCTCCAACCCCCTGCCAAAGACTTGTAAAACTATTGTACTTGTGTGATTTCTTCATTTGCCACTGTATTGGTCACTTTTTAAAGATATGCTGTGTGTTATTCAACAGACATTAAAAGAGCAGTGACCATGTGTCAGGCATCTGGATAGTGCCAGGGATGAGAGATACACTCATAGCCTAGTGGGAAATGCAGTCAGAACAGTCAATAATGCAAGTCAGCGAACGAGGTGTCTTCTGTGCCCTAATGAGAGAATACAGTATCCAGATGTCCTCTCTCTTTGGAAGCCTCTCTACCTTTACAGGCAGAATTAACAGTATCTTCCGCGGTGCTTCCAAGGGAACTTGCACACACATACCTCTAGTATAGTTCTTAGATGTAAAAATCAATTATAGCAATATGCTCTTGTCCCCACCAGACTTATCTCCTTGAAATTAAAAAGTGCGAACTACTTATCAATTAACTTATCTAGTAGCTGTATATAGACTCACTTAATAAAAGTTTGCTGAGTGAATCAATGAATGAATGACTCTCTGCCTTCCACAGTTCTCTTTTAGCTGCTAATTCAGGACTGTATGCTGTTTCATCTTAAAATGGGGATGCTGTGCCCTGTATATATCCTGAGGTACAAATGGTGTTGAGCACATTATTTTCCTTAGTGTTTGACCAATGAACCCTTGCTAGAATCATGAAGTGCCTCCTACCTCTCTTTTTTTTAATATAAAGTTATGTTAATGAAATTATCCTAATTATCTGAGAATCATGCATGCATAATGTTAAGAATTGAAGGGAATAGATAAAAATTAAAATAGCTTATTGCATAGGGTTTTTTATTTTAGTGTGAATTTGCTCTTTAATTCTGATTTCTGTTCATATTAAACTGTTTAGCAACAAGGCTCTTTAAGGGTTGACTCGGTTGGGGAGCACGTGACTCCTAATTCCAGGGTCATAAGTTCAAGACTGAGATGTGGAGCCCGCTCAATTAAAAAAAAAAATAGGTGTTAACATTGGTGGCCTCAGCTGTGCTCAGGTTCTTCATCTGTAACAGGAGGGCGATGGAGGAGTCTCATCCTCTTAAAGGGGAGAGGGCAGACCCCTCTCTCTTTGCATTCCACACATCCAGTGTGTCACCAAATTCTGTTGGCTCTACCTTGAAAACACTCCCTCCAAATGACCATTCTTCTTTCACTATGACCACTTTGGCCTGAGCTGCAATCATCTCTCATTCAGAAGATAATGGTAACTATAACAATAACTCAAATACAGAAGCAGCATTTGCTATGTGTTGTTACAGGTGTTTTAACTCAATCCTCATGCAACCCTATGTTCTAAGTGTTCCACATTTAATAACTCATTTAATCCTTACAAAACCTGTATCAGAAGTATTATCCCCATTCTATAGATGAGGAAACCGAGGCACAGAGAGATTTCACAGTCTGCCCAAGGTCGTGCAGCTAGTAGTTGGCACAGCTGGGATTTGAACTCAGGCTATCTGGTTCCAGAGACTCTGCTCTTACAACCTAAGCTCTATCACCATCTAGAAGATTGCCCTATGTCTTAAATGGTCTCCTGGCTTCCAGCTCTGTCACCACCCACAGCCTATTCTCAAGGCAGCTACCTGAGTAATTGCTTTTATTACATAAATTAGGTCATGTCAGTTCACTGCTCAAAACCCTTCAAAAACTTTTCATTTCATTTAGGCTAAGCCCTTATGCTGGTCTGCAGGTCTCACACCATCCAGTCTCCCATGACCTCTTTCTCTGCCAGTCTCCTTTCCAGTCACACTAGCTGTCCTGCTAGTCTTTGAACAGGCCAGGCATGCTCCTGCCTCAGAGGTTTCACATTTGCTGTTCCTTCTGCAGAACTGCTCTTCCCTAGACAGCCGCACTCTTCACTTTCTCATCTCCTTCAGCTCTTTGCTCAAATGAGGCTGCTTCTAACCCTCACCCTATTAAAAGGATAACCTTCCACCTCCCACCGTAGCCATCTTCACACCCATTCTCTGCTCTGTATTTGTCATATTCCTTAACGTTTGACATACTCTAAGTTTCATGTACTTATTATCTGTCTCCCACCTTAATAAGAAGATGCAGAAGGATGGGACTCTTTTTCTGTCTTCTGCTCTATCTCTAAGGCTTAGCATAGTGTCTGGCACATAGTATGTACTCAATAAAATATTTGTTCAATGCACAGTTTCCAAGGTCCTTCCAACTACTCCCATGCTCCTGGTAAAATCACATTTAAATAAACCAGTGAGCATGACTTTGCTGACCCCTCTGGGCATACATGCTGGCAGTGTGAATTGCCAACTGTAACATTTGTATGGGAAGAAGGGGGATGATAGGGAAGGGGAGGATAGGGAAGGTGGAGTGAGGTGTGAGGAGGCATGAAGCGTAGCCAGCTTCAACTAAAACTACTAAGATCTGCCTTATTAATACTTGGTCCTGCATTATTAATCATATCTGTCTATTAATAATATATTTGAGAATGAGAAAAAGCCAATTGTTCCATTAAAGCTTATTACTTTTTGTTGGTAGCTGTTTCCATGCAGATGCTTTGGGCTAATTTTCCTGGGCTACGTGGCATAGCCTAGATCTGTGAATTGGACCAGTGCTGGGTTCTAAGAGACCTCTGGAGAGTAGGGCAAACTCCAGGGTAACTGACAAAATCCCAGAGAGCCTGGTTTTCTTAGGAACTGGTTTTGTGTTATGACTCAGAGGGAACTGTCTTAGGATACCTGTTGGAAGGGCTCCACAGGGCCTTGGAAGTCTTGGGCCCAGGAAACCATGCGGTTGGGGTAAGGGACTAAAGAAGTAAAAGAGTTGGGTAAGAGTTGCCAGAAAAGGACAGTCTTGGGGCAGAATAATCAGCTGGGGCAGACATCTTTTTAGGGGGGCTTTTGAGATATCCATTAAAAATGTAAAGTGTCTTAGTCCGAGAAGCATGAAGCATCATGGGCTTTGGAGGTTAAAGTCCTCTCAGTCCCTGGACAACCTCTGTCAGTTTTGCAGTCTTCTTGGAAATTCAGGAAAAAAATCAGAGCATCAACCTTTGGGGGCTCAGAGATCCTCCTTCCTCAGTAGGGCATGAAGCAAGTTGATAGGGGCATTTGGGTGCCTCTGTACTCTGTCAGCTCACCTGGGCAGATGCCCAAACAGGGGAAACTTTGAAAAGTCTACTCTGATGGCCAATTGCCCCTTGCTTTTTCTATTCCTTAATTTTCAGGTCTTTTTACCCCTTTCCTTGTTCTGCCACTTGCTTGGTATATGAGTTTGAACAAACTGCTTACATTGTCTGAGCTCTAGCTGCCTCATCTAAATAATGAAATATATTAATACCTAGCTCATGGGATTGCTGTATGAATCAAATGGGCTGTGTGTAAAGCATCCAGTAGGTACTCAATAAGTGAATGGTGGCTACTGCTGCTGTTGATACCAGGCATGGGAATAAGACAGGAGAAGGCTCTTGGGCAGAAATGACCTTAGGGTCTTCCTGGAAGCTGACAGCCCTAGGCACAAGCAGGTCACGCTGAGTGAAGGCCAAGTACACTACGGAGAAATGCCTGGTGGTATCATCATCCGATTCCCCACCTTGGTCCCTGCTCTGTGCGTATACACTGTGCACTGCCTTGCACTGACCCATCTTATATTCTTTCCTCTCCACCCCATTTCCCTACAAAAGCAGCTAAAGATGCAGATGTTGTGACTCCTTTGAGCTCAGTCTAATTGCCAAGCTCCTAAGCACTCAGCACCATGCGGGCAAATGAGGCAGTGGGGATGCATATTGTTTAAGTTCTGCTTGTATTAATAAGAAGACGTGGCCAAATGATAAATAAGCCAACTCAAGAAGAAAAATAATTCAGGGAGGATAATAGGGGAAAATGAAGAAAAGACTGAGGTAGAGAGGAGAGGAAGAATGGGATGGAAGCTTCCATAGGAGCCAGCAAGGACAGTGGAAAAAGTACAGGCTTTGCCATCAGACTCGGGTTTGAATTCTGCCTCAGACATATCAGCTATGTGACCTTAAAAAGGTGGCTTGAACTCAGTTTCCTCATCAAGAAAAATGGGATCAACAGGAATATAGCTCTATTAAGTTGCTGTGAGAATTACGTGTCTTTAAAGAGCCCCAAACAGTTCCAGGAACATGGCAGCTGGACAGCAAATGTTCTTCCACTCTGTATGCTCTGAATCCCACAGCCACACAGCCAAGCCCTGAAGAGGTACCTTGGCCCCAGCCCAGACTCTTAATGTCCTCCTCAGCTTGGGGCAAAGAAAGGCACTAGCATCTAGAGAGTTAGGCAGATAGGAAGGCCAGAAGGCAACCAACGGTCAGGGTTATTTCTGACTATGGACGGAGCCAGTGCAGCTCACCCATGCCGCCAAACTGCAGTGAGCACTTATAGCACACCAGGCCCTTGGGATACAAAGATGAATAAAAGTGGAATCTGCCCTAAAGGAGACAGAGGTCGAGAGGGAGAGACAGACACATAACCATAATAGCTGTGGAAGGTGTAGGGCTTTACCTATGACATCTATGGATCTTGATTTCAAAGAATCTGCTTTATTGTCCCCATCATTAATTTGATTTGGGGTGGGAAAAAAAGTCCTCACAATTTCCTCAGAGGTCTGAGCAAAGTGCTCTTTGAAAGTGCAGAGAACAATGAGTTCTGCTTCAGAGAGTCAGAGGGAGCATTTGAACAACAATGGTGAGAGCTAATGTTTATTGGCGTTTGCTGAGCACTAACATGTCAAGCACCAAGTGCTCTACACATATTAATTCACTCCATCCTTGCAACAGCCTTATAAGGGAAATGTTATTCATATTTGCAAGGATAAGGTCACAGTTTGAAAGTGGCAGAGTCAGGATTTGGAGCCGGGGGTTCTTAGTCTAGGTTCCACCTTTTTAATGTTTATGCCAAATTGCCTCTATGAATCTTCAAAAATAAATATAGTGGCAATTCTGAGATCAAGGCCAGGTTTTCCCCCACTGGAACTACACCCAAACCAACAGAGATCGAATCACTCATTGATTCATGCCATGTTCCTTTAGCGTCTGCTCCACATCAGGCCACGTGAAGACTCAGAACTGTGGGAACTGTAGGGGGAGCAGCAACCTACAGTCCTTTCTCTATGCACAAGGTCTGTTTTGCTGTAATTTTCCATGGCTCCAGAGCCTGGAGAGTGGAATAGCAGGAGTTGGGACAGATAGCTGGCTTTCCCCCGCTCTGTTCCTAGTGAGCAGGAATGGTGGAACCTGAGAGGCTTGAGATATATAGAAGGGCCCAAAGGTTTGGAGTTTCCAAAGCAAGAGCTTTTTTCTTCTTCTTTATTTCAAGAATGGAACAGTCCTCCAAATGCAATCTTACATGGAACAGATCAAGTGGAACTGCTGTGAGAGTGGGGATTTATAGCCCCACTCGTTGAACACTGGCTATATCCTCTCGCATCTTCTCAGGTGGCTCCCAAAGCCTCTGCACGGGATGCCGTTTGAAATTCCTGTCCCAGATAGAAACTGGTAAAAAGCTTGATGGTGCCTCAACAGCCAACAGCACTGAGGATTGGCAGAATCTGCAGCAGGCAAGTGAGGCCAGGAAGCGAGGGAGTTATCAATAACTCTATCGTTTGGAGGTTTAATTGACATAAATTTCTCCCCTAATATGTTCTCTGAGTTGCCCAGGAAAGAGGAGAGACCTAGATTCTGGGGTGGGATGAAGGAGAGGGGGCCACAAAGAGTGGGTCACGGGTGGGGTATGGGGGCATGGGAGATGTGAGTGGAGCAGATGGGAGACATTTGCTCCTTGAGGTAAATACAAGATAGGCTAAGGTTGACTGGAGATAGAAAGGATTAAATCAGAGAAGTTCAGAGTAAATGAAGCCCTCACCCTTGGTTTTATTCCAGATGATTAAGGATGCCATCATTAGATTCTGCTCACTAGGGCACTCTTTACAAGGGCAGGGGAAGAGCAGAGTTTGGACCTTTTCCAGTTCTGTGTACACCTCCCCACAATGGGGTCCAGCCCTACTTTATAGGCAATACCCCTTGCTGCCCAGATACTATTTCATGCTATTCCCCCTGGCAATGTACAAAGTACCGAGGCAATATTACGGGCTAGTGAAGAGACAGAGCTTGGGAGTCAGACCTGAGTTTTAATCTTGGCTCTGGCACTTAGAATATGTTTGACTACAGAAATTATTCTTTCAGTTCTTTCCTTCACAAAATGAGAACACCAGCTTCTGCCTCACAGGATTCTTGTAAGGAAGAAATGAGTTCGTACATATAAAGTACCCAAAACAGTACCTGGTATATAGTGATTATTCAGTGAATGATAGTTGGTTGTTTTTTATTTTATCATCATCTTCAGAGGTACTTAATTATACCTCTGGATATCCTAAAAGGTCAAATGGCTTCTAAGCCTCCTCCCATATCTAAAATAGCTAGGCTTAAAACTTCACTTGCCAGATTATGGCCAATTCAATATTGTATTTTTTTTTTAACACAACAAAGATTTATCTCTTAGTCACATCACAGTCTAGTATAGGATCAACAGCAGAGTGTGGAGGTGGTTCTGCTGAGGAAGTAATTCAGAGGTCTAGGCATATTCACCAAGGCTTCTTCATTGCCCAGAAATTTGGAGTGTTTCTGTTGTTGTTGTTGTTTTGAGGGAGTGAGAGAGAGAGTGTGAGGATGAGCAGAGGGAGAGGGAGAAGCAGGCTTCTCACTGAGCAGGGAGCCTGATGTGGGGCTCGATCCCAGGACCCTGAGCTCATGACCTGAGCCGATCCCAGGACCAGACAGATCGTGACCTGTCCTCCAACATGGACTAAAACAAAAATAGAAACCCCACAATAATTAATTTTCCCCCGACCTCCCTTATTTTCCCCTGATCTCCCTACCTTGCCAGTGGGTTTGCGTAAGCATTTTCACTTCCTTGAGAAGCTGCTCCTCTGAGAGCCATCTTAGCTTCGGAGCTCTGTATATCACAGGGCCTGAGCTCACCTGTCGGTAGAGGAGTCTGATAATGGAAGGCTGCTGAGAGGCTCAGAGAGGCCCCTTCCAGCCCAATCAGCTCCGGGGTTTCTACCAACCAATGACCTCAGGCTTTAACTGTCTTTTTTTAGAGGTGGGAAGGATAAGTGGCCTCCAGGGGCTAAGAGGCAGAATCTTAATCAAAAAGAAACTGAGTATTGACAGCTCTGCTGGCTCCAACTTCTGTCTAATCGGAGCTCAGGACAACTTAATGGGTCACTAAACTTGCCCTAGATGTCCTGCCACCGATCACAGCCTACCAAACAGTCATTTGGCATGCCAGACAAAGCCAGGAATAAAATACTGTCTTTGTTGTCCATCTTCAGCTCTCCCCACCCTGAAGACGGAATAGGAAATTCAAACGCAAATAGGCTTGGAAATAGAGAAACCATCATCAAGTAAAACACACAAGCAATATCAGGCTTCATATTAAAATAATGTGCCTTCATATATATATGTACATATACATATATATACATGCACACGCATTTATATAAATACATAAAAATGATAGATAAAAAGCCCCAACATCAACTGTAGTCACAAACTGAAGCACACCCTGGGAATTGTTTCTGCTCAGATGTATATCTTGTGAAGAACAGAAGGCAAACCGAATCAAATCTAGAGTTAACTCCTGCATTTAGGGGCTGGGTAATTGAAAGCTTAAGTAGCCATTTATTACACCCTCCCATCTCTGTGTGAGCACCACAAGCTGAGCTGGGAACGGACACTCGGCTAGGACTCACCTCCCAGTGGATGCAGCAAGTGGGGAAGAGAGAGTGAGTCCAAGCAGGTCTCTCCAGAGCACAGGGGATGTCTACCACCTTTCAGCTCACAGACTCTTCACTTGTCTCACCTGCTTTTCTAGTTCCTGTTATGGATATGGGGGGGGGGCGGAGAGTGAATAGAAAGACGTATGGAATACTAGTTCTAAAATTATTGGGAGAATGGAGGAGGGGAACAAGGCTAACTGAAAACTATGGCTGAACACAAATTTACCTTATAGTGAGTCTGGATGATCAAACCTCAAATAATCAAATACTCTAAGGATAAATGGAGCCTGGCTCACCTACTCTGGCTTTTCTCTGCAGAGGGGCAAGATTGCACAGAGGCTTGAAGAACAGACTTACCATCAGACTGGATTCAACCACCTATTAGCTATTTGCCTTGCAAGTAATTTATCTCAGAACTTGCCAAGCACAGATGGCTCACAGGTGCACCACAAAATATTGTTGGTTGTGAACTATTTTTTCTTTACTATAAACTATTAAAAGCAATTTTTGTAACTATTCAACATTTTATAACAGAAGCTACATTTGAACACTATTTGTATGGCACTTTGTGAGATTTCTTGACTATCATAATTGTTATTTTATGGCATACTTTATACCTAGTACCCATTGCCAGAGAGCAGTCTGAGCTGACTACATCACGTGTACCTTTCCTGATCCTACACTGAATCCTCTCAGCGACTCAAATTATCAATAAAGATGTACTGAAATTTTTTTGACCTCACCCCATAAAGTTGTTTCAAAACCCTCAAATTTATCTCAGAATGCCAAAAATTTAGAATTTTCTGTGTGCCATGATGTGAAAAAGTTTGGAAAGCACTGATTTAATCTCTGAATAAATTCCCTCATGTGAAAAATAGAAATAATAACAGTACATATCTCAAAAGGTATTGTGAGGATGAAATGAGTTAAAATATGTAAAGTGCTTAGAATAGTGTCTGGAACATAGTAAATAAATAAATAGAGGCCAGTTATTATTTTTCCCTATCTGTAAAGACAGGGATAGTAATGCCTACCTCACATGGCTGATGTGGATTACACATGTGAGATAAAGCATGTTAAGAGCTTAATACAAAGTCTGGCATATAGTAGGAGGTCAGCAAATGTGAACCAGTATTTCATACTCCATCTTCAGGGTGGGGAGAGCTAAAGGATCATTAGTTTAAATATATATAAATGTTAAAAAATATTTTATTTATTTGACAGAAAGAGTGAGAGCACAAGCAGGGGGACTGGCAGGCAGAAGGGGAGGGAGAAGCAGACTCCCCGCCGAGCAAGGAGAGCGATGTGGGACTCGATCCCAGGACCCCGGGATCATGACCTGAGCCGAAGGCAGACGCTTCATCGACTGAGCCACCCAGGCGCCCCCTACATAACTTTATATGTTAGATTGTAACTTCCCAGTGCAGTTCATAGGTGTACAACTTTCCAGTTAAATTGTGAATGAACTAACCATAGAAGCTGCCCAAACAGGACTGGAGATGGATTTTACAGAGCTGTAAGCCCTTACAAAGCAATCTTATGTCTACCATCTTATTTAATTTCTTACAACAACCACCATAGGCTCCCACCATGGTAATGGTAAGAAAACTGAGATGTAGACACATTATGAGGCTTGCATCCAAGATTTGAGCACCTTGGTTTCAGAGCTGGAAGTAGAATCCACGTCTAGTCCTCCAAGTAGAGATCTTTCTACCAGATCCCATGACTATACTGAGCTGCTGCACAGTTTCCAGGGGGAGTATAATTCATATTGTAGACACTGTAAATCATTAGTATATTTAGGAAGTAATTTTCTGACAGATGGTGGTAAGAGTTTTTTCTTATAAAATATTACACTAATTGTCTAAAGGAGCACAGAGGCCCTAATACACTACTACTACAACTAAAGTTTTCTTTGACGATTCAAACAATATTTCGGGATGTTGAGCCCCTTGGGGTTATCAGTTTGAATCTAGAAGGTAGGATTACTTATAGCAGGGGTCAGTACATTTTCTGTAAATGGCCAGACAGTAAATATTTTAGGCCTTTTGGGCTATAACAGTCCGTCTTTTTCACAGCTACTCAGCTTCACTGTTGTCGCCTGAAGGCCGCCGCAGACTGTATATAAATGAAATGGGTGTGCCTGTGTGCCAATAAAACTCTACTTACAAGAAAAGGCAGTGGGCTATAGCTGGCCAATTACTGACTTACAGGATTCTGGCTGTCTGACTTATCAATAAGAATTTCTTGAAAGAACACTACGTCAGACTAAACCTGTTGATACTCAATGGGTGTGAACCCCAAACTAGAAACTAGAGCTAACTGATTTCAAACCTCTGGTGGTTTATCCTTAACACACATCAGATGTTTTCATTTTTGCCGAGGAGAACCTTGCCACAGTTCTACAGAGATTAATTGTGAGGTATGTTTGCAAACAATTCCCAGTGTTTGCAGATATTACATAAGAAGTAATGAAACAGATGAGAAGGGACTCACACTTGTTTCGATTTCTTGAGTGGGAAGGAAAAGTCAGATCTTGATCAGAGGGGGATGTCATCCCAACCCTTGCCCTCCAAAGAGACCATGACTCCTCAGTTCTCTTGGCCTTAGTTTAGACAGGAAACAAGCTGTGATTCCATGAAAGAAGCTTTACCAGGAACAAAGGTGGGAAAGAAAACAAAAGAGGAGTTTCCAAATTTAAACAGGTTCACAAAGCCTGTTACATTAGGTAAGAAATTAAGTTCCTCAGTTACAACTGATGTCCAGAAAAAGACCTAGTCACCTAGTCTAGCAAACAGGCCTTTGTTTCTCTTGCTACCAGGTCAAGCTGTCCAGGCTTCTAATCCAGGCGGCTTCAGGCTGGCGCCACTTGTGACCTTACTGGAATTTCAGTCTCTACAACATGCCACAAATCTATGACGTTCTTAGAAATTTAGGGCTGGAATGGAACTTGGAGGTTGTCTAACCCAAGTTAGATGCTTGAGGTTCCCTTGGGCATCCGGTTCTGCTTGGACGTCCTTGTGAGGACAGGAAGCTGCCACTTCAATTAGCTTGAGTCATTCTCAATAACATAATATATTAGGAAGTTCTTTCGTGTGTTGGGTTAAAGTTACTCTCATGGCTGCTCAACCCTGTTTACTTCTTCCCACAGCAGCCATACCAATACCTGAACAGGCTATCATGAACCAAGCACAGGGTTCAAGCTGAGATTCGGGAATTCTGTACCTTCCTTGTCAGGAGACTTCTGTTTGTGAGGGGTAGGGGAGATTGGGAGGGGAAGTCACAGGACAGAAATGGCAAGATTGAGTTTACAGGCAACGAAATTCTCTTTAGTTCTAGCTCCTGTGGCCTGAACTGAGGTACAACTGGCCTTTGGATCTAAGAATAAACTACACTTGTAAACTGTACAGATGTCAAACACTCCAGCATTTATTATCTAATGCAGTGAGTCTTAGCCATATGTTAGATTTAACCCTTTCCATTTCAATTTTTTTTGTTGTTGCTGCTTCTTAATTTTTTTTATTAACATATAGTGTATTATTTGCTTCAGGGGTACAGGTCTGTGAATCATCAGTCTTACACAATTCACAGCGCTCACCATAGCACATACCCTCTCCAGTTTTTAAGCAACTTTTAGGGACTCTAATTTTCTCAAACAGTATAATTTGCTATTATCTCAGCTTTTAGTCACTAAAAACATTTGACAACAAGAAACTAAGAATAGTGATGATAGCTTAATTTGTTGAACTTTGTACCAGGCACTGGGCTAAGAGATTTTCATGTTAACTTATCTAATTCTCACAAAAATCGTATGAAGTAGTTATTATTTTCATTTAGTTGATGGGTAAGTGAAGGTATAGAAAGGTTAAGTTACTTGCTCAGGCTCACAGTGCCAATAGGTGGAAGACTCAGGATTTGAACCCAAGCAGATTGACAAGAGAACTCGGATTTCTAACTACTACATTATATTGTTCCCATCAATGTCCTTTTTCAAAGCATTAATAAACTGTGTGAACAAGTCAGGATAGAGCTCTATGGCAAACCAGCAGAGACTTGAGTTAACCAAACCTTCTGAATAAGTACAGCTAATTCTTAATACAGCTTCTTCTGCTCATGCAGCCTCAGTTGTTCTATCTGGCCTACAATAAAATGACTGATGTCATGCTGAAATCTTAGTAGAGCCGTGTGCACAGACGCAGTATTCCTTGAAGTGGTTAAAAGCCAGACAGTCTACATTTGAATCTTGGCTCTACTGCCCTCCAACTGTATCATCATGGGTAAATTACTTAAGACTTCTGTGCTTCAGTCTCCTGGTCAATAAAGAAAAGGTAATGATAGTACCTACCTTATGATGATGGTGATTATGTTAACCCAGTAGAGTACTTAGAAAAACCCTGGGCACACAGAAAGTGCTAAGTGCTAACTGTTATTGTCATTCTTATTACTGTAAAGCTGTATGAAAACAAGAAATAAGATTAGTCTGGTATGTCTGGTTCTTGCATAGTTACCACTGTTAACTTTTTAATAATCTAGTCCAAAACCTCATTCAATGACTTGTCAAATGTATCCATCTATATGTTAGTAATCTATCTTTTAAAAATACAGAAACAGAAATATCAGCTCATCTTCAATCATTATCTCCTAGTTTATCATGTCTCCTCAAAGACTACCAAGAGCCCTCGTATCTCTCTCTACACTGAGGATCAGAGGCTTGAAGCATACTCTCGTATCTTAATATTTGGGTATAATGGAAAAAAATAACAGGAACTCCGTAAGGTGGCACCTCAGTTTGTGGCCTCTTGAGTCACAGGCAGCCTGTAAGCCTTAGTGTAGGAAATCAAGATTGGTGGTCAAGGCAGTTGGAATAGAGATACTTTGGATCCTTAAGGCCAAGTCTGAGAGGGGCCCAGGGGATAAGCTATCACAGCATAGCTGTCCTTCAGTACACTAAGTTACTTCTGAGCCCAGGATGAGAGCCAACCAAGCAGATATTTTCAAAGAATTGGGACATGGTGGCAACTGAATCTGAAAGCATTATACAGCTGTTACCCATATTACCAGTCCTTTCCAGAAATAGAACCTTCAAGTTAGGAAAGAACCGCCTAGATCTAGAGATTGTAAACTGATGGACCATGGACCCAAAGTAGCTACAGAGGTCTTATTTGCTTCCCTTAGTGTTTTATGTATTTTTTGAATTAGTTGCTAATATTTAAAATTTTGAAAATGATGCATAACAAATAGATTTTGTTGGTCTTGAAAAACAAAGATCTGGCCATATTCTGTCCTTGGGACAATAATCAGCTGAGGCTGAATAATGGAACCCAACCAGACAATAAACACTTTTAGAACCTGATTAAATCTAAGAAATTCATTCCAAAGATGAAGTAAATGGAGGGCTGAAAAACTATTTGACCTCTTCACATTTAATAGCAGAGTCAAAATCACAAGGCTAGGTGTTCTGAATTCCAGTTCAGTGATCTTCAGTGAGTACAGTTGACCCTTGAACAATGTGGGGGTTGGGGCACCAACCCCTCATGCAATTAAAAATCCATATATAACTTTTGACTCCCCTCAAACTTAACTACTAATAGTCTACTTGACCAGGGGCCTTACCAGTAACATAAACAATTGATTAACAGATATTTTGTATATTGTATGTATTGTGTACTGTATTCTTACAGTAAACTGGGGAAAAGATGATATTAAGAAAATCATAATGAAAAGAAAATACATTTTATAGTACCATACTATATTTATCAAAAAAACCCCACACGTAAGTGGATCTACACCATTTGAGGGTCAACAGTACTATTGCTCTTTCCCCTAGAGGATCTGAGATACATGACATTACCTGCTTGGAGGCATGACAAAGAAATAAAACAGAACTTTTGCCTTTTCTCCATTTGTTTTGTTGGGCCAGAAATTCTTAGGGGGCTTCAATCCAGTAGGGAAGTTAAGACGAGCCAGAAACTCAATGTCCCAGCATTCCTCAGGCTGCTGACCACACCCACAGTCTAAACTATCTGTGCTTTCTACAAACCACTGCACATTCCCAGCCTCTACAGACGCTCACATATGCAGCTGGGTTATGAACAAACATACTGCTTTTTCTTTTGTTAATGGCCTTTTCTCTACCCATGCAGGCAGTTAGGGAACAAGAGCCTCTGTGGGACAACTAATGCTGGAGGAGAGGTCATAGAGAACATTTATGGATGACAGGAGGTCAGCAGAAGCTTGGAACTCTCTTCCTGGCTCTCTTCCCAAACGCCAAATGATTATGGCCATGGCCTTCGACACATTGCTTTTAAAAAAGTACAGGCTCTGGCCAGATGGACACAGTGTTACACATAGTTTGTCCTGGCCATGCTCCACTTCAGGGTAATAACACTGATTTATGAAAATATTTGAAATCTTTAGCTTAGACACAAATATATAGTATCATAGCTTCATTATACCTCAGATCCAGGAATATCTTAACTAAAACTGTCCAGGAGAATATTTGGTTCCTGTTATACCTTGGAGATGTCAATGACAAAACTAAAGTGTAAGTAATTAGGATAGGAACTACATAAGGAATGGAATAGTAACAAGAGAAACACATGAAATCATTCTCTGTAGAGGTAGTAGGAAACAAAGTCAAGACTTTCTAATTTAAAGATAAGGAGAAAGCAGGTGGAAACTGAACTGGACTGGAGATGGCAAGGTTGAATAGCTGAGCAGGTACCCAGAGTCAGAAATTCTGACTTGCATAAAGAACCAAAAATGAATCCACTGTCAAAGGCCAAGGATCAAACATACATAATGTTAATGACAGCTGAAGAATTTACCAAGGCTTCCCTCTGCCCTGACAAAGACCCTGGACTAGCTCCTCCGTGTTTCCATGAGGGAGAATGCTGCCAGGAACCAGTCAGAAGAGAGACAAACTCTCCTTTGTGCATCCCTTGTGGACACTGCATTTAAAAATTCCCTAGAGTCTGTATCTTGACATATTTTTGGGTGTCATAACCAAGTCCCCAAATTCATTGATTCCCAAGCCACACATCTGTTCTATACAGGCCTATTGATCCTGGCCATCGCATAGCCTTCCTGGGAGCACAAATGAAGTATCAGGCAGTTGGCTGTGGTCAAAGAGGACTTGTCTGTTGCCCCTCAACTAAGAGAGGTTTCTTATTGAGGCGGAGATTTTTCTAGTGCCCCATTTGGACTAGCACTTTTCCTGCTTATTGAATATTCAGTAATTGTAATCTCTCAGAACTAAATATAACATTTCATGAGATTGTTTTTAAATGTGCTTTTTCTCTTGTAACATTCAACCCTCTCAGAAGCTCAGTTCATGTTCTTGATTTAAGAGGGAACCCAGGAGACAGTCTAGGTTCTATATAATAGGAAAATCTAAAGCTCAAGACAGGAAAGCAACTAGTCGGCCCCTCACTTGGGACACCAGGAAACCCTGGATTGGGGCTGGAAGCCTTTTCACAGTGGGCACAATGTGCCAGGTCGGCACCAACTCCTACTTCAGTGGCAGGACCAGGAGAGCCATGGTAAGACCTGTTATAACCCCTAGTCATTAATACACAGGATTTTGGTGTCTACATTCAATCAGCCCAGGCTAGTCATTCGGTTCTAGGTAAGGTTCCTTCAGAAATGGGTCTTATAACAAGGAAAAGACCCAAACCTTCCTAATCTAGCCCTGGTTACTCAATTTAAAATCATGCAGTTTTTAAGTACCATGTCCTCATGGAGAAAGTACCCCAGTGGTGAGGAAATGTCAGCCCTCCCCACAAGGCAGTATGTAACGGAGGAATCAACACCATGTACATGATTTGCAAAAAAGTGGCTCAGAAAAGCTTTTTAGGAAGATGTGGCAAGCAGTTTTCATTAGCCCTCACACCTGCAGGTTTAATAATTTCATTAGTTCTCCATCTTCCTTCTTGTCTGAAGCTACTGGCTGCTTAGCTGTTAAGGCTAGAGTCTAACCAGACTGTCACAGGACTATGTTCCTTCCTCCCACACCTTGCTTTTTCATTTAAGTCTCTGCCTCAGAGTTTCACTTCTGGCGTGGTGGAGATTAAGCACCTACTGGACAGATCTTCCAATGGAGAACAACTATAAACTAGACAAAATACAAAAAAAACTACCCAAAGGCATTGGAGAATGAACAAAACAAACAGGCAAACACTCGAGACAGGTTGAAACTTAGAAGGAAATGGCACAAGATGAGTTCCCATTTTTATGGCTTTTGGGCTGACTGAAAACTGCAGTTGAAGAATCAGAGGAACTACAGCTGCTAGAAAGTGAGGGGGGAAAACCTCAGAAGAAAAGAGCCAACGAAAAGAGAAACTCAAATTCTATGTGTGAACCCTATGCAAATCTCTGGTGGGCCCCTGAACCATACACACGCATGGCAAAACTTCATCTAAAGATAAAAGAACTGAATTGCGATTTGAGATGCAGCCCATAACACAATTTACAGTTTGAGTCCAATTAAGTTAAAATACCTGCTAATACAAACCAAAAAATTAGCACTGTGTTCAGAGGAATATAACAGAATCCACAACACAAACATTTACAACATTCAGTTGTAAACAATGTAAAATTACTCAGCATTTGAAGAACCTGAAAAATATGACTCTTTCTCTAGAGAAAAGATAATCAATGGAGACCAACTCTGAGATGATTCAGATGTTGGATTTAGCAAAAGAGAGTTTAAAGTGGGATACCTGGGTGGCTCAGTCGTTAAGTGTTTGCCTTTGGCTCAGGTCATGATCCCATGGTCCTGGGATCGAGCCCAGCATCAGGCTCCCTGCTCGGCAGAAGGCCTGCTTCTCTCTCTCCCACTCCTGCTTCCCCTGTTTGCATTCCCTCTCTCTCTGTCTCTGTCTCTCTCTGTCAAATAAATAAATAAAAATCTCTTTGGGCGCCTGGGTGGCTCAGTGGGTTAAAGCCTCTGCCTTTGGCTCAGGTCATGATCTCAGGGTTCTGGGATCCAGGCCTGCATCGGGCTACCTGCTCAGCGGGGAGCCTGAGTCCCCCTCTCTCTCTGCCTGCCTCTCAGCCTTCTTGTGATCTGATCTCCCTGTGTTAAATAAATAAATAAAATCTTTTTAAAAAAAAAGAGTTTAAAGTAGTTATGTTCTGCTATGTTCTATAAAGTAAAATGCTTGTAATGAATAAAGACAGGAAATCTCGGCAGAGAAATTTCAAGCAGAGGAATATATACTATCATTAGTAACCCATGGTTAGTGATGTTCTGATGACAAGTGAGATGAGAATTAAGAAATAACTCTTATTCAGGGGCACCTGGCTGGCTCAGTCAGTAGAGCCTGTGACCCCTAATCTCAGGGTCATGAGTTTAAGCTCCCCATTGGGTGTGGAACCTACTTAGAAAAAAAAGAAAAAAAAAAAAGAAAATTAACTCATATTCAAAAGTACCTCTGCTCAGTGGGAGATTTTTATTTCAAATGACTTTTGTTTGTACTAAAACTAAATTGAAAGTTGCTTGCTGACACTATAGATAATTAATTTTTGCTCTTTAGGAGACTTGAAAAGAGAGGTAGAGAGAATTTAGGGAAGTCTTGTGGGGACATTTTACATATAGATATTTTCATTTAGTGAGGATGTGAAAGACAGCTTTTCTGTTTGGGACTTCTGGTATTCAGCACCAGGCCTGCTACTGGTTCTTAATGGATCAAATTCTTCCTTCAGAAGGTAGAACACACATTATGAAAATATTTTTAACATGCATCTAAAGGAGGAAGGCTACTGAAAATAGGAAACGTTTCTACAAGGAGAAAAGTGATGTTTAAAGAGAAAGCATAGGAAGGGTATCAAAGTCTTATCTTTTGAAGTGATTCTCTCATGGAATTATTAAAAGAAGTATTTGGAAGATAATCCCAAGTCCATCTTGGGTCTCACACTGGTTCCACTCCAGCAAATTCTACCTACTGTGAGCTTGAGAAACAGAGCCAGCTGTGTACTTGAGAAACAGAGCCAGCTTCTCAACCCCAAAGGTTCCTGGTGCTCTCAAAAGCAGGACATGATAAGAAAGGACACATATTGGTTCCTTGATAAAACAACAGGACTCAACTCACAAGAAGTGACAATAACCACAATAAGAAAGTTTACCAATAAGCCTGAAATTGCTCGTTTTGGAAATGGAGGTGACAGTTCCTCTGGGACGAGAAGTGTGATTATTCAGTTTAATTGAAAAACTAAACAATACCCAAAATAAGAAAATAAAAGTGCTCGGAGAGTATTCTTCTTAACTCTGTAATATGTATCAACTAAATTTGGTTTTCAGTGCTAAAATGGACTAATGACTCTGTTAAAATGGACTAATGACTGACCTAAGAACTGAGTAGTCAATCAGAAACAGAAAAAAAAAGGGAAGCAGAAAAACTAGAAAACTATAAAGCTGACCACCACATCATCCAATGATGGAAAATTCTAGAAACTTTACAAAATTCCTCTTTTTAAAATTTATTTTTTGTTATCAAAGAGAATGTCCAGAAACATTGAGTACTAAAGATTCGTTCATGGCATTGTTTTACAAAAGTTCCTAATGGAGTGTGAATATTTTATTTTCTGATGTATCCTTCACTTATTAATGATGAACTGGATGGACTGATGCAGTTACTTAAAAAAAAATTCAGACAAAAACATCCATTCTCATTCTGAATCTGACTGGAGTGAATTCAGTGGTTACAATAGCACCACTGGCTAAGAATCAACCTCCCCATGGTAGGGAGCTATTCGGGTCTTCTCATTAGGTCACATAGGTCTCTCAGATATAGGCACCATGTTTGAAGTCTCACACAAAATGTCTGTGTCACTTAAATTACACAACGTGGCAGTGTTTGTTTCATGGGGACATAATCTTGAAAGAAGGGGCACAGTAGAAAACAACCTGTTTGTATGTTATATGCGAGTACATTATTGGACTGTGCATGAGTTTAAGGGCGTTGTAGCCCTCGTTAAAAGAGTAATTCCACCAGTGAAGCAATCCGTCATTTCTAGTTGCTCCTGGTGCTTGAAGTTGTCTACTCATTTCACCATGTGTTGTAAGGTCAGGGCCTTCTTCATCTACTGTTTGGCTCAAATGATTTGAACTGAGTTTAGTTGTCCCTCTCTTCCATCGAAGCTTTATTTCTCAGCCTCAGGATATGTTGGGTACTTGACTGTTTCTATCTTCTCTCGGACTTTGTAGGAGGGATATAGGCCCGTCCTTCCCAGTTTCCTGTTGACACCTTTTGAATAGCCATCCCAATGATTTCCAGCCACACCAATGATATCTCCAGGTTCCATGGGGATTTCATCTGCTGTTCGAGGTTGGTGAGGGTAAATAGCAATCTGGTTGTGGGCATTTTGGCCCCCAAAATAGTAGATGTCATCCAAAGAATGGAAGTTTGCAGAAGCATCAGGATGAAGTGTTTGCATGATTTCGTAAGCAACTCGACAGACCTTGGGAAAGAATGAAAAAAAATGTTAGTATACATAAAATCTCCTTTATAGCTATCTGAAGGCCCTTGGCCTAACAGACGAGGATTAGACCAGGACTAGGACTGAGAAGATGAGAAGTAGTAGATTCTAGTCATAGGTTTTCCATCCATTTGCTCTCAGGTATGGTACAAGTCATTCTTCATCTTTGTGCACAATTGTATCTTTTTTTTTTTTAAACATAAAAGATTACTACAACTGAGGTCTCTAGGAGAAAAAAATATATATAACGCAAAGTACTTTAAGAATATCAATCAGTTAACTTTAATGAACATTTATTAAGAGTCACATACTATAGCTTGTGTTGGGCCCTGGTGATAGAAAAATGAGTAAGACATCATTTGTGCCCTTGAAGAATTTACAGTTGAGCATTAGGATTATAAATACTTTACTGCTGCTACCCCCTTCCCTTTCCCCGCATCCAGTCTCAGTCAATCACATACTCTTTTCTGCTAGCTTGGACTCAATCTCAGAACTCTTCTCAATAGAAATTCATGTAATTATTGACAATCAACTAGCACTGGCAAGTGAGCTAAATATCTGTCATTTCTGTTCTAATGAGTTTTTTAAGAGCCCTGAGTAGATATTAGCATTCTAGAACTAAAATAAGACAGATTTACCTTTGGTGAAGATGCAACTATCTGATGCATTTAAGGCTACTTAAAAGATTCTTCTGTCCAAAGAATACCTACTCTGCCCACTGGATGGCTGCTGAAATTCCACAATATGAACTTTGTACACTGAGCCTGCTATGTGGTGATAAAGATTATAACTATTTTCATAGGTGTATAATATTTTAAGTAATTAATAAATACATTCTTTATACAATAAGGGGGTTTCAGGAACTTTTCTAAGAATAGGTAAAGACAGAAGAGAGAATACTACAATTTTGCTTAGAAAATTCTTCCAGGGGTGCCTGGGTGGTTCAGTTGGTTAAGTGTCTGCTCAGGTCATGATCCTAGGGTCCTGGGATTGAGCCCCACATCGGGCTCCCTACTTGGGTGGGAAGCCTGCTTCTCCCTCTCCCGCTTTCCCTGCCTGTGTTCCATCTCTTGCTGTCTCTCTCTGTCAAATAAATGGATAAAATCTTAAAAAAAAAATAAGGAAGAAAATTCTTCCATTATAAATCACTGTGAACAGAGAACTCAAGTCAAATTTTCCCAAATCTCCAGTTGTGGTTGTGTCAGTAATGAAGCTTTATTGTCACTATGCCAATACTTTTGCATTTATTGAAAATGATACTACTAACAGTAATTGTTAACCTGCTCAGTGGAACAAAATTAGGATTACCCAGCAGTCCTTTAAAACTCTGCTATTTATGAGATCAAAAACTAAATGGAGATGCTCATTCTTAAATACTATGAGCAAATGAAATCTGATTAGGTTAAGCATCACCTTAATTTCTTAAAGAATCTGAATTTCAGGAACTGCAGGGGTGCTTTTCAAATGCTATATGTAATTTGCAAATGTTTTAGAAAATATTTTCAATTTTGCAAATATGGACTAAAATAAAAGCAGAGTAGGTGATTGGCCCAAATTCTAGTGCTAGAATTTCAATTGGTCATAGAACCAAGACAAGGACTTAGCTTGCAAGTCTACTACTCCATCAAAAAACTAATTTTACATTGGGGATGTGGGGATGTCATGGTACAACTGATATCACTGGTAGAATACTGAGACTGTAACAAAATGAGGGTTGAAACATTTTGGAATGGGAATTCCAAGGTCAGCTGAAGGTCCACAGGGGACAAGCAAAATCAAGTAGAGACTCTGAAAAGGAAGAAACTAAATAATTAAAACAAAGCAGCTCTAATAATAGCAAAGTATAGTGACAATGATAGATACTAGTATTTTTATTTTATATAAAGATTTTTTTTTATTTCTTTATTTGACACAGAGAGAGAGAGAGATCACAAGTAGGCAGAGAGGCAGAGAGAGAGAGGAGGAAGCAGGCTCCCCGCCGAGCAGAGAGCCCGACGCGGGCCTCAATCCCAGGACGCTGAGATCATGACCTGAGCCGAAAGCAGAGGCTTTAACCCACTGAGCCACCCAGGCGCCCAGATACTAGTATTTTTAGAGTTTTTGCTATCAGACATTGTTTTTAGGTATTATTGAATTTAATCCTCTAAGTAGCCCCATAAAATTCTATCATGCTCATTTTACAGATCTCAAAGGTCAGTTAAGGAATTGGCCCAAGGTTACACTATTATAAATGGTAGATTCCGGTTTTGAACCTAGACAGTTTCTATATGCTTGTTAATGCCTAAGCATATTTTCTCTTGTAGATCCTGATCTCCATATTTGGATTCTAACACCAGAAAGATGAAACATAAGGCCAAGGCAAGCCTTGGGCAAATTTGACAGTTTTTTTTTTCCCATGGCCCCTTCACCCCCTCTTCAGTTATCTCTAGCCAGGAATGCAGGAGCTTGCATTGCCCTTGAGATGACCACATTGTGGCAATGAGCCCTGGTGCATTTCTTCCTCTCCACTATTAAAGTCTCAATATCATAAACATCGGCTTCAGTCCCACACCCTTAGGGACCTACTTTCTTTTGAAGGATAATCCTAATAATCAGCTTATATTTTGGTATCCATAAAGTGTTAGCCTATGGACAACATATGTATTTTCTTAAGCCAAAGAAAAACGAATGGTACAAATTTCAGACACAGAGGTGGGTTGATATAAGGTCCTTTATCCTTCTCATAATAATGGTAATCCTATGAGGTGGCTGCTGTTATTATCCGTATTTTACAGCTGAAGAAACAAGCCCCAGAAAGATTAAATTTCAAAAAAAAAAAAAAGTTGGGGTGGGAGAATAAGCTAGTAAACAGTAGAGTTACAATTAGAATTCTTTCCAGCTCTTCACCATACACTAAACAGTCTTAGGATAAGTACCTAGTACTGTCACATAGTAGGTGCTCAGACTGCTCCATGCATAATACTAGCCTAGCAGTGGAAATGCAGGTCCATGAGTGATATTTAATCCCTAAGATTCACATATAACATTCTTAGTAGTTAAAAAGATTTCTCTGTATTTACTATGGGGCAGTTTACTGCAAAGGGCTAGGAGATGACTATAATGTTAATGTTTGCATTTAATTACCATAGGCTTCCTTTCTGGGCTTTACCAATCCAAACTGTGTGGCAGATACATGAAGGCTTTCAGCTGATATTAATACTTGGCTTGATATTGGACAGGTAGCCCGACTGGGAGAGGCAAACCCTTTGGTTTGAAAGCAGTGGCTGGCTATATGTAGTAAGTTTTATTTCATTTATTTCATGTCACTATATCACTTAGAACACCACTAAGCACACAGTAATGGGTAAGAGCAAAAATGTTGCCAAAGCATAAAACACAGATGCGACTGTATTAAAAAAATTTTAAAAAGAAGAGGAAGGTCCATTAACCTGAATTTTATCCCTGAGAACCAACCAGCTGAGTTCACATGAGCCTCCAAAGTCTTCTCAGAGCAGAAGGGATCTTGTTTTTCTATCAAAAGAGATGGGGCCAGGAGGATCTCCTAGTGTGAGAAGTTGGAAGTAGGTTCTTTTCTCCCTGGGTGTTTCTGAGAGATATATGCACTTCTCCTGTAAACTACTTTGTTCTGCTATTCAACGAGAGAACAGCATCCACTGTTCTTTCATGGGCCTTAGCTCAATGGAAATTCCTACCCAGAGTCATCTGTCTAGAATAAAATGAATGTAGTACATGCTTTTTCCCTTTGGGCTTTCCAAAATCTGACTCAAAGGGTAAGGAGGCCAGGAGTGTTGTGTGTGGATTTGGAACTAGACAAGAGAGCATGCCATGAGAATGTTGTATTAAGTGTGAAAAAGGAAAGTGTTACAAGGGAAAAAAAAGTAATTTTGTCCTATTGTGTTTTAATGGTTAGAATTATTGAACAATGTTGATTGCTCCTTAAAAAAATGGTGATTACCCAAAACCCTTCAAGTGAGCATCTACAAGAATTTCTATAAATCAGATTCCAGAGTAATAAAAACTGATTCTAAAACCTGATAAATAGTATTTAAAAAAAAAAACCTTTCTGATATTTTGCCCATCTATAACTGAGTACAACTGAATAACTACTGCTGTTTCACCAACTATAATTTCTGTGTTTCATATTTAAGATGGTTTTATGAATTGGAAAGTAAGTGAAAAAGTAGATGTTTTGAGTATAGGCAACTTCCAGTAACAGAGAACAAGATTAGAGTACTAGGTAGAAAACAGTTTGGAATGTGATTGCATAGCTTTCAAAACTTACAAGATGTTCTTGGAAAATGTTAATATTGCCTCTAATTTTCAGATTAAATCCTGAGGATTGTTCTCTTCAATTTACAAAGCTTTTAGGACAAACCTGGTTTTGAGGAACAGCTCTGATGAAGGGATTCAGAAAACTAAGAGCAACAATAGTAACAAAATTAAAGACTAAAGTCAGATTATTGGCTTAAAAAAAACTTTTCACTTAAGGAGAGAGAATTCCCAGATCTCACTTATGGATATAAACCCAAGAAAGATTAGAAGCCCTGAGACTGAGGGGAATGGGTCCAAAATGTGAGGAGGAATCCTGATTAAGGTGCCATGATAATTGTGCCTGCAGTATCTCAAACATCAATCAAGTCCTACATTTTCCCTTCTGGCATGGCATTTCACTCTTCCAGTATTGCCTACTATAGCTCACAGTCAACAGATCAATTCTTTCTCACTATTGTCTTATAGTGTAATAGTCCTCAAAGAATTGGACACAGGAGACAAAACTGCAGGGTTGTCAGAGCATTATGAAGAAGATATTAAACTCCTTGTTACTTTCTAATAATCTCCTGGAATATGATATTATAATTGAGGAAAGTCTGAGAGTTAGCTGTCCATGTTTTATTCTGGGCTGAGATTTGGTTCTCAATGTTTTATTCTTTTGTTACCCTTCTAGATGTAAGTTTAGTCCTCTCCTATTTCCCAGCATGCCTATGGCATAAATAAGAACGTCTGCAGATTAATTTTCCTGAAGTTGACACATACACAATTTTATTTGCATTTGTTAAAGCAAATACTATTATTACTTATCACTTACCCTTTGGGAATGCAAAGCTTTTGTTTCTAAAAATATGTATTATATGTGATATTCTTTTGCAATAAGCTAAATAAAAAAGTTGAGGTACATTGGCACAGAGAAATTTAAAATGCCGAATGTTACTGGCTACTTTTCTTCTTTTTTTTTTTTTTAAAGAGTTATTTATTTATTTTAGAGTTGAGGGAGAGAGCACACAAGAGAGTGAGCCCGGAACAGGCAGAGGGAGAGGTAGAGAGAGAAGCTCAAGGAAACTTCCTGCTGAGCTCCAAGCCCAACACAGGGCTTGATCTCAGGATCCTGAACAGGAACCAAGAGTCGGATGCTTACTGAGTGAGCCACCCAGGTGCCCTCTGGCTATTTTTCTTAACAAAGAATTGTTATACACGTGCAATGTACATGATTATTCAGTGGAACCTAAGCATTACCCATGACCACAAGCAGGAGTAACAGAGTCCTTGAACAGCATGTTTCATGTTCCTCCTAAAACATGGGAGTGTGTGGTCTGAACTGGGGCTGAAAAGGTTGCTAAAATAAATAAATAATAATAAAGTTAATAAAAGAAAAATAAAATAAATAAAAGAAAATAAAATAAATACTGTAGAGTCTCTCTAACACACAAAGGTATTGCTATACTTTTCCCTATATAAATAACAATAGCGACTAACATTGTATTTAATATATTGCTAAGTGCTAGTCTCAGGGCTTTACATATAACTTTTATTTTTTAAAAAAGATTTTTAAATTTATTTGACAGAGAGATAGAGAGCACAAATGGTGGGGAGGGGCAGAGGGAGAAGCAGAATCTCCACTGAGCAAGGAGCCAGATTCAGGATTTGATCATGACCTGAGCTGAAGGCAGACACTTAACCAACTGAGCCACCAGGTGCCCCTACATATAACTTTTAATCATCACAAAACTCTATGCAGTAGATGCTACTACTGTTTCACAGGCTGAGGGGGAAAAGGTCAGTGATAGGCCAAGTAATTTGTCCAAATGCCACCCACATACTAAGTGCTCAAAGTTAGATTTAAACTCAGTCTGATTCGAGTCCATGTTGCCTCATTCTTGTTCTCTGCCTAGGAGTCAGTGGCTTGGCATTTTGATGCTATCAGTGACTTTTTCTCACACTCCACTGGTGATGATGATGAGACTTTTCTGGGGAAATTTCAAACAATTCCAATTTTGGTTTATGGCAAGAGAATCTTTACAATCAAGCAACCAATTTCATTCATAGTGCAAAAATACTGAACTGTACTGAGCCCACTTTTTTTCTAAAAATATTTGCAAAAAATGCTGGAATACAGGTAAGCTCAAAGCTTCATCAGTGAATGTGGAATTATTCAACAATTGCAAATGCTACAGCTGATAATCATCAAGGAAAGTATGTGATAACAGCTGTGATCACATTTAGCAAACTGCTACTCAATACATAAATGAAAGGTATTTTTACTGCTAAACTTTTATTCTGAACCCTCACATAAAATTTTCTGAGGTATTCAAGTCTATTTTGAGATATAAAATATTGGTTTGAGTTTTGCTTTCGTTCAAATGAACAAGTTATTTTGGATGAACTTTGACTTATCAAGAGTTTTTAGGAACAATATAATATATAAGCACAAATCTCATTCCTTTGGAGAAAAAAAGTTCTCTCAGCACCAGTCTTTCTTCATATGAATGACTTCTCTGAACCCGAGGTCTAGAGAACACACTGAGGTTGATATTATGCACAAAATAGAACAAAGTAGTATGAACAATATGCCCCTCACGCTTGGACAGATTTCTACTATCATAAAGTAACAGAGGTCCTGATTTCTGGGTCAAAATTAGAGTCATGAGGTTATAAGAATCAAAAATTCTATAGCACATCCTTGAAAAGAAGAAAAAATAAAAGGATTTTCTTTCTAGAATAAGCCTAATGGTATTATTTAGGAGGGCTGGAAGAAGGAAAATAAAATAGAGCACAGGCCTGTAAGTCTCCATGTCTGCCCACATGTAAGGCTGCTCAGTGTTCAGACATGTATATATTTATTTAATTTTCAAGCTTTATGACTATAGCAGTGATTCTCAACAAAGGCGATTCTGTCCTCCCCACTGCTGTGGGTATTTGGCAATATCTGAAGACAATGTCAGTTGTCACAACTTGAGGTGGCATGCCACTGGCTAGGGATCCTGCTGAGTACCCGACAATGCACAGGCCAGTACCTGCCTATAATGCGAAAAGGGCCCAGGCTGAGAAACCCTGGACAAGAGGAATAGACTTTGGACAGGCTGAAAATCTAGGCCTACAGAGGAGTGGGTATATCTGGGAAAATGACTCTTGCTTCACTCATTCAAACAATAAGCATTCAAGAATGTGTACAGGTTGTTCTGGTCATTTGTACCCATCCATCAGGTGGACATATAGTCAGAGTCTCAATAACATTTGAGGGAGACCAAGTAGTTACAATTCCTCCCATCTACCCACCAAGAGAATAGGAAAGGGAGCTTCTCAAGCATCCCTGTTACGAAAAAAACACCAGCAGTGGATGCCTTCACGGGAACTTGAAGGCCAAGGAAGTTTTCTGTTCTGACTAGGACTACTGCTATGTGACTTCTGTTCTGGGTAGGAAGTTGCATTCTTATTTCATATTGAAGAAACTCATAGCCTTTGCTGGGGTAGGTATCTTTCCAATAATCATATCACCATCCCATTGTGACAATGTGCATTGTTACAAAATTAAAAAAAAAAACCCGTCCATTTCTTTATATTGTCTGAAGTATATTCCCATGAAAATGGTGCAGCCTTCCTTTTCACATTTTCTTTTCTATGCTTCTTCTAAGCTTTTAAGCAAAGATTTATCTTACACGATCTATATTTCTTGGTAATTACTCTCCAGTTATTTCATGTGAGTATTTTGCTCACTAGATTCTGGACCAGCGTTAAGATCTGTATCTTCACTCTCCCTGGAAATCCTCTCCACACCTAATATAATTCTGAGCACAAATAGTCATTTAACAGCTTGCTGAATGAACTAACCAATAATATGCACATAAACGAGAGCAGGATAAAACCAACAATAAATATTTCTATGCTGACATTCCACTGTGTATACAAGGCTGATTGGACCACTCATAAAAACAAATACACAAAGCCCATAACATATAATTATCTGCAACAATTAAACTCAAAGAATGATTGTAACATGGTATTGCTTAAATTTAATGTACAGTTTCTTGCTTGGTAGAAATGCAAGAGGACTCGAAAAGGAATTACATATACACTTTATTTTCTATAAAGCAATTGAGTGAGACACAATGTTTGGCATTTAAGCCTCTCAGTATCAGTGCATCAATGTGTAGAAGTGGATGGATTCTGTTTCCATACTGACTATGCAAAATCAGAAAGCATTTTTTAAAAAAGGATTTTATCTGAGAGAGAAAAGAGAGAGAGAGAGAGCGCGCACACCAGCAGGGGGAAGGTCAGATGGAGTGGGAGAAAGAATCTTGAGTAGATCATGTGCTGAGCACGGAACCCTACGTGGGGCTTGATCTCATGACCCTGACATCATGACCTGAGTCAAAACCAAGAATTGGGAGTTTAACTGACTGAGCAACCCAGGCACCCCCGCAAAATCAGAAAGTATTAAGTAAGTTTACTTACTTGCTATTCTGATTAAATGCTGTGAACATACCATGTACTTTAAACAACTCCAATAGCTGGCTTCAGGGGAGATGTATTCAACAATTGCTTGTAAGCAACTAAATACTTGAACACCTATTTTTTTGGGGGGGAAATGGAATCTTCCCATTCTTTCACAAAAGAGATCATTCCCAAATACTAGGAAAATTGCACATGAGTCATGATAACACTAAACACACACACACACACACACACACACACACACACACACACACACACACACACAGCCCAAGAACTTCCTGAACTCAATATGATCAAAAAAATACTGGCCATTTAAACATGCCCTGCTATCACTTACCTGGGATGAAAAAGTACAAACTAGGAAGTCTGCCTGGGAGAGAAAGTGTATATCCAGGATCACACCCCGAAGTGAATTTTCTGTGTACCGATTGTGTAGCCCAGCTGACCAAGAGATAGAGTTATCACTAATAAATTCATAAGTGGGGTACCTGTAAAAAAAGAAATAAATTCGTACATCGTTATGGAGATCACAGTATTCTATCGGGAGGTAGTATCTTAACAGCAGGAGGTAGACCTGCTCCTTTGACCCAAGTTCTTCTTTCTAACAGTAAGGGGAGCTTTACTGCATTTAATAGTTGATGAAGCATCTTTGAATCCATCATGGGGTAGAAAACACTCTATAATGCCCTGTATGTTACAAGTTCTTGGCATGTCACATAATATACACAAACATGCATCAAAATGTCCCTTCTTAATTCATAAGAGTTGAAGGTTCCTTATTTTCTTTGTAATGAGAGACTTCTAAGAGGTTTCTCAAGCTGCTTTCCCATTTGGTTACTGAACTTCTCCTTTAGAATATAAACACCATGGTTAGATTTCATTTAAATTTTTAACTTAGAATTTGTGATAATTCAGACCTGTCTCCCCTAACTTCCATCCTCAAAGCGCTGTCTTATCCAATAACAATAATGAAAAATCAGTCTAATAAATTTATGAACATAAATTTCTTTTAGATATCCACCAAGTAACATTTTGATAGTCTTGAGATAGGATGTGTTTAAAAATATTAAGACAGGGTATCTTTAAAAAGTCTACCATATGTTCAAATGATTCTACTGTGAATTAAGAGGTTTAATTATACTCTAGTACAGAGTGAATAAATTTTCTCACTGCATGAGGGAGATCTTCAGAGTTAAGTTGCAAACTTAGGGAGTTACATGGAAATGGGATAATAATTGTACCTGCTTTATATAATTCTGTGGGAATTAAATACATTAGGCAAGATAAAGTGCTTAGAAGAACACCTGACATGTAGTAAATGCTCAATAAATATTAGCTGTGATTGTTAAACATTCTTCTGCAGATAGCCACTTGGTTTCATTCCTTACTTCCTTTAGATCTCTGCTGAAATATAGCCTTATTAATGAGGACTTCAGTGATTTCTTTTTTACCTGCTTAACTTCATGACTTTTATTATCATAATATATATTGATTGTTATTCACTGCCTGTATCCATTCCCCACCTCCATCATCCATAACTGGAATGTAAACTCTATAAAGAGGCATTTCATCTGGTTTGTTCACTGTATTATTCTCAGTATCTAGAAGAGAATCTGGAATATAATAAAGGAGTAGTAAATATTTGTTGAGAGGGCAATAGTTCCTATTTGCAAACCCTGAGCCGTCAGGAGTCCGTTTACATGTCTGTCTCTCACACAGTATTCCCCAAAGGTTGGGACTAGACTTTATTTTTCTTTGCTTCACAGCACCTAGTACTCCATACAATGCTGTGTGAGTAAATACATTAATAAGTGAGTGCTACTTATGTCTGGGACTTTTTCCTAATCCCCCTAACAGCTGCTTCAGAGTCTCTTCATTTCACAGCCACCAAGGAGCCTTTTCTCATTGCTTCTAATGACTGTGACAGCAAAGTCTCTAAGCACTGTTTCAGACTGGTATTCAGTGTTCCGATCCATTTGGCCTCATTATTTTTGACATTTTGCCCTCCTCAGACCCAAATCAGGGAGACAAAGGAAATGTCACATTTGTTCTAAAAAGAAAACAACCAAAAAGAGTTTTAATATGATTCTTGTGAAGCTGCATAACCAGCCCTGGGGCAGAAACAGCAACAAATAAATATGAAAAGGCTGGAGGATAGAGGACAGAGGGAATCATTAAAACACACCAGTACAGGTTTTATCCTTGAATAAAGACTAATACTGTCAGAATGGTTTGGGTGCCCAGTGAAAGGCAAAGAGTGACCCTTTTACTGAGATGTGACACTTACATTAATGCGCTTCCCAACTTAAAGACCCCTCCCTGGAATCAAACCAAAAGAATACCTAGGCTCCTCAGGCCTTATCTGAGACTGCTTGATGAAGGATACCGAGTTTGGAAAAAAACAAACAGAAAAAAAAGTAAATAATGGAAAAGGGAGATTTTGCGTCTCCAATAATAAGCATGGAAATTTCTACACAAACATGCTTCTTTCTTGTCTTTTGCCCACAAGTATGTCAGCAGAGGAACTCTTTTACTGTGAAGTTGTAGAGATTAGCCATGATAAAAAAAATATTTTTTTCTTCTTCTACCTTATAAAAATTTATTTTCACATCACTCACAAAGGACTAACTTAAAGTTATAAACTAAGAACACATTTTCTTTTCTGAAACCTTTCTCTAGACTAAGGGAGATACTCCTCTTCATGATTTTGCTGTACTGGTGTACAGCTCCTACAGGACATTCATGAATGACACTATAATGACTTGCTACATGTATACACCTATCAGTTGGATACTCCCTGAAATAAGGAGTCACATATTGTATTTTATTTCTTCTTGTGTATCTAGTGCCCTGTAACTATGTCTAGCATATTATAGTTTAATAAAACAGTGAAAAAATTCATCACTCTTTATTGCTGAGTCTTCATTTCACAGGGCAACCAAACACTTTACAAAAACTTTTAAACATATTTTTCTTGCCTCTATTCATTTAAGTGAAACTAATTTTAGGAGAGCTCATCCAGCATTTTTGATGAAGAGCACACTAAATATGTAGATATTTATTCTGAGAGATTTTTAGAGACCCGTTTCTTCTCTGGTTTCACCCCTGTTTCCAATCCCCATGTCTTAGACTATGATACTGGATTGACAACTTTAACAGTTCTTATTTCTTTGCCAATGATTCTGTGATTAAACACTCTAACAGTGAATTACCTAAGAGATATCTCCACATTACCAATGGCTGCCATAGTCAGTGGAATCCAGGTGCCAAATCTTATGGATGAACTCAGTCTTAACCTAGAGAAATCTGAGGTGTAATACCAAGCAGCAAAGTATTAACTGCACATTTTCACACAGAAGCCACATATTTAAAGCTAATCTTGACTGCTTTTACAAAAGCGAAGCTACCCAGAAAATGGATTCTCCCCTGTGTGAATCCTATGCATCATTTAATTTTTCAGCTCTTCACCCTCTTTAAGCACAAAAGTCTCATAATCACCCTAGACACTATATACCTTAATGAGAGATTAATTCATGTTTTTGGTCTCCTAAAACAATGGCAGAAGTTTTATGGTTTGCTTAGGTATCAAAACTAATCCCGACAGGTCTAAAGCAGAGTTGACTCAAGAGTAGAAAAACATCTAAGTAAAATAATGAAGGAGAGAAAGCATTTAAGTTTCTGAGAAAATTTTCAAAATGACTCATAAAACTGGGGCATCTGGATGGTACAGTCAGTTAGGCATCCAACTCTTGATTTTGGTTGGCTCAGGTCATGATCTCAGTGTTGTGAGTGCAGAGCCTGCTTGAGATTCTCTCTTCCTCTCCTCCTGCCCCTGCTGCTCGTGTTCTCTCTCTAAAATAAATAAATCAATCTTTAAATAAATGACTCAGAAAATTAAAATTAAAGGATTTCCAAAGAGGGGGATAAAAAGTGCATAAAATGCTGTTGCTATGTTTATAACAGAATATGAAAAAAACTGCTTCCTGGACTACCATGGGGAGAGGAGTTACTAGCTGCTGACCACAAAAAGGAAATTCAAGTTGTACTATTCCCTGCTGCCAACTGTACTATAAGGATTGCTTGCTGTAAAAATATGCTGCACTATGGATCAAAGTTTTAAGATGTTCATATCCTTTTATCTAAATAATTCCAAGTCCAGAAATCTAGCTTAAGGAAATAATGTGGATAACTTTAGGAATACACTGTAGCATTATTTATAAGAGTAAAAACTTGTAAATAACCTAACTGTACAATCTTAGGAGAAGGAGCAAGCAAGCAATTGTACATCCATCCAGGAGATATACAGTTGTTAAAGGGGACATTTATGATGATTATTTTTTTAGGGACCTGAGAAAATGGATCCATTACTGTATTAATAAGTAAAAAATTCAAAGTATTATATACAATATGATCAATTACTAAAATGGGTAACTATATAAATGACTAAAAGAAATATGTCAACATTTAAGTAATTGTTGCCATTGAGTAATAGGTTTGTGGGTAACATTTTTTCCTTGCTTGAATACTTACCAACTTCCATATCTTTTAATGAGCATGAATTATTTTGCTAATCAGAGAAAAAAGAAAACCAGGAAAAAAGGTTGTGATGCTTCAAGAACAAGTAAAAGAGTAGATGAAATTAATATTTTAATATTTTTTCAACCAAGCTACAAATTCAGTCTGGTATTTTAAGATGAAGGAGCATGGTGAACTACTTCTACTTTGTTTCTAATTGGTATGGATATGAAACTGGAAAAGTATCTGTGAGATTTCTGTGTTTTTTGACCAAATGCTCATTTAATCCCTAACTATAAGCATATAACTTGGCTTGTACTTGGCTGATGAATTTCATGGTCCTTTGTGTGTATGTGTGTGTGAGAATGAGAGAGTGTGAGAGAGCACCTGACAGAAGGAGCCTTAAAAAAAAAAACATGCAATTTATATCAGGTTAATTTGGATTCTTAGGAGGGAGAAACAGGATTTAGATTATTATCCAGTGATTTGGATAAACACCCACATTACAGTCCTCACTTTAAATTTGTTTTTCTTCCCAATTCCTATTTGTGACATAAAAAATGGACCAAGAAGTAAATTAGTCAAATAGCTTAAGTGATTAACAGCCAATAAAATGTTTTCAAAGTGATGGGATTGAAATAAACATAATTCAATAATTACTGGGTACTTACCAGAGCTAGGTACTGTGTCTAAAGTGCTTATAATCCAGTGAGGGAGACAGAGATAAGCAAGTGCTAAACACTAAGTCAGGGGAATGCACAGAGGAGGGACACTTAGGGATTCAGGGATGATTTCTGGAGTAAATGCTGTCTGAGCAGAACTGAGACTACTGATTCTTCTCTTTCATTCCCTACTTTCACACATTTAATACATTTTATTTATTAATAGCAAATAAAGGCCAAGTCTAGGTTCATCCAGAGTCTGTGATAAATTCCCAATTAGGATCAGTGCACTTTATGTATTTTCCGAATACTCTACATTAACTCTACAGTAGCACTGCTCATACTGCAGAGAAATTGTGTTCTCCCACTAGATTAGGAATTCCTTGAGAGCAGACTATCTTGTGTATCATGGAATCTCCAGTACCTAACACGGTGCCTGAAATACAGGCATGCTCCATAAACGATGGTTACTGTTCAATGCATACTAGCAGTTCTTATTTCTCCACTTATAAAACTTATCTATTGATTCTTTTCTTTAATATGATTTCCAAGTCCTAGAAATTATTTATGAGATGCAAACTTACATGTTTCAGTTGCCCATAACTGCTAGTGAAGATAGTGAGAGCAAAAAGGTAAGCACCTGGTGTGTTTTATTATTAG
The DNA here is from genome assembly GCA_002007465.1 of Ailurus styani. NCBI lineage: Eukaryota > Metazoa > Chordata > Mammalia > Carnivora > Ailuridae > Ailurus > Ailurus styani. The sequence goes on along the minus strand of LNAC01000027.1, from coordinate 2,044,412 downwards.
CAGTCCTATATAGCTGGTTAGTGTTGTGGACTGAATGTTTGTGCCCCCCAGAATTCCTATATTTGAGGTATAACTCCCAATGTGATAGTATTTGGAGATGGGGCCTTTGGGAAATGATTAGGATTAAATAAGCATGAGTATGAGAATGGGGCCCTCACGACAGAATTAATGCTTTTACAGGAAGAGACACCAGAAAGCTTGCTCTCTCTCTTCCAAACACACAAAGAGGTCATGTGAATACACGGCAAGATGGCAGCTGCCTACACACCACGAGACTTCAGACACCTTGCTGGCACCTCAAATATGCTTTGATTATATTAACAGTCACACAGGTACACAATTGTTTGAATTAAAAAACTGCCAATAATCAATAGTAATATTATAACAAAAATCACAAGTCATGGGAATTAAGGATTCCTTCCAACTGAAAAGAATCCCAGTCTAGAATCACTAATTCATCTAACTCACTTTGTTTTTGCCTCCTTTAATAAAGAAGGGTCATCCGTGGCCAAATATACTCTTCTTTTATCCACTTGCATTCTTCGAGCAAGAAGCTGAAAATGTTCTTCAACATGTACCATGTATTCCTCAATGGGATGGAAGGCTGCTTCTGTTCCCACTTTGTCTGTGCGTCTGACATGGACTCTGGGGCGGGGGGCAGAAGGAAAAAGTCAGATTCTGCTGATAATATTCTGATCTACTGGGTGTTTTTATGGTATTCAACTTTATACCCTTATTTATGGTGACATCATAGACATTTTAAACCAATTTTTCTTTCATTTTGCTATTAGAAAAAATAAAATACTAAAAAATTCAAATAAATATATTCTAAATATGCATGTTAACACAATACAAGGAGAATTAAAAAATAAGCTTTTGAAGAATGGCTTCTTGTAAAGTAACTGACATATCCAAGAATAATGGTAAAATAAGTGAAGATTCCAGAGTTATACTCCATATAGGGAGCAAAATACCAACGAGCCTTCCAGAAAAAACTGGATATAACTTTTTCAGATTGACAACAAATGATACCAAGATTCACAGTTATTACAGAATATTAACTATATTTCTTGTAACATTTTGATGCCAACTTTTCTTTTCCTTCATGATACTCTGTATAGTTACTGTAACTGCCAGCTTGTAGGATTGAAAGTTGTTTGAGGAAAACACAGACTTGCATGGACTCTTCCTATAGCACAACCAAGGCAGGCAAACCTTTTAAGAATTCTTATTATTTTAAGTTCATGGAGACATTCTAGCCCTTTCGTTAGAAATACTGAATTTCCTTTTGCTGTTTTTCATTCTATCCAACACAAGCACATATTGATCTCATCTGTCCTATTTTTTAAAAAAACTCTAAAACTTTAAAACTGGGGACAAAGATTTACACTGAATATGTGCTGACTTCCACAGTACTCTCCTTCCATCTTAGTGCTTTCAAAGTAATTGCAACGAAAATAATAATGGTCAGAGTTTATTTTCACAAATTAAAACTCTCCTTAAATTTACCCTTCCTGCATCTTCCCTAGCAAATTACTAAACCACTATTCCTATGTGGGAACAACAACAACAAAAAGGTAGATTTGTTTCCCCTTAGGTCATAGTATATGGGCAGGCCTTAGGTCAAGCCAAGGGACAGCTTTTTATTATGAATCTGGAGTGAGGGTCTATTTTCACTCTAGTTAATCTGATATCTTCTGCAGGTATCCTTTCCTTTGCATTCCAGACTACAGTTCAGATGTAAACACCACTGTATGAACACCTATTCTATCATCTTTTTCTTTCCACATCCTTCTTAAACACTGCTTCTCTCATGAAATTGGAATTGTGCACTATGCTCCATAGAGATGAAGTGGGACAGAAAGAACAATTCCACTGAATTTAAATGAGAAGCTTCATGAAAAGAAGCACTATTTGTTACTCATGATTTCACCATCTAATTTCTTTAGCTCTAACATTTAAATAGGGATCAGGAGTGCTTGGGTGGCTCAGGTCATGATCCCAGGGTCCTGAGATGGAGCCCCAAGTCGAGCTGAGGGGGGGCTGCTCAGCAGAGAGTCTGCTTCTCTCTCTCTCCCTCTGCCCTTCCCTCCCTGCTTGTGCACTCTCTCTCAAGTAAGTAAATAAATATTTAAAAATAAATAAAATGGGGATCAGTAACTTCTATGCATATGAAGACTAAGACAAAAGGGAGGATGTGGGGTTGGAGATATGAAAATGAAAACGAAAATAAAAACAAAGAAGAGCTGTAATAACAGAGGAAAAATCAAAGGAAGAGGAGAATTTGAGGTAGTGGCAGAGTACTACTCGCTAATTTTCTCAATTCTCCAAGTACTCCTGAAATTAGGCCCAAATTAAGAATTTGAGAGAGGAGCATAATGGTCTTTATGGAAGCATTAGAATGTTAGGCCTGTGAAAGATATTAGAAGTTATTTTAATTTAATGTAAGTCTCTTATCAGACAGTTAAGGAAACATCGGTGAACAAAAAGACAACATAAGGCAGAGGAAGCTGGTTTCTCTCACATATATTTCAACCTAGTTGTCACAAAAGTAGAAGTTCTTTGTTTACTTGCCTTTCACTACAGTTGCCCCTTCAATAACATGGGTGTGAACTGTGTAGGTCCACTTACACACAGACTTTTTATAATACAGTACTGTAAATGTATTTTCTCTTATGATTTTCTAGTAATACTCTCTTTTCTCTAGCTTACTTTATTATAAGAGTACAGTATATAATACACATAGCATAAAAAATATGTGTTAACTGACTTTATGTTATTGGTAAGGCTTCCGGCCAACAGCAGGCTATTTATTAGTAGTTAAGTTTTAGGGGAGTCAAAAGTTATACAAGGATTTTCAGCTGCATGGGGGGGGGGTCAGCTCCCTAACCCTGCATTGTTCAACGGTCATCTGTATTAGATATCAAGCTCTTTCAGGGCAGGGAATCTGATTTCATTTATTTCCAATAGCACCGAATGCAGTGAATACATTATGAATGTTGGGTAGACACAAAAATTTAATTGTTTAGTACTACGTGAATAGAAACCTTAGATACCATCTAACTTAGTTTTTTTCAGTTTCAAACAAGGAAAGAGTGGCAATCAATGAAGACCCAGAATAATCAAGTACATTGGCCGAAGTTACAGAATTTGTTAGTGGTAGAAGTTAGACGGTATCCCCAGATTTTTGAATTCTAGTGTCCTTCTCTTTCATTACAGCACACTACCTCAATGTACAAATAATTATCCGTGGTACTTCAATTTTCTATATTTGGCCAACTCTTAATATGATGGATGGTACATGGACAATTAGGGTAGCTTTCTGGTAAGCAGGAAAGCTTCTAACCAAAGTTAAGATGGTCTAAGTCCTGGTTTTGCCTTTTTTAACTCTGCAACTTTGGGCAGAAATTTTCTTTCCTTTAGTTTCCTTACCTGTAAAATGGTTACCTCTGCTCACAAGACTGTGTTATAGGATCAATGAGATAATATATTTGAAAGTATTTTGGTAATTTAATTACTATACTGTTATCTTTCTTTTTTTTTTTAAGATTTTATTTATTTACTTGACAGAGAGAGAGAGAGAGCAAAAGTAGGCAGGGCTGCAGGCAGAGAGAAAGGGAGAAGCAGGCTCTCCTCAGAGCAGGGAGCCTGATGCGGGACTCGATCCCAGGACCCTAGGATCATGACCTGAGCCGAAGTCAGCATCTTAACTGACTGAGCCACCCAGGTGCCCCTATACTGTTATCTTTCAAGATCCTGTTCACACATTGAATCTATGAAGACTTTCCTGATCCAGATGGAAGTACATTTATTCTTCCCTGACTTCTCGTGATACTTTTTATACTTCTCTCAGGTTATTTATCACATTCTACCCATATAATGTTAGCTATGTATGTCTCTTTTCCAACTGACTGTAATAAACTAGAAGAAGCCATTTAAAAAAATTAATCTCTGTCCCCCACAGTGGCAGATATCCAGTAAATGTCTGCGAATAAGTGAATGGACCAATACATGTATTAATATTAATCGATAGCTGACTATATTACAAATAGTATAAGCTACAGAATGTCACAGCCTAGCTTACAAGTCTATTTTCAGGAGTTATTTTAGCATCAGTCTCTCTGAAAGGTAATAATATTTTACAGTACATTTTTTCCCACTGAACTAAGATCTTTTTATCCTCCTTATCACATCATCACTTTTAAGGCAGGTATTACCTTCCCTATTTTACAGATGGAAAAATCAAAGCCCAATATCATTAATAAGTTACTTGGTCCAGAATCAGAAAAAATCCAGGGATACTGCCCAGGTCACTTAATTCTCAGTCCAGTATTCTTCTCATTAGGCAAAGACAATTTTCCCAAGGTCTGAAATATGGCACCAGGACTCAGGAAAATTCCTCTTTCCATAACTTTTTTTTTTTTAAGATTTTATTTATTTATTTGACAGAGAGAGAGAGAGATTACAAGTAGGCAGACAGGCAGGCAGAGAGAGAGGAGGAAGCAGGCTCCCTGCTGAGCAGGGAGCCCGATGCGGGCCTCGATCCCAGGACCCTGAGATCATGACCTGAGCCGAAGGCAGAGGCTTTAACCCACTGAGCCACCCAGGCGCCCTCCATAACTTTTTATGTATGTGTACAGGAGCATATACTTATGAGTAAAGATACTCCTTTGGATTCTTCTTGGTCATAGGACTTCCTGATACACCTCCCTGAACATAAGGATGAGACCGATTGCATATGTACATGATAATTCCCAAGTGGGCCAAGAGATCATTTTAAATAGTAATTTTAACATTATCTTACATTATAAATAGTCCTCTTATTCTCAAAAATAGCTTCCAGGACAGAAAAGAAAACAGAACATCAAAAAAATGCAAAACAATCACCAGTGGTAATTAATGAAGCCTAACGAAAAGTACAATAGAAAAGCTATAAATGTGACAGCTTCATCTCACGGCCTTGTTAGGATAAGACAGGAGTCATGTATAACATCCAAACTACTCTTAATAAAATAAAATTTTGCTAGCTTCCCCAGAAAAGACAGCTGATTTCAGAAATATGGGTTTAGTATATTTGTTGAATGAATAAATAAGTAAGTGAATGAGGGTAACAAAGTATGATGACTCAGCTGTTCTAAGTGAACAAAGGAAGAGTGATCTCTCTATGACCTAAGGTGAACTCTGGAACATCTGTTTTTGGGTGGATAAACTATATATCATAAAGTTTACAATATATTGTAAAGTATACATATCTCTGCTACTACATATCACTTTATGAGGAATAAATCAGATTCTTTTTTTCTTTAAAGATTTTATTTATTTATTTGACACACAGAGAGAGATCACAAGTAGACAGAGAGGCAGGCAGAGAGAGAGGAGGAAGCAGGCTTCCTGCTGAGCAGGGAGCTGGATGTGGGACTCGATCCCAGGACCCTGGGACCATGACCTGGGCCAAAGGCAGACGCTTAATGACTGAGCCACCCAGTAGCCCAATAAATCAGATTCTTACCCAATAACTGGATGTTTGAAGCCAAGCTTCTTGGTAGCCTCTTCTATTTCTTTTTCCAGCCAAGGTTGTGGGCGGATCAAGTATTTGACAAACTGGGACACCCACCAAACTGCAGGATCACCATGGACTCGCACGAGCCGATCTGCAAGGTCTTCTGGTACGGCCAGGGGTAAATACGGTGGACGAGGATGAAGACTGTCTACAATGGGGAGTTCAACCACCTGAACATTTTTGTCCTTTACTTCACCTGCAAGAATATCAAAATGTATCATCACCATACTGCTTTCCTCATACAATTACCACTTAAGAAGAGCTCACTCTGGAGGTTTTCATCCTCAAAGCAACTCTAAAGCAGTATTCTCATTTTCACTTTACAGAGGCAGCTAAGTCACTTGCCCAAGGTACTGCATAGAAGTGACAGAGCTAAATTTCACATGTAGGTTGGTCTACCTCTCAAGTCCATGGTGTTTTTTCTTTTTCTCCTGTCATAACATAGCTGCCGTATACCTCACACCCAAGATGAGGATGCATCCAACTCTCAAAGTATCTAATCAAAGAACAGCCGTATTGTTAGTGAACACAGCCAGCGAGGCAAAGTTCTGTTTTATTAATTGTTTTGGAACTAGACAATAAAGTGTTCTCAGAACTTCCAGATTGTCATTATAGTAAATGGCTCTTGCATTACTTTCATGACAGAGCACAAAGATAGTAGAGATACCTAAAGATTGTAATTATAAACCAAGCAGTTATATCTTTTAAAGAAAAAAAAGGTAATTCTAAAGTCTTCTTTTTTCTAGGCCAAGCTGTCTTTATATTTTCAATTATGATAACAATATAATCTATGTTAATTATTTACTTGGATATTAATTTAAAGTTAGAACAGAGATTAGATGCTAATTTTTGAAGATGATGATTAGTTTCAGAATCCAATTTCTATATATCACCAATGTTATTGCTATTCTATTAATTTTATAATGCAATGAGATGAACATCCCAAAATGGGATAAGCCAGTGGCTGTAGAGTTTACCTTACTTATTGAAAATCATATAGTAATAACTAGAAGATACAAAGACATCAGGTAGAAATTTCACAAATGTAAAATGTACTGAATTAAAATTCAATAACAGAAAATATTAACCTGAACATACAAAATAACTCCACTTAAGATGCTGTCCTTGTACATAATGAATTAGAATCACAGTTAATCACTGGACCATTAAAAAAAGGATGCATTTGTAGAGAATAAACCTAGAATAGATTTAAAATGTCTTCACCAGAATGGAACACAGTCCTCAAATTCTATTTTGTTTTGTTTTTTTGTACATATGCAAAATGTTTTAGGTAAATTATATGACCTGGGAAAGTAATTACTCAAACCAGCTGCATGATTATTAGAAAGTCAGTTGGTCTAACTAAAAATGAAAAACGTCTGGTTAACAGTCTCTCTCTGATATGTAAGACTCATTTCAGGATTCTTAGAACAAAGCCCTTGAAACATGACATTTGCTGCATGAATAAATGGCAGTAAGAAAAATTTACCACCAGTATTGCAGTTCATCTAGGGGACCAGTTAAGAAAAAGGTGGGCACAAAAAAAAGGGGGGGATGGGGTGGACACCTCTATCAGATGAGAAACTGTAATTAAGAATGTATGAGGAAAGACTGAGCTACATTTTAAATTAAGCTCTAATAATTGCCCTAAGGCAAGGGAAATTGGGGTGCTTTCTCTGATATGGATACAATAAGAGATGTAGTACATGAATGAGAGAAGAAAAAGGAAGGGAAAACAATAGTTTTTTTTTATAAAAAAGAGAGAAAGAAAGGAAAAATCTAGCTTCTCCTATATGACCATAAACAAAAGCAAAATTAATAGGGCTTCCTTCCTTTTGTGATTCCTTCCAAACGAGGTTATTCTAAATGCTCTGTGTAACTAGCTCCATCTTTCACTTATATAGAAGTATTACCCTCTCTGATTGCCCCAAGGCCTCAGCTTTCTTACAGCTAGTCCTACTGACATCTTTCAGATATATATAAAAAACTATGCTTATACCTTCAGGACAGAGAATTCAGGTTATTTTTATTGATTCTTTGTTCATTCATTCATTCATTCATTCAGTTGTTCAAATATTTACTGAACACTGCTATATCCCAAACACTGCGTGAGGCATAGTATACAATAATAACATGGTTCTTGCCTTCCAAGATTTCTAGTTGAAAAACCTCTCCCAGAACTGTGAGAGTGAAAGAAAAATGAACAAAATAAAACAAAATACCATCACCAAAACACGCTATTAAAAAGATATCAGTACTCAACTGCCTAGTAAACTATTACGAATTTATCATTTTCATATAAATATTATTTTCACTCATAGAAAAAATAAAAGTTTAGGTTTCTCAATAAAGATATATTTCAAAATAAATGAAAACAACATAGTACATGCTATGTTAGAAGGTTCCTTTTTTAACTTGGTTTACCACCTAACATTTTTTATTCTACTGGTATATATATTCAAAAGAACTTAAGTCTGGAACAGATCCTAGAGATAATTTTGTTCAGTGTTTTCTAAACTTTAGTCATTTATGTATGAACTTTATAATTTTTACCATATCTATCTATATGTTATCTGTTTAATGTTTTACAAATTCATTTTAAAACTTGCACGATTTTATTTTGTAGATGGCAACTAAATAACTTCACTGAAAACAAAACAATATTATTAAATTCTATACAGATACTATTCCCTGTGAAGGGCTCTGAGCCCAAGCCAGATTTCTGTTTAAAAAGGAGATTACCCGTGATATTAAAGGGGTCTAATTGCTTTTTCCCTTATATCTCCTATGAGTTTGAAACCAATTGAGAGACAGAGAAGAATAAAATGGCAATCAAAATATCAGCTTGATTACTAATAAGGATAAACTACAGAATGTGGTTCTTTGTTTTGGATTTTTGGCCTTATGGGTTTCCTAATAGCTTCCACCCAGCCCTACGCAGAGTTTGTCAACCATGGCCTACTACACAGGGGGAGGAGGAGCCCCCTTCTGAGAGGGGGCTGTACCATGGGAGAAGCCAGAAAGGGCTGTGCCTCACACGTTTGGTTTCTCCTCCTAAACTCACTAGTTGTACACTACTTTCCTTACAAGTGAAAGGGGAATGAAGTAGACAGAAAGAAGCAAAAAAGCACTCCAGTACTTTCCCCTTAAAGTAACAGAATTCATTTCTCTTCTATAGAAACTCTTGAGGAATAGAGGATTCCCAGTACCTGTTCCTACTCATCTCTACCCCCAAACTCTTATCCAGTGTTAAAGAACTAGTAAAGATATCTTGATCCCAAATTGAGAATTTGCCTGACATAATTAGAAAGACTGAAAAAGTAACTTTCTCAATATGTGAATCAATGTTTGTTTTATTAATCTTTTATCAGTTAATTATCTGAAATGCTACTTAAGTTAATCTCTAGTAATCTGTGGTAGGTTCAGAGTTTGGGAAACACAGATTTACTTAAACTCCCTCACTTTACAGAGGAAATAAACTAGAGAGGTTAACTGAATTTCTCAAAGGTAATAAAGCTCATAAAAGGGCCAGGGTTAGACTCTAGTGTTTACTGCATTACTTACATTACATTCTGCTTTCTGGAACCTATATGTATATATTTCAAAGCATTTAAGCATGTCCCCTTTTGATCAATCAAGAGTGCCCTGCCGTTCTATTAAGACTTTATTTAGTGTTGGGAAAAAAAAAAAAAAAGCAGCACTGCATCAACCTTCCAGCAAGAGAATGTTTTACATGTATAAATCATACAAAAGTCAGCACTATGCATTTGGAAAGAATCACAGCAAACTAACCTAGGTTTAGATAATTGCCTAGTTCAACTTGAACTGATATGGTCATTTTTAATTATTTCAGACTCATTTTCAAGACTACCTCTGAGTGTTGCTAATTCTGTTTTACAAGGTCATTCTCTTTGCTAAAGGCAGGGAAGACTCAATAGGCTTGTTAGTACACTTAGAGCCCTCTGCCAGAAGCATAGATAGCTCTCTGACAGGGAAGATCTCCACAGCAAGGCAAGTGTCTCTAGAGAAGCCCTCTTGCCTGCTGCTTGATTCATAGCAACCCCACTTTTAAAAGCATTACTCTGTTATCATTCCATGTACCACAAGAACAGAGACATTAGCCCTGGAATTAGCCAATCAGAATTATTAATCATTAGTAGATTCAATAGAAAGATCTTAACCTCTACCATGAATGAAAAGGTTCTGCTATAATGAAAAATGTTTCAAGTGTGGAAAGATTTGGGGTCCTAGTCCATGAGATTTCTTCTGCATTTACTGTCTTCTTTTTTCAGTTGCTACTCAGTGACTGTATCACTCTGACTTGTGAAGGAAACTTAGAGGAGAAAATCCCCTGAAGACAGAATTCATATAGCCAGGATGGTCAAAATAAAGAGGTTTGGAATAGGGTTGCCAGTTGGGAAAAATCTCCAGTAAGACATCACTACCTGGAATTTAAATTTCACTTGGGAGGAGGCGGGGATTATAAGCAACACTGGCAATTCTGAACCAAAAAATCTATCTGCTTCCTGGTTTTAAGACTCCTAAGGAGATTTCCTTCAATACGCCAATATGTCCAGACTTCCCTCAAATAGGTACAGATGAGTAGAATGAGGTTTTAATTCCCTTTCTAGGGGTTGCCTTGAATGACTAGAGCTGGTAAATGCCATCATACCCAAGAGCCTTTCCAAAGACTGTGCCCACTGCTGAGACTCACAGCCCTACTTGAGGCTGGATCAAAGGAGAGACATCAAACAAATATGGTAAAGCAAATGCCTATTTGCACAGTATCTTGATGATAGTGCATTGTGATTATGAGTATGGGCTTTGGAATGACAAAAACTCGTGTTCAAATACTCTATCACTTAACAGTTGTGTGACTTTAGGTAAGTTATATTTAACTTCACCCCAGTTTCTTCATCTGGCAAATGACATTGATAATAGCACCTTATTCATCTGTAAAATGGGATTAATTATAGTCTCTTATTCATTGCGTTATTTTAAGGATGAGCTATTACATGGAGAAAGATGAACACAATGCCTGACACATAGTACTTCTCAGAAAATGTTACTTCTTTACCCTGGGATCAATTCTGATGAACAATTCTCAAGAAGCTAGCTAGAGTTTGGTCAAGGAAGAGATTATGTGCCAAAATATAATATTCTTTGAAAAATAATCAAAGGTCCCAATTTCAGTGAGCCAAAGACATACTCCTAAATATACTAGATATAAGGAGATAGATGCATACCCAAAATAAATCTTATTCATACTGTTTACCATAGGGAATAGAACAATAAGCAGCTTTTATCTTTTCAAAATAGTCAACAAATGTTCAAACTGAAGGGTAGGGACTCTGGCTATCTGAAAGCTCTGACATCTTATTATCACTAAATTGACTTGACCAAAATTCTCTTCTACACTGAAAGCACAGAATGACAGTAAGTTGTCTAAACTAGTAATACATATCACAGCAAAGAATCTGTATGCTTAAATTATATCTATAAAGACTTTCTGGACTTCTGGGATTTACATTCTTCAACACTGTGTGGCCAAATATGACTGCTTAAATTCTTACTAAACTCTCTGAGACTTGTGCGAGTAAAAGGAGATCAAGGCTGAAAGCTAACTAGCTGTGGTAAGACCTCTAGAGGCACTGGGGAATTTTCTTGATTTTACTTGGACACAGTAAGATGGACATAAAAAAAAAATCACATAAATATGTGAGGTCTATTCTTTGGGATTTTTAACAATGATAACATTAATATTTATATCTCCATTTAGTGACTGAGCTCTCTTCTCATTTAAATTTTGGAGGAAAGATATACTATTAAAAAGTGAACAGCTGGGCTACTTTCCTTTTGTTTTTCAACCACTGCGGCTGATAGAGATTTCTTCTTGAACTTGAATGAGCAACTGTCGCCTGCCATATGAATTCCATCACTGCTCTACTTAAGCAACAACTCAAAAGACTGTTATTACTGCCAGTTTGAAGCCTTTAACCAATTGAGTAAAAGTTCTAAATTCAATCATATGAAACAAAGTGCAGTGTTAGCAACATTCTTACGAATTAGCATATCACACTATGGTAATGATTGTGCAGCATTCTTATGAGGTATTTTCTGCTTTTACTAGTACAGAAATGCCTTGCAAAGGCAACTAGACCCATGCTTCATCAACCTCAATGTTATTCTGACAGACTGGATATGGGACTAAAAGAAAAGCTAATGGAAAATACGGAATATCTCCGTGAGTTACGAAGTTCAGGATAAGGCAGGCAGGACAGTGTCAAAAGAAAAAAGACCAAAGAGATTTTTTGCTTCACACCACTGAACAGAAGGCTCCCTGCAGTCATTCTGCATGTTTCTGAAACAAATTTAGTCATTTAACTTTTATATACATATATGTTACTTTGCCAAGATTCCAGACAGTCCACAGACAGCTTGCTCATAAATGGTACAGTGCCAACAGTTTCTCTGATGATTCACATTGCATAGGCCCTATAACTCCACATAGAGATTTGGAAGAGTGGTCTGGTTTTTGATTTTTGGTGTTTTATTTAAATAATTTAGTATTTTTCTTAATTTAGAAACTCTTTCCAATCCAAGGGATCCCAAAGAATTTTAGAACAGCTTTTCTCATGGGGAAAAAACAAAAAAACAGAGGAATGGAAAGCAGCAGAAAGAAAGATAACGGTTAATTTCATCAAATTATTAAAAGAGCTTAACCCCAAACTCTCTTTCCCCCATTCTCGTTTAAAAAAAAAATCACAATTTCACTTTCATATTCCTCTTACTCCTTCACCACAAGTCACTCTCCTTGAAAAATATATGCAGGAGGAACGGACTTCAGGTAACAATAGCATTTTATTCCTTGAGGATTCCTTAAAGAGGTGACTGAGTCTGTCTATTGGTGGTGGGCCACTGGGATCTCACAGGATAGCTGTCAGTTGGCATGCAGTGTTCCCTTTTGCTTTGGGGGAATTTTATAGCAGCACCTGATTGGAGTTAAGAAAGCAAAGTTTCATGCTGGACTTATAGTTCCTTATGATTTTTCTGCTACATTATTACTCAAATGTTAAATCAGGAAGGCCTAATTTGAGTTTCCTGATAATAGGGTATAGGTCAATCCTAATACCCTAAAACATAAGAATTATAACTAGAAATTCTGGATATCCCATGAGAGAAGAAAATGAAAATACAGTCATGTTGGAAGAAGAAAATCCTAACGAAACAGTTAAGACTTTTGTGAGATATTAGGAGAGAAGACAACCAAATCGAATGTAGTACCACCGTGCTAAAGCGCTCTACAAATTGCTCATCAAACAAACGTCTTGCCTACTAAACCAGGCACTGGGGTAGCAAATCTCCTTCGTTTCGTATGCCAACCCAATCCATAAAGTACCAGCAGCTCCAAAAGTCGCCCTGCCACCATTTCCACCTTTAGCTTGCTGCCATCTTGGACTCCAGAATCTGTCTTCTCTCCTCAGCTTCCTCTGCGGAAGAAGAGATGGGGGATGGGGGATGGGGTATAGCTTTAGTGCTAAGCCGCAGCTCCTGCTGTAACTACAGCCACCAACTGGTATCCGTCAGCTGACCCTCCCCTTCTCTCCTTTTCTGGGTTGTGTTACATCTCTGGAGAGAAGAGAGCTAAGACTTTACAATCTATAGCCTCTGGTGGCATAGCTGAGATAAGCACTGTAAAGACATGACTCAAAGAGTGGCTATATTTTACTCTTTTTGGTTTAACTGGGGAAAGAGCAGGGGATATCCAAACACAAAGAGAAAGAGCTCTGAGGCAAAAGGCATGAGACCTTAAGCTACAGCATGGGAAGGGGAGGAAGGTGGAAGATAAATGTAGCAAATAGGGCAAGGAGATGTCTGAGATGGCGAGAAGTAGTCTTTTGCTTGTTACTGCTTACAGAAGACAATACTGTGTAAAGACTTGATACTCTGCACTATGGTTCCTATGACATTTTTCATTTATACTTAAATCAGGGATAGCACCACCACAACCCTTTTTAGAACCTGGACTAGAATTTGCAAAGGAATACTTCTGTCACTCCCCTGCCAAGGTTATCTATGGTTTCTCATCATCTGCAAAGTATTTTTCAACCTGTACAGAGTTATCTATCAATAGGCCCCAAAGTCTTACCTGTTAAATCCCAAATCAGAAGCTACTATTTTACCAGAATCATATATTCATCCCAAACCATAAAGATTCTGTCAGGGATGAGGGTCCAGTCTGTTCTTTCAGATACTTAATTCTTCTTCAATGGCCCATGCATGCTATAAGCCATTTCTAAAATAGCCCCTGTATCCATCATCTCCCTGCCTCAGCTCCCTGTCACCAACTTTAATTAAAGGCTAACATTTATTGAGCACCAACTACATGCCAGGTAATACACTAAATCATTTCCAAACATTATCCCAATTAATCTACAAAGTCTTATTAAGTGAGTACTCCCTTATCCTCATTTTACAGATGAATTTAAGTAACTTTCTCAAGGTCACCCAGCTAGCAGTCAGAAACAGGAGCTGAACCCAGACATTCTGATTCCAGAATGTGAAGTTTTACACCTTACTCCTTACTCCATTACCTTAAAGTTTCACAGAAAGCAAAAGTAACTCTACATGGAATTTTTTTTTTAAAAGGAGGGGGGCTGGGGCTCCAGGTATGAGCTCCAGGTATGAGTAAGGTAACAACCAATGGGTCAGGTTGTTAACCTTACCTGGGTAAGGTCCATATCTCTCTCTACAGCAGGCACTAGATTAAGGAATTCAATATTAAGTAAAGGACAAACTTCAAACACTGATCACAGGTACACATATAAAGTAATTAGTTCATGGCTAAATAAAACAACTTAATTCATTGTCATTTTGGGTTCATGTTGAGATCCCTGAAGAAACAAAAATAATACCTAAAGACAGATTATCTCAAATTTAAATTATTTGTATGAAACAATTAGGGTGCTTTTGAGTCAACTTAAAGCTCACAGTTAAGGGTTAATAATACCTTCATAATTTGATTGTAAAGAGAATATGAATTAGCCAGCCTATGACAATCTTATTTCCTAACAATTATATAATAGCCATTCCATGAAAGAGAAATAGCCTACTTCAGAACAAAGAATCTAAAAAGAAGTTATCATAAAGAGATTAAACATGTAAACCACTCTCACCATCTATTTACATACTTATTTTCAACTATTAAACATTAAAGCAAAGATATTTTGCAGTCTAAAATATGTCTGTTTTTAAAAAATATTTCCTCCTTTAATTTCTTAAATGGTATATTGATAGGTTAATAAAAATGAACAAATTTCAATTTGCTCCTGAAGACCTTATAAATTGAAGTCTCTACTTCTGATGATATCCAAAATTCAGGATATAATAACAAATGCTATCCAAAATGAGTCACAAAAGAAGTACAAATATTTTATATTTTCAGAAACAAATTTCAGCCTTGATTATTAAAATAATTAACTTTATTCATGTCAGTGGAATTTCTTAAAGATTAAAAAAGATCAGAGAAAGGACTTTTAGAGGTGATACAAAGTAATTTTTAAGTCAATTCAATAGATGATTTAGTTGAACATAAATGAATGGGGACAATCACAACTGTGTTTACATACTAATAAATTCATGCAGTTAAACTACTACATCTCAAGAACAAGGAGAAATAATATTTAGAGGGATGGAGATCTTCCAAATGACAACAGGATGATACTTGTCTATCTGAAAAGAGGAGAATTGAGAGTTCTCTGTTCAAAGTTATATGTTTAAACAAGGTGTTCAAGAATGTGTTCACCAAATCTTAGAACTAGGGATCTTTCATTGGTGTTTGAAAGAAGTAGTTTAAGAATAAATAAAATAAAGTTGGTGGCTCCTGGGTGGCTCAGTGGGTTAAAGCCTCTGCCTTTGGCTCAGGTCATGATCTCAGGGTCCTGAGATCGAGCCCCACATCACATCGGGCTCTCTGCTCAGCAGGGAGCCTGCTTCCTCCTCTCTCTGCCTGCCTCTCTGCCTACTTGTGATCTCTCTCTCTGTCAAATAAATCAATAAAAAATCTTAAAGAAAAGAATAAATAAAATAAAGTCTAATTTTACAAATTAGGTAGAATTCTTACAGAACTTACTATCCCAAGAAAAGATAACTTAAACCAGAAATGATGTTTGAGGTAAAATACGAATGTTCATACCATGACACCATGGATGAAAACTATATTTCCTATAAGACATCATTGAGAACTACTGTTAAATCAGAGTACTTAACTGGATTAATCGGTGCTATGACCCCAAATGCCCTTCGTAGGCTTCAATGCAGAGGAANTAAATAAAATAAAGTCTAATTTTACACAATAGGTAGAATTCTTACAGAACTTACTATCCCAAGAGAAGATAACTTAAACCAGAAATGATGTTTGAGGTAAAATATGAATGTTCATACCATGACACCATGGATGAAAACTATATTTCCTATAAGACATCATTGAGAACTACTGTTAAATCAGAGTACTTAACTGGATTAATCGGTGCTATGACCCCAAATGCCCTTCGTAGGCTTCAATGCAGAGGAAATTACATATATCAGATAAGAAGACTATGTTACATTTTGGCTCTAAAGGATGCTTTTCTTTGTATACCAACAAACCACTATTTCTTTTCCTTGCAGTACAGAGATAAGAGGTAGATATACCAGAGAAACAGAAAAGGATGAGAGGAAGAAGAATAGAATATTACTTATGCCTGCTGATAATGATTTCCTGGTTAGAGTAGAATATAAAATTGATAATATAAAGGATATTGGAATTCTGAAGCTAGTACCACATAGTTGTTTCGTTAGAACAAATCTTGTACATGACCATTTCCTCTCACCAAGATCAAACAACCAAAAAATACCGAGAACTGTTTTAGCCAAGGATCACTGGTTGCAAAAATAGAAACCTAGTCAAATTAGCTCAAGTTAAAAGGAAATTGCCAAAAGAATACAAGGTAATTTGCCAAGAAAAAAAAGTAGGAAGTACAACTTATCTCAGGAGGAAGGAGACTTGCAATTCATACCATGTCTTTGTGGCTACGTGGTCTGAGTCAGCCATACCCTCCTTTCTCATTCCGCTCTTGCTCAGGGCCCATCTTGTAGACATCAGCTTCAGTCTACAGAATTTAACAACTTAATCTCACCCTTAGATAAAAATAGAGTCTCTGTCTTGTAAAATACTAACATTTACTGAGACCATGTATTGGGTATTGTACATAATGCTTATAAACATTATCTCTTTAATTATCGAAATGACATTATAAGGCAAGTACACTTATAGACGACCAGTGAAGGAATTAGAATCCAGATTCATCAGACTCCAGAGTTAGAGTGCTCAGCTGTAAGATTAGATCATCTCTCCTTAGGGAATCTTACCCACACATCCCAGCCTAAAGGATTAGTTTCCCAGGGCCAGGTCATCACATTGGATGTAATGTGAGTCACAGCTGTTAGTGTGAGTCTGTGTGTGTATGTGTGTGTGTGTGTGTGCGCGCACGCGCGCACATGTACAGGAGATGAGGAGTGGTTACATGATAATATACAAGACAGCAAAGGCTATATTCCCTAGACAGGTGATGTTAGATAGGACATGGGGAGTTAATAAATGGTATATAGTAAAACTTTGGCTTTCAGGAATTTAAAATCTTAGAAATTTAACTCTTAGAACACAGGGTAATTTTAAGAATATCCAGTTATGTATTTCTGTCACTGCATTTACCAAGTGCTGTTTATAATTGTTTTTATGTGTATCTGTCTCTCCCACAAATCTGGAATAAGACATAAGCCTTAAACTATTCATACTGTTGCTTCAGCAACTACTACTATCCCAGGTCCTCAAAAACATAAAATAAGTGCTTAGTTGAATAACGGAATTGAATTTAATATATAAAGTACTGTAATTAATATAGATACTACAGTCTGCTGGAGGAAATATTCACTTAGCTAATTAATAGATCACCCCACCATTCAGCACCATAATCTCAATGTTAGGGGTAAATTTTGAGATTTGAGAATATCACCAGTTTTACTGCTTTGCAATGCAAAACAGTCAATATTACTCAGGTGCTACCTTTATTTAAGAACATTACCAGTCTCTTAAATAACAAATAGGTGGAAAACTGTATATAAATACTTGCTAAGCTATATTTGTATACCACCTCTATTCTTGTTGCTTGTAAAGTACTTGAGAAATATATAGGCATTCTGATGTGGATCCATTGACCATTTTTTTT
>LNAC01000027.1:1664381-2025209 GCA_002007465.1 Ailurus styani | reverse complement strand
TCTATGTGTCTGTTTTTGTGCCAGTACCATACTGTCTTGATGATGACGGCTTTGTAATAGAGCTTGAAATCTGGAATTGTGATGCCGCCAACTTTGCTTTTTTTTTTCAACATTCCTTTGGCTATTCGGGGTCTTTTCTGGTTCCATATAAATTTTAGGATTGTTTGTTCCATTTCTTTGAAATAAATTGCTGGTATTTTGATGGGGATTGCATTAAATGTGTAGATTGCTCTAGGTAGCATAGACATTTTCACAATATTTATTCTACCCATCCATGAGCATGGAACATTTTTCCACTTCTTTCATTGACCATTTTTTAAGTATACACTACTTAAAAAGGACATGGCAAGAAGAATATTCTTGCTTTTGTTATTCTGTTATGATTACACACATACTCTTCTAGGGAGATGAATCTAATTTCTTGGACCTAAAGTATTGTCTTTGAGAGTGACATACACTACAGTTATTAGCTATTTAGTTATTAAATAATATTAGCATTTATAGTTAATTTTGACATGATGAAAAGATCCTGATGGAACTGGAAACTATGCTTAGGCATGTTTTAGGTATGTCTTATTGTTCGAACAAAGTCTGTTCCTTCATTCAGAACTGTGTGGGTTTCACATTGTATATTAACTTGAATTAGATAATGAAATTAATTTTAAGAATCTCACTTAGAATATTTTTATATATCATAGCAGAATATATACAAATGAATTAAACATCACATTTAAAACTAACATTGTCACATCTCTTGTTAATGCTATTTGTGATCATTACTATCATTCTAATAAGACATAATTGTACTTTTTTTTCACATTCAGAGAATTTTCACCTATTAGCTCAGTTTCTTAGCAGCAAGCTTTCTGTTCTCCCTAAGGTTATTTTACCAGAACTTAACCTATTGAGGTTTTACCAAAGACCAACCAACCCGAGGGACAGAAAATAGCCATCTCAAGTTCAATAAAAAACAGATCTAATCATAAGACTACAGAATGTCCTTCCCCATACCACACTACCACATTAACAGGGCTACTGAATAGTAACAAAGGAGTAGAGCTAAAAGAACTGCCTATTTCAGAAGTCTCTAAGAACATCTAAAAACAAAAGAGGAGACAAAAAAAAAAAGAGAAGAATAGTAGAGGGAAATACAGCATCTGATATATAGTTACAGCTAAGAGTAAACATATCCTAACTCCTAATTGTATAAACACAAAACCTCACACTAAAGGCCTATTTACTTCAGTTCCTTTTCACCTGACACATCATGTCCAGCTTTCAACAAAAAATTACAAGACATGCTAAAAGGCAAAAAGTACAGACTGAAAGGACAAAGCAACCATCAGTTCCAGACTCATACATGGCAAAGATTTTGGAATTATCAGACCAGGAATTTAAATTGACTATAATTAATATGCTAAGGATGCTAATGGTAAAAGTGGACAATATGCAAGACAAGTATGTAAGCAAAGAGATGGAAACTCTAAGATAAAGAATCAGAATGAAATGTTAGAAATCAAAAATATTGTAACAACAGTGAAAAATACCTTTGATAGGTTCATCAGTAGACTGGACATGACCAAGGAAAGAATCAGTGACTGTGAAAAATATGGCAATATAAACTTACAAAACTGACTAGAAAGAGACAAAAGAATGAAAAGGATGAAACAGAATATCCAAACACTGCAAGACAATTACAAAAGGTGAATATACATGTAATGGGAATGCCAAAGGAAAAAGAGAGGAAGAGAAAAAATATTTGAAGTAATAATGCCTGAGAATTTAACAAAATTAATGACAGGTACCAAACCACAGATATATGAAGCTAAGAAAACACCAAGCAAGATAAATACTTAAAAAAAAATCTATATTTAAGAATATTATAATCAAACTGCAGAAAATCAAAGACAAAGTCTTGAAAGAAGTTAGGTAGATGGGGGTAGGTATCTTATCACTAGAGGAAGTAGGATAAGAATCACATCAATCCAGGTGCCTGGGTGGCCCAGTTGTTAAGTGTCTGCCTTGTTCAGGTCATGATCCCAAGGTCCTTCGATTAAGCCCCATGTCAGGCTCCCTGCTCAGTGGGAAGCCTGCTTCTCCCTCTCCCACTCCCCCTGCTTGTGTTCCCTCTCTCGCTGTGTCTCCCTCTGTCAAATAAATAAATGAAAACTAAAAAAAAAAAATAATAATAATAAAAATATTCACATCAACCTTCTCTTCAGAAACAATGTAAACAAGAAGATGGTAGAGTGAAATACTTCAAAAGTTTGAAAAAATATAACCATCTACTTAGAATTCTGTATTCAGTGAAATTACTCTTCAAAAGTGAAGAAGAAATAAAGACTTTCTCAGACAAATAAAAATTGGGGGAATGTGTTGCCAGCTTCAGAGAAAATGAAAATGATATAGGTCAGAAACACTATATATGACTGTTAGAAAAGGAATAAATTAAAGGAAAATAAAATCTTATCTCTTTCTTATTCTTAATTAATCTAACAGATAACAATTTGTTCAAAGTAATAATAGCAACAAAATATTTGGTAATCATAGCTTATGGATAAGTGAAATAAATGACAACAATGCTATAAGGGACAGGAGGGAGGACTTGGGATTATTCTTTTATAAGGTGTTTGCAGTTCCCATGAAGTGATATAGTATTCCTTGAAAGTAGACTTGTATTATTTGTAAATGTGTATTACGAACTCTTAGGCAACCACTAAAAAAAAGTTGTAAGTTCTATGCTAAGACAGAAGAGAAAATGGGATGTACGATGATAATTAGAATGAGAGAAGGCAGATGAATAGAGGGAGATAAAGCAAGAACAAGGTCAATGAATAGAAAACAGTCACAAATATGGTTTACACTAATCCAGCCATATCAATACTCACTTTACATGTAAGTGGTCTAAAATATACTAATTAGAAGACAGGGACTGTTAGAGTGGATAAAAAAAGCAAGACAACTACATGGTATTTTTAAGAAATCCACTTTAAATATGAAAACACAGATAGATTAAAAGTAAAGGGAAGAGAAAAATACATCATGCTAACAACTAATCCAAAGAGAGCTGGAGTAGCTCTATGAATTTCAGACAATGCAGATTTCAGAGCAAGGAAAATTATTAGCAATAAAGAGAGGCATTAAATTGTGATAGAAGGTCAATTCTTCAAGATGCCATAACTATCCTTAATATGCATGAACCTAACAACAGAGCATAAAAATACATGGGGTAAAAACTGATAGAATTACAAGGATAAGTACAGAGATTATAGTTGGAGGCTCCAACACTACTCTATCAGAAAGTGAGAGAACCAGCAGTCAGAAAATCAGTCAGTAAGGATATCGTTGAACAGGACAGTATCATCAATCAACTGTATCTAAGTCACATGGAATACTTCATCTAACAACAGCAGGATGTATATTCTCAAGCTCACAGGGAATAGTCATCAAAATAGACCATATTCTGGGTCATAAAACATACCTTAACAAATTTAAAAGAATAGACATCATATAAAGTATGCTCTTCAACCATGATGGAATTAAATGAAAAAATATTAACACAGAGATAGCTAGAAAATCCCAAAATATTTGGAGATTAAACAACACACTTATAAATAACATAAGAATTAAAGAAGTCCTGAGAAATTAAAAAACTTCTTAACTATATGAAAATGAAAAAGAATTTGTGGGATACAGCATGAGTAATAGAGGGAACAGTATAGGACTATATTGTACATATTGAAAAAAGAAAAAGCTAACACCAGTATTCCAACTTAGAAAAACGGGGAGGGGGGGAAGCAAATTAAATCCAAAATAAGCAGAAAAAGATCAATAAAATTGAAAGCAGGAAAAAATAGAGAAAAATCAACAAAACCAAAATTTGAAAAGATTAATAAAATAGATAAGTCCCTAGTCAGGCTAACCAAGAAAAGAGACGACGACACAAATTACTAAAATCAGAAATGAAAGAGGTACCATCACAGCTGATGCCATGGACATTGAAAGGATAAATGAACATTATGGACAAGGCTATGCCCACAAATTTGATAGCTTAGATGAAATGGACCAAGTCCTCGAAACACAATCTACCAAAACTCACATAAGGAGAAACAGATCATTTGGTTAGGTTTATATCAATCAAAGAAACTGAATAAATAATTAAAAACTTTCCAAAACAAAAACTACCACACCCAAATAGTTTTTCGGATGAATTCTACCAAATACTTAAGGGAAAAATGACACCAATTCTCTATGATCTGTTCCAGAAAATAAAAGCAGAGGGAGCATTTTCTAACTTACTCTATGAGGCCATTACACTAATTCCAAAACTATATCAAGATATTACAAGAAAGGAAACAGACTAATATTTTTCATTAATATAAATGCAAAATCCTCAAGAACATTAGCAAATCAAAACTAACAATGTATAAAAAGTATTATACGCCATGACCAGGTGGGACCTATTCCAGGTTATTCAACGCTGGTTCAACA
The DNA here is from genome assembly GCA_002007465.1 of Ailurus styani. Classification (NCBI taxonomy): domain Eukaryota; kingdom Metazoa; phylum Chordata; class Mammalia; order Carnivora; family Ailuridae; genus Ailurus; species Ailurus styani. Next base: position 2,020,718 of record LNAC01000027.1, on the reverse strand, counting down.
TTTGAAAATCAATCAATGTAATCCCTCACATCAACAGGCTAAAGAGAAAAAATCCTATGATAATATCAATAGGTCCAGAAAAATTTACATCCAAAATCCATTCATGATAGAAATTCTCAGCAAGGGAAATTTCCTCAGTTTAATAAAAATCATCTAAAAAAAACCCTACAGCTAATGGCATATATATCTGTAAGAAAGTTGATGTTCTTTCCCTAAGATTAGGAACAAGGCAAGGATGTCTCCTCTCACCACTTCTATGCAACATTGTACTGGAAGTCCTGGCTAATTCATTAAGACAAGAAAAGGAAATAAAAGGTATACAGATTGGAAAAAAAAGACATAAAACTATCATTATCTTTGTTCCCAGGTGACATGATCATCTGTGTAGAAAATCCCACAGAACTGACATAAGAACTGCTGGAACTAATGAGCAATTATACTGAAGTTGTAGGAAATAAGGCTAATATATAAAAGTCAATGACTTTCCTATATACCACCAATGAGCAACTGGAAATTAAAATTAAAAACATACAACAACTTACATTAGAGCCAAAAAAGAAAGAGTGAGAAAGATATTTAAATCAAAATATGTATAAGATAATATCTATAAGAGAAAAATTGTAAAACTCTGAATAAATCAAAGAAGATATAAATAAATGGAGATATAGTTCAAACTCATAGATAGAACAACAGTCCAAATTCATAAATAGGAAAACCCAACATTGTTAAGATGTTTTTCACATTGTTAAGACGTGTTTCATTGTTAACATTTTTCACAACTTGATCTATAGATCCAATACAATGTCAATGAAAATTCCAGCAAGTAACTTCGTGAATATCAACAAAATGATTCTAAAGTTTATATGAAGAGGTAAAAGACTAAGAATAGCCATTACCATATTGAAGAAAAAGGACACATTTCAGAGGACTGACACTACCTGACTTCTAGACCTACCGAAAAGCAACAGCAATCAAGTGAGATTGGTGAAAAAGTAGATAAATAGATCAATGGAACAGGAGAACAAGCCAGAAATAAACACACACAAATATAGTCAACTGATCTTTGACAAAGAAACAGAGTCAATGTAATAGAGAAAGAAGAGTCTTTTAACAAATGGTGCTAGAACAACTGCATGTCCACATGCAAAAGAGAGAGGAGAGAGAGGAAGGGAAAGAAATAAAAGAGAAAAAAGAAAAGAAAAAAAGAATCTAGACACTGACCTTGTATCTTTCACAAAAAGTAACTCAACATGGATCGTAGACCTAAATGTAAAACTCAAAACTGTAACAATTTTAGAAAACACAGGAGAAAATATAGGTGGCCTTTTGTTGGCACTGAGATTTTACATACAGCACCGGAAGCATAAGCCATAAAAGAAAAATTGGAGAGTTGTACTTATTAAAACTGAAAAATTCTGCTCTGTAAAAGACATTGTTAAAAGAATTAAATGAAAAGCCACAGAAGGGAGAAAATATGTTAACAGACTTACATCCAAAGAAAAGCTCCTAAAACTCAACAAGAAGACAAACTCTATCAAAAAATGGGCAAAAGATCTGAGCAGATACCTCATTAAAGAAGACATACAGCTGGAGAATAAGCTCATGAAATGAGGCACAACATTATAGATCATTAGCGCATTGTAAATTAAAACAGGATTCCACCATGTGCCTATTAGAATGGCTAAAATCTAACCATGACAACACCAAATGCAGGAGAGGACGTGCAGCAATACAAACTTTCATTCACTGCTGGTGAGAATGCAAAATACTATAGCTATTATTAAAGACGGGATGTTTGGGTCCTTCCCAAATTCATGTGTTGAAGTCTTAATCCCCAAGGTGATGAGGGTTAAGGAGGTAGGGGTCTTTGGGAGGTAATTAGGCTTAGATGAGGCCATGAGGGTAAGGCCTCCAAGATGGGATTAATGCCCTTATGAAAAGAGGAAGAGTCACCAGTTTCTTCACTCTTTATCACGTGAGAACACAGCAAGAAGGTAGCTCCCAGCAAGCCAGGAAGAGGGCTCTGGCCAAGAACCAATTTGCTGGCACTCTGATTTTGGATTTCCTAGCCTCTAGAACTATGAAGAATAATGCCTGTTGTTTAAGCCACCCAGTCTGTGGTATTTTGTTATAGCAGCTCAAGAAGACTAAGACAGCCATTTTAGAAGATAGTTTTTGCAGTTTCTTATAAAGCTAAACATAGTCTTATCATATAACCAAGCAAGCACTCTCTTCAGTATTTACCTAAATACTTTGAAAACTTACGCCCAGTCAAAAACCTACACATGAATGTTTACATCAGCTTTATTCATTAATTGCCATGAACTGGAAGCAACCAAGATGTCCCCAATAGATGAATACATAAACTGTAGTACATCCATACAATTCAATATTATTCAGCAAAAAAAGACATGAACTGTCAAACTACAAAAAGACACAGAGAACTTTTTTAAAAAAGCAGTCAGGGGGCGCCTGGGTGGCTCAGTGGGTTGAAGCCTCTGCCTTCAGCTCAGGTCATGATCCCAGGATCCTGGGATCAAGCCCCGCATTGGGCTCCCTGCTCAGTGGGGAGCTTGCTTCCTCCTCTCTCTCTGCCTGCCTCTCTGCCTACTTATGATCTCTCTTTCTGTGTCAAATAAATAAATAAAATCTTTAAAAAAAAATAAATAAAAAAGCAGTCAGAAAAGACTTCCTAATGGATGATTCCAACTATATGATATTCTAGAAAATGCGAAATTACAGAGACAGGAAAAAAAAAATCAGTGCTTGCCAGAAGTTAGAGGAAGGAAGTGGGGATGAATTGGTGGAGCACAGGAATTTTTTTAGGCTAGTGAAAGTATTGCAAATGTTTATATAATGGTGGATACATAACATTATGCATTTAACAAAATCCACAGAACTATACAACACAAAGACCGAACCCTAAAGTAAATTATGGACTTCGAAAATAATATATCAATACCGGTTCAATGACTGTAACAAGTGTACCACACCATGGTAAATGTTAACAATAGGGAAACAGGGCCATGGAGGAGGACAGGAGGAATAAGAAAAAAAAAAAAAAAGAGGGAGTATATGGGAACTTTGTACTTTCTAACAAATTTTTCTATAAACATATAATTGCGCTAAGAAACAAAGTCTATTAATTTAAAAAAACATGCATTCAAAAAAGACTAAAAGAATATACATACAAACATATATTTATATTTTCTTTGTTACATTTTCTATACTTTCTGGGTTTTTCAACAATGAGTGTTCATTACTTTATATTTTAAAAATTTATTTATTTTAATTTTGTTATTATTATTTTTTATTATTATTTGCTCCAGGGGTACAGGTCTGTGAATCATCAGGCCTACACCTTTCACAGCACTCTAAAAATTTATTTTAAAATGTGCCAAATGGAATGAATAAATTTGGCATTAAAACAGAACAACAATCTGATCCAGATGAAATTAAATCCAGAAAGTTCTGATCTCTGACACTATTGTTCAGTTAACATAATCTCTAATCCTTCTTTTTCTTTTCACGTACTAATTAAAAATCATGCTACCTCCCCTTAGAGTTGTTTTCTGGGGAGACAAAGTGAGGAAAGCTCTTTAAAAATAATAATAATTAAAAAAGGATATCAAAGAAAGTGCTAAAAATGATTAATTATAGAAAAGATAAGATGTTTCCTTTGATTGAAGAGGGAGATAGGCCTGGAAGGAGTTCAATGAAACCTCTAACCAACTAACAAAGGCTTAATTTATCACAAATTAGAAATACAAAGAGAGCATTCTATTAAATCAAAGGCTTTCTCAGGCCAACTGTAAGGCTATATGGAGGAACAGCTTAAATTCAATAAAGTACGAGTCATGGTTTAACTGAAACCTCTGCTCTGGGAAGAAACTTGTCCCATCTGAATGTATTTAATTTCTACCTCAGTGTAGATGTTTTCAAGTTCACAACTGTAGGAATTTTCTGGTCAATATTGATCTGAAGGCTGTAATTTGAGATAAATGAAAACACAGTGCTTCCAAAGTCCCCTATCTTTTATGGCAAACAGCTATGTAAAATTTGTCCATACATTTAATAGTTTCTTACTCTTTCCTAATTGACGGAATTTTAAGGCTTACAAGAAATCAAAGCAATATATAATCAAGCCCCTTTCCCTACTTATTGTCTCCAGATTGTTGTTAACAAAACAAAAACAAAACAACTCTTAAATTAACAATACTAATCCTTTACTTAAATGGCTTTGGTGTAATAATATCTCATATCCATTAACAGGCCTCAACCACTCACTTAAGCCCATCTAAGTAGCTTGATCTGGTTCCATTATAATAATTTATGATTTTTTTATTCTAGCATGACACAGCACAGAGATTTTTTTCACACTGAACTTCTCTGAATTAAAAAAAAAAAAAGGAAGGGATTCAAGAACAGGTGTCTCAGGCTAGATTTGAGACTGCATAAGTGAGCTTTGTGTTAGGGGATGATAAGAATACATTTAAAATTTCAATTGAAGGCCAGGCACCAGAGACAAATAGCATGTAATTTTTTTAAATGCTAAAATCAGCCAGCTGCCAAAAAGGGCAAGCTAGCTGATGGTTACAGCTGTTCACCATCATGCAACAAAAACACAAAAGCTTTCTATTTCTTGAGGTATGTCTTATCCACATGGCGGACCATGGCCTCTACATATCATTTCTGTACCCTGGTGTTAAGTTACCCCAGCATGGCATAAACTATTCAAAATGAAGGAAAAATGACTTTCTGACTATACTGTTTTAAATGATCTACAATTACATCTCATTTAGTTAATTTAGGAGAGAGCTGACTGCATCATTCTTACTGTTTTATGTAACAGTCACTGAGAGAAAGTGAATTCTTCCATGGAGTACTGCTAGGGGAAAAAAATGTGTCCAAATCTCTTTTTTGAATTGGGAAACTGAGTGGCAGATTGCAAACAAATGTGTTGTCTCACATTCCAATGACAAAAGAGATTGTAAAACGTCAAGCAACGGGAAAAAAAAAAGTCTAAGCTTTTACCTTTTCCTTATTTCTGGTAGTCACTAACCTAAACATACAGAGGAAGGACAGGAAAAAGAACAATGGCCTTTTTAAAAATCCACAGATGGAACAGTCTTTTCCTGTATTTCTTATCTGTGATTCCTGATACAAAACAGCATTTGATTAAACTAAACTGATTAAACATAAAACTGGGTAACAACATAATATTTTTTACTAAAAAAGCAATCGCTTTAAAATGCTAGTTTGCCCTTGACAACAACAATTCATTCCATCAACATACAGCTGTGGAACCATTTCTTTCCCTGCTTTTTCTAAATAATGACATGGCTAGACAGAGGGTTCAGACTATTTTTTAGCGAGAATGCAAAGACTTCATTCAAACCTTCTTCAAACGATTCTTTTCCCTCTCTTTTACTCCAATCTTCTCAGCATACTCTAAATACCCAGGCAATTCCATTTCAGTGGGACAGAACTGCAAAATGGTCTTTAAGAAGTGGTATGGCAAATGCAAGAATTTGCAGAAGTGTTTTCTTATGCATCTGTGGCCACTCCTGTTTTTACTCAAATACATAGATAATTCCACTACTAGAATAGAGAGGAATACATATAAATAAGTACTTAAGGGGACACTAATAGTTGTTACAGTAAAACGTGTAGCAGTCTTTTGTTGAACAACTAAAAATGCATCAAATATACATTTTTATATAAAATTAATGCCAAATAAAATACCTGCATCAACAATAGAACACAGAAACCAAAATTGCTACTTATCACTAATATATATTTCTTTTCAGGCTAAGAAAAATGTTCAAAAACAGATTTCATTGAATCAAATGAGAAACATTTAAATTATATATCCACAACAGCTAGGGAACGGTGACTTGTCCATATATACATTAATTAGTTCAATAATTACATATTAACATTAATGATATTCAGAAAAAGTAGCTTGAAGCTAGTGTCAGATTTTTTTAAATGTCATGAATATGGACATAACATATAGTACTCATACAACGGATGGCAGTCTACATAAACTACAAAATTAAAGAAGATTTATGCCTCCCCCGACTTTATTTTTTTGTGTTTGGAATACTGTTCAATTGGCATGGATTAATTTATCCTTCTCTCTCTTTTTGAGAAAAATCCTTCCATATCCAACCATTTGATTAATTATTTAACTATCATATTATAAATTATGCTAGCAGAAAATGCATCTCCTGATATAGTTTAATACTCTTTCTTGTGTGCTTAATTTAGAAAGCACACAAATCTTTCAGAGTGACATTCATTGTTTATATTCTTGCCATGGTTTACAATAAAGGTCTGAGTAATAAGAATAATGCCAATCCTGTCATTTCCTTAATTTAATTAAAAAATTTCCTAACAAGCAATTCTGTATTAATTTGACTGCTTTTGCTGATATTCTTCAAATGCATAGCTGCATTAATTTATTGTTTTTCAAAATGGTTGTTAATGTTATAAAATTACATGTTGAATTCCTGTACATAAAAAACCTATCACAAAAATTGCAATTACTGTGAATATAAACACTGGTTTTCAGTTTCACCTAATCAATGACTGTGAAGAATGAATAAAAAATGCAAGGTTTATTTAACTAAAGCACTATCATTTTCATACTTTTACAGCTGAGAAAATACTTGTACTTAAGTACCCTCTATCAGATTTGTTTTGGTGTCTCTTGAGAAATGCAGTGTAAGAGCTATCGGGTCAATTTTTTAGTCACATTCTCCTACAGGATAAACTGAGAAGCAGATGGTTTAATGCTCTCTTCCACATAATTCAGCAAAGGAGAGGCAGAAGGAAAAATAATGCCCAGGAGTTCTGATACTTTGGCATTATTCTAAGTAAGATATAACAGGCACCTAACATTTTTTTTTTAAAGATTTTATTTACTTATTTGACACAGAGAGATTACAAGTAGGCAGAGAGGCAGGCAGAGAGACAGGGAGAGGAGGAAGCAGGCTCCCTGCTGAGCAGAGAGCCCGATGCGGGCCTCGATTCCAGGACCCTGAGATCATGACCTGAGCCGAAAGCAGAGGCTTTAACCCACTGAGCCACCCAGGCACCCAGGAACCTAACATTTTTATCATCATCTGAAAAGCAATCCAGTCTGCAGAATTCTGTATCTAAGATTTCTGGTCATTTTACTATTTTTTAAAGACCAGTTCAGGGACGTCTGGGTGGCTCAGTCTGTTAAGCGTCTGCCTTCGGCTCAGGTTATGATCCCAGGTTCCTGGGATCAAGTCCCACATTGGGCTTCTTGCTCTGTGGGGAGCCTGCTTCTCCCTCTGCCTGAAGCTCCCCTGTTTGTGAGCTCTCTCTCTCTCTCTCTCTGACAAATAAATAAATAAATCTTAAAAAAAAAATAAAGACAAGTTCAAAAGCCATTTCCTTCTCATTGTTCTGGCTAGAACGATAATACTTCCCAATCCCTTAGGGCCTTGTTTATAGCTTTATAACATCACTAACTACATTTTGTCCCATGAGATCGATTTTTTAAATGTTTGTGTTAATCTACTATTTAGATTGGGAGCTTCTTGAGAACAGGGGCTCTCAGGATTTCTTATTACTTCTAGCAAATTACTCACCTACATAAAATACGGTAATACCTACCATATAGGCTAATTGTGAATATTAAATGAAACAACATATGTAAAGTTTTAAGCACTATTACATAGTAATAAGATTCACTAAATGTTAGCTATTGCTATATGTAGTATTACTTTCATAGTGTCTAAACTGAAAAGTAATTCAATAAATGTTTACTGAGCCAAAGATATCCAAAGAGACGGACATACACGTACTCAGCTGAGAATTTATACAGGAAAATGTCATCTTTAGTCCATAAAGTACATTTAAACTTAGCTATTTTTTAACTTAGTATTTTTCAATGTTTTTTCTTAGTTATTTTCAGTTTTACTGAACACATTTTTTATGTTTTACTAAAAATATTAGGAATAAAAATTTTATTTATCTATTTATTTATTTTTAAAGATTTTATTTATTTACTTATTTGACAGAGAGAGACACACAGCAAGGGAGGGAACATAAGCAGGGGGAGTGGGAGAGGGAGAAGCAGGGAGCCTAACATGGGGCTCNGCTAGGGAGGGAACATAAGCAGGGGGAGTGGGAGAGGGAGAAGCAGGGAGCCTAACATGGGGCTCAATCCTAGGCTCCTGGGATCATGACCTGAGCTGAAGGCAGACGCTTAATGACTGAGCCACAGAGGCGCCCCAGGAATAAAAATTTTAAAAATCTTTTAATATTAGGACTATTTTAACTAATACAAGTATGCAAAGGTGAAATTTTATCACAATAAAATTTATAAGATACCAAGAGGGTTCAATTCTATTGGAATTTTGTTATAAGCAACAATAAGGCCATCATATTTTTAAAACATTTTTCAAATATTTCCATGCCTTAGTAAAATAAAATAAAAAATTAGGTTCTTTTACAAAAAAACAAACCAACCTTTTCCCACACCTGTTGCCNATAAGGCCATCATATTTTTAAAACATTTTTCAAATATTTCCATGCCTCAGTAAAATAAAAAATTAGGTTCTTTTACAAAAAAACAAACCAACCTTTTCCCACACCTGTTGCCTCATTTACTCTCCATCAGAAACCTGTGAATCACATAGATTAGGCTAATTTCCTTTATTTGGTAGATTTAGAAAAGGAGCCTAAAATTTTTAGCGATCATTGTGCTTAGAGGTAATTTAATTAAAAAACAAACAAACAGGGTGTCTGGGTGGCTCAGTGGGTTAAAGCCTTTGCCTTCAGCTCAGGTCATGATCTCAGGGTCCTCGGATCGAGGCCCGCATCGGGCTCCATGCTCAACAGGGAGCCTGCCTCCTCCTCTCTCTCTGCCTGCCTCTCTGCCTACTTGTGATCTCTCTCTCTCTGTCAAATAAATAAATAAAATTAAAAAAATAAAATAAAAAACAAACAAACAAAAAAACCAACTAACTGAGTAACAAGTATTAGTCAGTATTATTAGGCAAAAAAGAGGCAAAAATAATCAGACAAGCTCCTCAAAGAAAATAAACTATTTAAATAGAGTATATTTATAAGTGAGAACATGGGGTCAACAGGAGAGAAATATCACAAAAGAAATGATACTAAAAGATAAATAGGATTTCATGTGATGAAATGGAGGAAAGACATTCTAGAGAGAAATAACATGTTGCCAGCATAGAAATAAAAGTGTACATCACTTTAAAGATTTTATTTATTTATTATTTATTTATTTATTTGATAGAGAGAGCGAGGGAAAGAGCACAAGTGGAGCAGCAGAGGGAGAGGGAGAAGCAGGCTCCCTGCTTGGCAGGGACGGGGGGCTTGATCCCAGGACCTGGGAATCATGACCTGAGCCGAAGGCAGACGGTTAACCAACTGAGCCATCCAGGTGCCCCCAAAATGTACATAACTTTAAAGAAATAAATCAGTAGCCGGACTGGTGAGAAGTCCGGCTTCTCACTTTTGAGAAGTGACTTATTTCCTATATGCTAAGTAAGGTGTTTACACATACATCTCTAGACACTGAGCAGCCATGGAAGATTTTAAGAAACAAAGTCATATTTGATTTTGGAAATATTATTCTGATGGCAGTGTGGAGAATTGATTAAAGGGAGATAGATTCTGAAAGCAAGAGGGACAGTTAAGAGACTACTGAAATAGCTGTCCCACAGAGAGATTAGGCATATGTAGACAAGATAAAGTTATATACAGTCTACTATGACCTAGCAAATATTATACTTCTAGGCATATGTACAGCTTTCCAATCAACATGCTGCAAAATATTTGGTGGCAGGTAAAAATTTAAGGTATAAGGACAGACATAAATGAAGCAGTTGAACAGAGTGGAGACCAGAAATAGGCCCATATGTTGTCAACTGATTGTTGACAAAAGCACCAAAGCAATTCAACAGGGAAAGACAAATTTTTCAGCAGATAAAGCTTGACCGACTGGAAAAACATGTGGAAAACAATGTACTTCAACCCAGGTTTACCTCATACTGTACACAAAAAATAATATCACTGGGATCATAGACATAAATCTAAAAGCCAAACCAATAAGACTTTCAGAAGAAAACATAAAATAATAACTTTATGATCTTAGGATAGGCAAAGATTTCTTAGGACACAAAAAGCACTAACTTTTACAGTACTAGAACGAAAACTGATAAAACTGGACTTCAACAAAATTAAAAAAAATCATGATCTTTAAAACACTCTGTTAAGAAAGTGAAAAGAAAAGCCACAGACTGAGAGAAAATACTTACAAATCATGTTTATGATAAAAATTCATATCCAGAAACACACACACACACACACACATTCCTCCTATAAATTAAAAAGATAAACAACCCAATTTTAAAAANTTCATATCCAGAAACACACACACACACACACATTCCTCCTATAAATTAAAAAGATAAACAACCCAATTTTAAAAATTTATTTAAGACTTGGATAAGGTAATTAGTTACATTATAAAAACTCACTAAATTATACAATTAAGATCTGTTTATTTCACCAGAAATTATTTTTACCTTACATTAATAAGTAAGTGAAAAAGATCAAATTAAAAAAAACTATTCACAAATTTACAATGGTTGAAACTGTATTTGTTTGGTAATTATTATTTTAGAGTAGGAGTCAGCAAACTTTTTTTTAAATAAAAAGCAGATGGTAAGTATTTTAGCTTTGCAGGCCATAAGTCTCTGTTGCAACTATTCAACTCTGCCACCATGGTATGAAAGCAGCCATAGACACTATGCTAACAAATGGGCATGGGTATGTTCTAGTAAAACTACCGAAATAGTGGGGGGCTGAGTTTGCCTGAGGACTCGTTTGCCTACCCCTTTATTAGAGCATAAAATTTTATCTGTAACACACTGCCATAGAGATCTCTGTAGCTTTACCATATACCACCACTGCCCAGGTGATAATATGGGCAGGAAAGACATATTTTAATATATGGTAAGATGTGAAAAACTTTGATAAGCACTGCACTAGAGAAACTAACACATACGCACAAAGAGACATGCACAAACATATTCATAAACCATTATTTATAATGGTAAAAACTTGAAATAATTTAAATGTCCATCAATGAGTGAATACACAAGTCACGACATATATATAAAATAAAATACAATAAAAATAAATGTTCACCTATGAACATGTGTATAATACAAATGGGTGTCTCTAAGATGGTCACTCATGGCAAGCCACAAGGTAATCTTTTTTAAAACTTTCAGTAGAGTTGGGCGCCTGGGTGGCTCAGTGGGTTAAAGCCTCTGCCTTCAGCTCAGGTCATGATCTCAGGGTCCTGGGATCGAGGCCCACATCGGCCTCCCTGCTCGGCAAGGAGCCTGCTTCCCCCTCTCTCTCTGCCTGCCTCTCAGCCTACTTGTGATCTCTCCCTCTCTGTGTCAAATAAATAAATAAGTAAAATCTTAAAAAACAAATGAACAAACAAAAAAAACTTCCAGTAGAGTTAACATACAGTTATATTAGTTTTAGGTGTGTAATATAGTGATTCAACAATTCCATACACCACCCAGTGCTCATGATAAATGCACTCCTTAATCCCCATCATCTATTTAACCCACCTCTCCCCACCTCCCCTCTGGTAACCATCAGTTTGTTCCCTATAGTTAAGAGTTTGTTTCTTGGTTTCTCTCTTTTTCCCTTTGCTCATTTGTTTTGTTTCTTAAATTTCACATACGAGTGAAATCATATGGTATTTGTCTTTCTCTGACTTACTTGACTTAGCATTATATCCTCTAGCTCTATCCATGTTGTTGCAAATGGCAAAATTTCATCTTTTTATGGCTGAATAATATTCCATTATACACACACCATATCTTCTTTATCCATTCATCCATCAGTGGACCCCAGAGCTGCTTCCATAATTTGGCTATTGTAAACAATGCTTCAACAAACATAGGGTGTAAGTATCCCTGTAAATTAGTGTTTTTGAATCTTTTGGATAAATTCCCAATAGTGTGATTACTGGATTGTAGGATAGTTCCATTTTTAACTTTTTGAGGAACCCCATACTGATTTCCACGGTGGCTGCACCAGTTGGCATTCCCACCAACAGCGCAAAAGGATTCCTTTTTCTCCACATCCTCACTAACACTTGTTTCTATCATAAGATAATCTTTCCTCTGAAATAGAAATACCATATTACTTTTAAATGTAGATATCATATTCTTCAAAGGCTATCTTATTCTCTAAACTCAATCCAGGAACTAATTGCTAGGCATTTCCAAAGATGCACTGGATTGTTCTATTGATTTTAAAATCTCAATCTGGGTGGAACCATGGTTGGTATTGGACATAATCTCAAAAAAAAAAGGGGGGGGGAACAAAGAAGGAAATGTTGACTTTTGTCAATTATATTATTGGATATTTTGGACTGCATGGATCTAGACTGGCCAGAGGTAGCAGCAGAAGGAACTATTAAACCAGCTACTCCCTACTCCCCAATTCCATTTGTCCCACTGTCCAATTTCATGGGACACAGCCAGGTGGGCAGTGGCAACAGAGAAAGGAAAATACTGGTAATTAACCCTTTACTACTGCTTTTTTCATCATGCCTTAAAATCCCATTGGAGGGGAGCCTGGGTGGCTCAGTCATTAAGCGTCTGCCTTCAGCTCAGGTCATGATCCCAGGGTCCTGGGATTGAGCCCCACATGGGGCTCCCTGCTCATCGGGAGGCCTGCTTCTCCCGCTTCCCCTGCCTGTGCTTTCCTGCTCTCTCTCTGTCAAATAAATATGTAAAATCTTTAAAAAAAAATCCCACTGGAGTGTTTTAGCATAGTCCACTTTACCCTCCTAGAATAAAAATAGCTTCAAATATAGTATTTTAGTACCCCAAAANTCTTAAAAAAAAAGAAAAAAAAAAAATCCCACTGGAGTGTTTTAGCGTAGTCCACTTTACCCTCCTAGAATAAAAATAGCTTCAAATATAGTATTTTAGTACCCCAAAACTAGAGAGGACAGGAGCATGCTACCATGCTTCAATACTGTTTTGGGTTTGTTTGTTTACCTAAACATAATCTCTGCTGGCCTGGCACATCTAGTTCTATCTAGTCAATAGACCGGTAACAGTCAGTCCAAGACCCTTACTACTATGTATTTCCAATATTCAGATCCTTATAATTTGCTCAATTCCATTGCTAGTCTTTTGAAAAAAACCTCTTTTCCAAAGCATATCTCCACTTTTAGGCAAGGTACTTGAAAATTAACACCTTGAATATGTTCACAGTTTTTCTTTTCTTTTTTTTTTAAAGATTTTATTTATTTATTTGACAGAGAGAGATCACAAGTAGGCAGAGAGGCAGGCAGAGAGAGAGAGGGGGAAGCAGGCTCCCCGCCAAGCCGGGAGCCCGATGTGGGCCTCGATCCCAGGATCCTGAGATCATGACCTGAGCCGAAGGCAGAGGCTTAACCCACTGAACCACCCAGGCGCCCTGTTCACAGTTTCCTAAGCATTAATTTTGACATAGCTCCCAGAGTAGAACCTTCACAGGAATCTTGTTTCTCTTAGTATTACCTATATATTAGAGCTCCAAGGCAGTACGTTTTAGTCCAAGTCCCCCTCTTACCTCTCAAAATCATCATCCTATCAGCCTTGACAGCTAAAGAACTAACTAAAGAGGAAGTGCTTTGGCAGGAAGGTTTTCTAACTCGGGTCAGTGCTCTAGCTAAGAAGGCAACTTAGTCCCCAAAACTAGGAGGAATTGATCAGGTTTCCTTTACAGGATACTGCTGGTGCCCGATCAGTCTAGACATGGGGATTTTACTGGGCATTCCAAGTAAAACCCAAGAGAAGTAGACAATGATCCTCATGTGGTCTGGGAAACTAAACCTGGCTTTTCATGGGAGAATGAGCAAAGGGGATGGTTATCTTTGTCTCTCTAGCATAATTTACCTATTCTGTTTTCATTTACATTTCTGAATGAGTTTCACAAAAGCCATTGAGTACTTCCAAGTTTCATTAATGTTGGTTGTTAAAGTTTCTCTAAAGAAGCCCTTCCTGAAATCCCATGACCTAATTATGTTATTTTATTATTTTGCTTTGTTTCCATAAAGCTAAAGTGCTAATAAAAACATACAGGATGGTTTAAAATATACAAAGCATTGTCAAATACATTATCACTTTGAATCCTCATAACTCTGTAAGGTACATAAGAACAGGTATTAAGAAAGTTTGTGGGACACTAAAGTCACACACCTGATTCCAAATCAATGACATTGGCCTACCTGTTCTAAGAGACTCTGCCTTTCCTCATTCTGTAAAGGCCTAGCTTGTGCTCCAAAGTGATGTCTTTAATTCCTTCAGTCAGAAATGATTTCTCTATTCTCTGATGGCCCACAGAACTTTATACCTCTCTTCTGACACTTATCATAGCCTATCTTTGTTACATTTACAGATTTATGGATCTTATCATACTCAATGCAAATTCCTGAAGGGCAGGGACTGGGTCTTATTTATCTTTATATCCCCTACAGCATCTAGAAACAAAGTTTTACTTGATGTCTAATGCACTACTTTGTTTATGTGGGTGATCCACATTCTTAGAAACTGCATTATAAAAATTACCATAAATGTAAGTGTGCCCATTTATATTTACACCTAAATAAATACACAGTATTTGTATGGCATTTGTACCTTGAAAAAACTTAAGATGGAGAGAGAGAGAGAGAAGCTCAAGCAGGGTCCATCCCCAGCACAGATCCCTACACTGGGTTCGATCTCTCAACCCTGAGATCATGACCTGAGTCGAAATCAAGAGTTGGACACTCAACCCAGGCACCCGTTTAGTTTTTTGTTTGTTTGTTTTTTAGTAATCTCTACACCCAATGTGGGGCTTGAACTTACAATCCCAAGATCAAGAGTCAAAAGCTCTACAGACTAAGCCAGCGGGGTTCCTCGGACATACAGTTTTTGAAAAAGAATTATAATAATCCTACTTATAATATTATATCTTTTGGTAAAATCCATTTGACTTATAGCATTACTATCTGCAATTTTTTTGCTTCTAGGGAATACAATCTGCATTGTTTAAAGGCAACTTATATTAGTGGATTAAACTTTAATTGAATGAAAAGGAGTACCTCTTTTTGAAAAGGTAGGGAACTCAGGTCTAATCCTTTTCAATACTGTCAGGAATATTTTTATTCCTAGCTTTCTGGGAAACAAAACAGGAGAAAGAATACTGAACCCCAAAGTACCAGCTAGCGATGTTTATAATTCTGTAATCTGCTTTTGACCTTCTATAAGAGGCAAGGAAAATGTGTGAGAAGGAAAGTCCAAATTATCTAAATTACATATATATATATAAATTTTATATTGTTATCTAATGTATAAATCTCTACTGAGTCTTCTTACTCAGCAACATCCTTTTGGAAGGAAAAAAAGGATATGTATAATTCCACTAACGATCATGGACAACTATCTTTTTCTCTTCCTTGGAATTAACTTACAATTTACATAAACTTGAAGGAAAATGATAAGGAAATTCTAGATTTATATCATACCCAGAACTCTTGCATATAAAACTAACCAAAAGAGCTAGGAGGCATTCTTAACTTTCTTTATCATTTCAATAGTTATTTGTTGAATCATTTCTAAACTTGAATGTGATCTACATGTTTTAAACAAATAGAGCTCTTATCAAAATGCTACCGAAAGACTGCATTCTTCCTTTTATATACTTTGATGTTTGAATCAAAAGCTATATATGACTGAGCCTCAAAGACTTACATAGATGTGCCTCAGGAAAATAGAAAAATCCAAACGTTTGAAAAAGAAGGAAGGAAGGAAAGAAGGGAGGGAGGAAGGAAGAAAGGGAGGGAGGAAGGAAGGAAAAACAACTGATGAATCTGAGGACTTGTAGATCACATTAGAAGAAAGATTCTTTAGGAAAGGATTTCCTTTGGGAATCCTTTACATAGTTCCACTAAAATGTTTAAAACATGACTTGGATTTGTAATAATTCAATTTATACCAAATCTTTATTTTTTAAAAAGATTTTATTTGTTTATTTGAGAGAGAAAGAGAGCACAAGCAGGGGGAGTGGGAGAGGGAGAGCAGGAAGCCCTCCGTAGGCCTCAATCCCAGGACCCCGGGATCATGACCTGAGCGGAAGGCAGATGCCCAACTGACTGACTGACAAAGATTAAGCAAATCTTTAAGAAACACATTTTGGATATCTGTATTTATAAAACCACTGATAATTTTTGAGAATGATATCATGGCTATGTGGCCCAGACACTGCACAGGGATAAGAGCACCTGGATACTATTTCTAGCTCCAGCAACCTTGGATAGGTTCTAACTAGACGTAAGAGGACTTTTCAAAAACTTTTCCAAAGAAATTGTTTCTTCTCCACTTTAATGCTTATTATGTATCACTGCTTCCTAAATTATACCTCTTTTTATCTATGAACTCATTCTGCCAGAACCTTGTCTAAAAAGGCCAGAATATATTGCTGAAAAGATTCACTCTTAGTGATAAACTATTATTTTAAAAAACAAAATCTACAATTTGGTAAAATTGTTTCATATAGCTTTGCAGGGTAATAGTTTGAAATTTGGACCAGGATGCAGGAGAGGTAGGTTTGTTTTGTTTCTGCTGTTACATTTATTATGTTCTGGTCAAGTGCTTGGCCTTGTGTAAATAACCTAAAAGACCTAGGCCCTATTGCCCTCTACAGCTTCCCCTTGAGTATAAACTAAAAATTCAAATATAGAATGGTGCTTCTTAAAGTTTTCCAGCAAAATGCTCCCAATAGCAAAGGAGGGTAAACTTATACTACTTATGACTCTTAGTCTAAACCAATGGCCTGAAGTTTGATGTTTCATCAAATTTTTCATTTTATACCATTATAATATCCTCTTTATTATTTGAAAATGATTTAACTTATGTACCAGCAAATAAAATAATAGTCTAGGAAAATGTATCATGTTTATCCTGGCAGTTTGTAAGCCTCTGACTCACTTTCCCCAGGTTTACTTGTAATTCTACTTGAGAAGCACTTGTAGGAATAAATTTGGAAATAAGCATCTATGTGGGCTCACTCTGGGCAAGGCTGTTGTGTAGACAAAGCTTTAGCTCCCTATTCCTGTATTTCATAACTATAAATGAGATATCAAAGGCTTCTTTTTATGTCTTTAAGTGGGAAGCTGAAGATAAAAGAAATGTCACAGTGAAAAGTAGCTTGAGTTCTTCTGAGACATACTTATAATCTGGTATTTTACATTTCTGAAACAAAGATCTTTCTTTCACGAACAATGAATAGCAAAAGAAAAGTCATATAGGTTGAAACAAAAGTCCTTATGTATCTCAAGGATACTTGTTTAGGTCAGTAATTCTTAGAGGAGTGGGGTAACTCCTAACTAACTCCGCCCGCCTGAGAAGGGCAGAGACCCGTTGGAATCTTGGAGCACAGACAGCTTGCTTTTCAACCACGTATGGCACCAACTCACTCTCCAAGCTCGGTACCACCACCTCTTGCCCCCAAACTCAGCCAGTTTAAAAATCACTAACTACAGTGAGCCACTGTTATGGGTGGGAGTGAATCTTCTATCTCAGATGTGTTGGTACAGAAAAAATATTGAGGGGCGCCTGGGTGGCTCAGTGGGTTAAGCCTCTGCCTTTGGCTCAGGTCATGATCCCAGGGTCCTGGGATCGAGCCCGGCGTCAGGCTCTCTGCTCAGCAGGATGCCTGCTTCCCACTCTCTCTCTGCCTGCCCCTCTGCCTACTTGTGATCTCTCTGTCAAATAAATAAATAAAATCTTTAAAAAAAAAAAGAAAAAATATTGAGATGGAGGCTTAAGGTAGTTGCAGGGGAGACTCTTTGGTCTACAGTTTTACTATGATTCAACAGTGGGTTTATTAAACACAGAGATATTTTAATGTCTAGAAGTTATTCTCAGAAGTTATCTTTCCTCTCTGTATCTCTCTTAATTTTTTCATTTAACACTACAATTTTAAAAAGGAAAAATTATATGACATTCTTATAAAAGCTCAATCTTCATCTAAGAGTAAAAAGATAACTTTTCTGTTGTTGCAGGTTATATTCTAATAATATATTCCATTATCGTGTTTGTATTTTAAAATCTGGGGACCAAACATACATGATGAAAATAAACTGTACATGAAAATTATCTTAATACCTGTTAGTTCTTAATCATTTTCCCCTGTGATTACAGCCCTACAAAAGTGGATAGAGAGGTAGGTATTGAGTATCATGAGCTTTTTGTACAGCTAAACTGAGATTCAGAAGCTATAATTAATTGCCGAAATCCAGAAAGATAAAAACAACAGAAGTGAGTTCAGATATGGTGAAACCCAGAGCCCATATTTTTTCCTCTTCTTCACATTATCTAAACAGAGAAATCAAGATGTTTTTGCAGCATGAGGGATCCAAAACATTATATGCATTTATTTCAAGTTTCTATTAATCACCAAAGGTTGAAAATATTACTGTAAAAATGCCATATAGCATATCCATAGCCTATCCTAATAGGTATATTATTATGCCTATAGATTCTTAATCACTTCATTAGTTTATCAGTCTATGAGAGTTTAGCCATTATTAGGAATACAAGCTATCATTTAGATGATTCAACATCTTAGTAGTTCTGTAAATGTTAAAAATATTAGTTTCACAGGAAAACTTGGTATAATTTAATTTGTGCTTTGTTTCCTAAAGATTTTCCTTTAACAAACCCAGGATGCCTGGGTGGCTCAGTCAGTTAAGCATCTGCCTTTGGCTCAGGTCATGGTCCCAGGGTCCTGGGATAGAGACCCACACTGGGCTCCCTGCTAGGCTGGGGGGCTTGCTTCTCCCTCTCCCACTCCCCTGCTTTTGCTCACTTTCTCTCTCTGTCAAATAAACAAATAAAATATTAAAAAAAAAAAAAGATTTTCCTCTGACCTAAGTGACAGATAATTTGCTTAAGTAGTTTATTTTTATTTATTTATTTTTTAAAGATTATTTATTTATTTATTTGACACAGAGAGAGAGATTACAAGTAGGCAGAGAGGCAGGCAGAGAGACAGGGAGAGGAGGAAGCAGGCTCCCTGCTGAGCAGAGAGCCCGATGCGGGCCTCGATCCCAGGATGCTGAGATCATGACCTGAGCCGAAAGCAGAGGCTTTAACCCACTGAGCCACCCAGGCGCCCAACTCTGTGACTTTTAGCTATTTAATTAAATGATCTNTCTGGGTATATATCCAAAGGAAACAAAATCATTGCCTTGGAGAGGTATCTGTACCCTCATTTTCACTGCTGCCTTATTCATAATAGCCAAGACACAGAAACAATCTACATGTCCACCAATGGATGAATGGATAAAGAAAATACACATACACAGAGGAGTATTACTCAGCAATGAGAAGGAAGGAAATCCCAGCATTTGTGACAACACCGATGAATCCTGAGGACATTATTCTAAGTGAAATAATTCAGAGAAAGACAAATACTGTATGATCTCATTTGTATGTGACATCTAAAAAAAAACTGAACTCATAGATACATAACAGATTGGCTGGGGAAAGGTGGAGGTAGAGGAAAAGGGTGAAGGTGGTCAAATGGTACCAACTTCCATGTAAGAGGTAAATTAGTGCTGGGGATATAATGTACCATAACAACCAGAGTTAACAATGCTATACTGTATATCTGAGAGCTGCTAAAAGAGTAAATCTTAAAAGTCCTTATAAGTATATGAAGTGATGGATGTTAACTATTAACGCTGTATACTTTAAACTAATACAATGTTATATGATAATTATATCTCAATAAAACTAGAAAAAGAATTTGATCAACCAAGCTAGAAGAGTGAATTATCTTTCTATACTTTCCATACAAAATGATAGTGCAAATTGTTATCATATAGAAATTATCTGATTTTAAAATGCAGGAAAAATAGAACTATGTAACTTGTTTTAGACAATTAACAAAAATATTCTGTTTTTTTCCTGAATTTTAGTTTGTGGTATTTATTAGCTTTTAAAAATTTACCAAGAGTAAACTCTAAAAGATATTAAAAATGAAACAAGGGGCGCCTGGGTGGCTCAGTGGGTTAAAACCTCTGCCTTCAGCTAAGGTCATGATCTCAGGGTCCTGGGATCAAGACCCACATTGGGCTTGCTGCTCGGCAAGGAGCCTGCTTCCTCCTCTCTCTCTGCCTGCCTCTCAGCCTACTTGTGATCTCTCTCTCTCTCTGTCAAATAAATAAAATCTTTCAAAAAAATGAAACAAAAATTTTTTAATTAAAAAAAGTTCAGTGGTACCTGGACGACACCCAGAGCCAGCTGAAAGTCAATTAATTTCTAACTTTGGCCTTCTCTGAAGAAAAAACAAAACAAAGGGCTCTGAATCTTAAACTAAAACCTATTGGTTTTAGGGAGGAACAAAATCATAAAACCATCCAAACAGAAATCCAATAAATGACACATGTTTTCAGGACAAAACTTTAGTCTCTCAATAATCAAACTCTATAAGGAACTACTTCTAGTTCCCCCAATAACTCCATGCTCTCTTGCCTGTCTTTTCAGATGCTGTGCCCAATGACAGAAAATTCTTCTACCACATCTCTATCTGGCTGACTTCTACTCAGACTTTGGACCTCAGCTTAAAAATCACTTCTTCCAGAAGAATCCCAGATATGTGTTAGATATGTGCTTCGGAGTCCTATCAACTTACCCATATCACAATATATTTTAATGTCCATTCAGTTGCCTGCTTTTCCCCCTAGACTGCCCCTGACAGGACAGAGACTGTGTCTGTCTTCTTCGTGTAGTCCAGCACGGTGCCTGGCACAGAGCAGGGGCTTTTATTAAATTACTTTTATTTTAACATAGCCTCCATATAAGGATGACAAATAAAACTCTGACCAAAAACCTTTTTGAAATGAGATACAGAGAGAAGGTAACCAAATATAGCAAATGTCAATGTACCTAAAGATGTACTTAAATCAGGCACCTCTAGGGCATTAGATTTTTATCATATTTAGAAACACTTTTTGTTACTAGTTATTATCTTCATTTTATAGAAAGTTTTCCAATTAGACCTATCAAATTAAGTCAGTTCAATTTATTACATACTTATTAAGACAGTGGGAAAAGACAAGAGAAGGAAATACAAAATAGTCAAAGTGGTTTAACTGCTAATCTGAATAAATGTTCAATTTTTAGAAGGGAAAAAAGAGTGGAGAATTGAGTTTAAATGGTTGAGGTTAAATGGTTCTTTGTTGCTAAATCGCCTACTCAAGACAATTTATATCAACTAGATAAGCATTTTGGAAACTGGTCATCATAATAGCCCAAAAAATTAATATATATTAAAAATCAGATCTATTAATTGTTGAAAGATACTTCAAACCATTAAACACCAAGATTCCATTCTGAATTATCACAAGGAATATATTTGGAAGAATAAGTCTTATTACATGTAGTTAGTTCAGGTTTAGGAAACAGCTTGTATATATAGAAAAATAAATTGACCATTTTATCAGCAACTTTAGAATAGACATGACATCTATCCATGGTGGGAAAGATTATTACTATTATTTTAACTGGAAGTATAATTTTGAATATTTTACTTCACTTAATGAAATTATTTACTGCAAAAGATATGGTTTTATAAATAATGAAGGAGAAAAGCAGAACTCAACCCACAACAAGGTATGCTTTAGCTATTGAAATGATCAGATGTGCATACTAATTCCTAGACTGGTGACAGATTTCAACAGAAATCACTAAATTCTACCTGCAGGCACATCATGTCAAGTGTGTATAAACAATAATAATTTCATGGCAGTGGTGCCAGGGGAAATGTCCCAAGATTCTTTATACAAGTCAGTATAATAACAGATGTAGTAGTTGATTTATGGCTAACTAAAGAATTAATGTTAAAGAGCTTATTAAAATTCATTCTGTTTCCTCTAATTCTAGAAATAGGTTAGTTTCTCCAAAAGGTATACATACAGACAATGTATATAAACAGAAACAGAAGTGGAGAGCTACCACAGCTTTTATAAAAATAAAATTAACCTCAAAACATAAATCTCTTCCTTTAGATAAATGATTAGCATCTAAATTACTTTAGTTAGTTACAATAAGTTCTGCAAGCATACTGAAAATAATCACTAGTTTAATTAATTAAAGGCATCCAACAGGCATTGTTTAATTCATTAGCACAGAGGAAAGTATATGATTTTGTACAATACCTGTAGTGATAAAGGAAGGCCTATAAATTAAAATCATAATTCTGTGCTACCATGATAAAATGACTCCTTTAATCAGGGACTGCAAATGACTGAGAAGAAAATACCACAGATAACTCTTCAGTGGAAATTATATGGAAGGTTTGGAAAAAGTTACAGAGCAGGGAGAAGAAATAAATTAGTAACATTATTTAGTTCCCTAGACATTCAGGACAGTCTCTATGCCTGCCATTGTTCTAATGGGTAAGGTGTTTGGCATGAGTTGACTGGGAAGGATGTAGACTGAAGGTAGGTGGAAGTCCACGTACCAACCACAGTTCTGTTATTTATAAGATGCGTAATTCTTGATAAATCAAGGTGTCTACTAGGCCTTAGAATCCACATAAAAGAAGGAAGATTTCTAGAACCTATTTAACTATAACATTAAGGAATTCTGAAATTCTGCATGTTTCAAATTCAAGCCTGTTTAGCCTTCATATGCTATAGTTGCTAATACAGACTACAAAATGTATGAGCGAGGACTAAAAATCAAACCAAATAACTAGTTGTAGCTTTTAGGCAAAGCCAAACTATATACTGAATTTGGTAAGTCTAGTGAGGCCAACTTTTTATTTTTCTGTTAACACAAGAACCTTGCCCTACTCTGGCTATGTACTTCACAAGCAAAGAGGCTTGAAACTAAACTAAGTTCACAAAATGAAAAAGTTAGTCACAGTGAATCTGACAGAACTACTTTTCCTGCATCCTCCTAACCTTGACACCTAATCTGTTTGCCCCAGCTGTAAACCACAGACCAGATCAATGGGAGATGTAACCTCAAAATCAAAGCTCAGCTAAGGTTCTAGATTAAGAGGCTCCTTTAAAACTTGGAGTTACAAAAAAGAAAAAAATATGTTGATATATACAATAAGGCTCCTAAATTATCCTAAGGAAGATAAAACTCACATCACAAAATAATACTTTAAATCCATATAGAACTGGGTCACCTGAGTGGTTCAGTCAGTTAAGAGTCTGCCTTCGGTTCAGGTCATGATTTCAGGGTCCTGGGATTGAGCCCTGTATTGGGCTCCTCGCTTGGCAGGGAGCCTGCTTCTCCCTCTCCCTCTGTCCCTCTCCCTGCTTGTGCATGCGTTCTCTCTCTCTCTCTCTCAAGTAAATAAATAAAACCTTTAAAAAGAAAAAATAAATTCATATAAAACCTTTTATAGAATAACTTAAAGCATTTGATAAAAATTACCCAACTAACTTTTCTGTCACTTCTGTGAAGAGTCAGGTATTACCTGATATTTTCCAAGGGAGGTAAAAAGAAACAAAGGAACTAAAGTTACTCACTTTGCCAATGACAGAGCTTCTTAATTCCACATCTAGTGTTAAATTTGTGAAAAAAGATGCTTTGTTCCATGAGAAATTATATTAACAGAAATGCCTCAACCTTTTGAAAAATTTTTGACTTCCCACAAGATGTAAGTGCAGAGATGGTATATTGTCTTGTTTAGCATTTTACCTAATCACTTAGTTCAGTATCTGCCACACTGTAGGTACTCACTGTATATCTACCCAGTGAATAAAGCTATTAACAATAGCTAGTAATTACTAGAATTCATGTATCAAGTACTATGCTAAGTACATTACATATATTATTTCACTTAATCCTACCAACAACTCAAAGAGGTAAGTAAATTATTACTTCTCATTTTACTGATGAGAGAACTAAGGCCTAGGTTAAGTAATTTGCCCAAGATTACAAACTGATAAAGCCAGGATTTTCAAAGAGGTAGCCCAACTTTGGACCTTGTTTAAAGATCATCATGTTGTAGAAAGAACAAAAGATTGTAGTAAGAAACTCTATATTTTATTTCCTTTATCACTTAATTCTTAGAGATAATATCTAGCACGGTACCTTACTCATATTTTTCCTCATCAAATGTTTCCTGAATAAAATTAAAATTGCACAGGCAAATTAGGTTTCATTGTCCTCAACTGTAAAATGGAGGTAAAGGTACATGCATGGTCTGCCTCAGTGATGCTCAAAGTGTCATTCCTGATCTGGAAAACTTGTTAGAAATGCAAATTCTCAGCATCTCTCCCAAACCTACTGAATCAGAAGCCAGTGTTTTTTTTGTTGTTGTTGTTTGTTTTGTTTTTTAAATATTTTATTTATTTATTTGACAGAGAGAGAGAGATTACAAGTAGGCAGAGAGGCAGGCAGAGAGAGAGGAGGAAACAGGCTCCCTGCTCAGCAGGGGCTTGATCCCAGGACCTGAGATCATGACCCGAGCCCGAAGGCAGGCTTAACCCACTGAGCCACCCAGGTGCCCCAGAAGCCAGTGTTTTAACAAGGCTTCCAGGTGATTCTCATGCATGGTGAAGACTCTCATATATCAGTCTACTTTATTATATAATTATGAGTATCAAATGAGTTCAATAATGTGAAAGTACCCTAAAAAGTGAAATGGGTATTATCATTAAAAGAGTAAATTACATTCCTTAAAAAAACTTAGTGGTTTTCCTAACTCCAGATAAAAATGAACATTAGAAATGAAATAGGTCATAAAGCACTTTTAAAATAAAATATCATTCTAGATTTTACCTTGGTAACATAGAACAGTCATGGATCCAGAGAAAAAGATGACCATGATCCATAAAACTCAGCCTAGAAATCTGATAATGTGGAATGTGGCAGTTCAACCCAGAAATGTGAAATAATGTGCAGCCTTCTTACCTGACCAGTGTCCAGTGGAGGTGCCAGATCTGTCTGTACATGTCTCACTTACAGGTCTAAACACAGTTTCCCATCCACCAGTAGCATAGCGCCAATTCTGAGATTCCAAGATGAGTGTTCGCTGAGTACCATATGCAATCATGAAGCAGTAGACCACGTGATGGAGTTGACAGCCATAGCCGCAGCCTTTGTTGATATTACACACCAGCTTCTTGGCTTTGCTGCAGTCCTTGGGATTCTGTCAGGGAGAAAGACAAAGGTGAAGAGAGGTCATCTTTTCTTTATAAGTGACAAGTGTCAAAAATCATATAATTAGCCAGGACTGATCCAGTGTATCTTACTAAGAAAAGAAACCAGTTTCAAGGATTGAACTTCAAACAATCCACTGAAAGTTTATTTTAAAGAGATGGCAGTAAAAAGGAACAATTGCTTTGGAAACATCACTAAACGAATATGAAATGAAGCATTACATAGCAAAAAATACTCTTTCACATCTCTATCACTCAGAACATGCAAGTATGATCATCTCTGAACTCAAAGTCGCACACACTGAGATCTTTATGAAAGAAGTAAAATAGTTTATTTACTCCAGTTGTATTTCAGCATGCTGTGCCTACCTTTTCAGCTGAAACTCAAATCATCTTAAAAGAAAAACTGTAATTTACCTATTAATTCCATCTACCTCCAGAGTTCTAGCTGTCACAAACAAAATGTATTTTTTCATTATGGAAGTGAAACAACTGGATTAAAAAAAATGAGTTCTGGACTTAAAAAAAAACCTAATCTTGGTGATCGCTACTAATTATTTTCACAATAAAATGTAGAATATGTTCTATATCATGCCAATTTTTTAGTCATTGAAGTAAAATTAACATACAGTGTTATGTTAGTTTTAGGTGTACAACATAATAATTCAACAATCCTATATAGTACTCAGTGCTCATCATAAGTGTAGTCACCATCTGTCACCAAACATTATTACAATATTATTGACTATATTCCCTATGCTGTACTTTTTATCTCTGTGACTATTTTATAACCGGAAGTTTGTACCTCTTAATTCCTTTTATCTATTTCACCCAACTGCCCACCTACTGTTACGCCAATTTTTAATCAGGAGGTCCATTTTTCTATTTGTATACCTTGCTATAAGATGAATAGCAAGTGGTTAAACAATATTATCTAACAGTGGGTGTGACAGGGTTAGTTAATGAGAGATGTCTTTTTTATTCTAAAGCTTCGACTGTGCTCTAATTCATATGGGCTATTGCTAAATATCCCTAGGCATCTTAGCTCTTCAAATAAAAATTGGTTTTGACAGGGACTCCTTAGCCTAGGAAGTCTTAAGCTGTTTTAAAAGTCTACAAGGTTTAAAGAAAGGATGGGTGCCTTCAGGAACAGAATCTTTTCTCCCACCAAGGGGGAAGCAAAGTAACCAGTTCTCAATTTATATGAGCCTTGAAAAAAAGCAGTTGCCAAACCACAAATCTACAACTGTTTTCCAGGATATCGTCTATTTTATCAAGCAGAGCCCTAGAAACAAAAGCTAGGAAGGTGAAGGTATAAAATGATTCTGAAGGAAAAGCTGAGAAGGGAAAATGCAACACAGTTACTTTCAGAAGAGGTTTTACATTCAAATGTGTCACAGCATACTGGTCTTCTTAGATCAAAGCTGAACCCAATACCATCAAGAGCCTTTAAAAAAAAAAGAGAGAGAGATTTTATTTATTTATTTAAGAAGGAGAGAGAGCAAGCAAGAGCACAAGAGCGGGGGGAAGGAGAAGCAGACGCCCTGCCCTGTTGAGCAGGGAGCCCTTATGTGGGGCTCGATCCCAGAACATCGGGATCATGACCTGAGCCAAAAGCAGAAGTTTAACTGCCTGAGCCACCCAGGCACCCCTATCAAGAGCCTTCTGAAAAGTTAAGAGTCCTTATGAATCTGAGAGAATCAAGATAAAATTCAGCAAGATTTGGTCAATACTGTTTCCCCAATCAAGTACTAGAGATGCTGATTCTTTTCATTTTGAGACTTTGAATTCTAATTGGTTTAGCCGTAAAAGATTTGAGAGGAACAGAAGGGTATGTAATGTGTTATTGGAAGACCAGCATCATTTATTTTCTATCCAGTATAATATAAGAATCTTGGGAATAAATAACATTCTCAAACTGATCCAAAGCTTTATTATTAACTCAACAGTTTATTAAAAGGGCAAATAAAGAACACTGACATTTATCAGATTTTTCATGATTTGTAAGAAATATACAACTTGAATATCTCTAAAATTCATATGATTGAAAAAGAAAAAGTCCTTTATATATTTTTCAAAAGACTTTTTCTTTTAGAATAGTTTTTAGATATATAAAATTATTGCAAAGGTAGTACAGAGATCCCATATACCTCACACCCAGTTTCCCCTATTATGTCTAACATTAATCTTCATTTTTTTTAAAGGAAAAAAGAGTGAGGGAACAGAATAATTAAACATTTGAAACCACAAGCTGTTTTTTTTTTAAATAAAAAGAAGACACATCTGCATTTAAGACAAGCACTTCTGTTGCATTTCCTGAGTTTAATTAGAATGCAATGCTTTGAGCACAGGAACTGAGTCCTAAGAGAAAGAAATGGACAGTTTATGAAATGAAGCTTAAATCAAGAGTTTAAGTGCTCCTCAAACCAAGCGAAATCAAGAATATATTAAATCTTTCTGTTAAGACATAGGTAACATGGAGGAAGGAAAATTTGGTTCTGGAATGAAAAAGGTCTACATATATACAGGGTAACCAATGGAAGATTCCAAGGCAGAGGCTATCAGTAAGAGAAGAGAAAATGAATGAGTAGAATGAGAACAGTAAATAAAGTACTAAAGAAGCTCAGAGCCACAGCCCAATTTTTTCATAAAAATATTTAAAACTCTGAAAAATTCAAAATATCTTGTTCATAAAAAGGCAGAGACAGAAATAGAAAAAAAATATGTGTGTTTCTAACAAAAGATTAGGCTCACCAGAATAAATATTGAGAAAAAAAAAAAAAACAACAGAGATTGATAGGAATCTATAAAGGGGAAACAGGGCCTTTGTTACACACACACGTATCTGTGCGTATATACGTATGCATAATCTTCAAATTTCTTACCAAATAGCCTTTGTCAATTGCCACTGATCCTGGTTTTACACTTTCTGTCTGCAAAAGGCTTGCCTCTATGTCTCATCCATAAGCAAGCATATATAGAAGGGCCTCTTTACTAAAAGAAGCTTTAATTTTGCTAATACTTTAACAGGGTAACTATTTCTTATGTTAAACTGTTTTTCAGTAACTTCTATAGTGGGTCTAATGCATTTTCTTCTATATTTCTCTATCAGTTATGCAAGAACACAGGCATATTGCTTTGTTCTATATTGTGATTCTTTTGATTTTTCTCTTCTCTCCCCTTTATGACACTCTCCACTCACCACACATACACACACCCCACATGTGTGTGCGCAGAATATGATACACTCCCAGCAGAAGTCCTACTAGGAAGTACTTCTCATCTGAGAGTGGAAGACGGGGAAATAAAGATTGAAAATACACCTCTTAAGTCCCCTGGGAGTGGTTCTCACTTTTTTCTGCTTGAGTTATCAGTCACTGATCAAGTGTAGGTGAATTTTTGTTCATTAAAAAAATATTTATTAAGCACTTAATAGATACAACAAAACTTAGAAGATGAACAATCCAATAGAATTAGAAATTATACATAAATAATAACAGACAACCTAAGTATAATAAAACTATGACAAACAAGAAATTAAGGAATAGAAGAGGGGAAAAATCACTTTCAGCTGGACTGGAAAAGGTTATAAATAAAATTGTATTTAAGCTAAACCTTAAAAGGTAAAATTTATTGTGTTTATGAAGTGCTAAGTAAAAGTACTTTTTTCATCAGTAAATGGGTGTCCGTATTATAAAGAATGATAGTTAAGAGCAAAGTAAAATTATAAACTCTCTAAATTATATTTATAATGTGGGATTTTTTATATATAGGGTCTTCTTGGAAGACAAAAGCATTAATAGACAGGTCATTCTTCTTCCTTGCAATGATGAGGATTATTCAAGTTTCAGAAACAGGAGGTAATTCAGTCAAAATTACTTGCGACAACATGCTCTAGGTAAAGAACTTTGCACAGGGAGGCTTAAGATACTATTTTGTTCTAATTCAGGCTCTGTTATGAATTAAATTGTATGATTTTGATTCATTTTCTTAATTTAAAATTGTGACAAAAATTATCTCCCTATTTCTTTCTGCTTACTCATCCTTCCTTCTCAGAGATACTATGAAGCTAAATGGCATGGTATATGTTCAAAACTAATTCAAACATACTATCTCATTTATTCTCATAATCTCAAGGAATACTATTTCACAATGGACAAATGCAATATTTTTTGCATCTAGTGCTACAAGGTAGCCCAATTATGGACCTTTATAACCTAACAATGTTATGTAACATTTTTACAGTTATAATGCTGCAGCAAAGCTATAAACCAAGAAATAAGGACTTAAGATAAAATAGCATTCTTCTGTATTCAGTCTCATTTTCTTCCTTTTTTTTTAAAAATACTATCTGAGGCATTTGTCCTGACACTGTTAGTTTCCAAGAATGACCCTAGATCAATAGAACCAAAAGCTGTATTTGTTCTCATTACCCTATAAATAAAAATTGAGAAGTATATTAAAATCAATATGCCTCTAAGATGGTACATTAAGGGAAACAGCATCTCTTAAACCTAAATGATTACTAACTCACTAAAGGCCCCATCATAATGCTGAAATATTTTAGTCCTTTTTACTTTGGTTAAAATACGAAAATAGTTACTACTGAACATATTTCAAATTAGGAAGCCAGCTTAATTTCTACTTTGCTAAAAAAGAATAATTTTGAATCAACTAGCAAGCCAGAATTATTCTTACATTATGTAGGAATGGCTAAGATTTAGAAGTTCCCACTGCCTTCATTTAGTAAATTAGTAGTAATTGTGAATTAATGATGTAACATTATAAAATAGTACTGATTCCATGACTTTTAAATTAAAGATAAAGCCTTTTGCCATAACTATTTAGATTTCCAATATACACAAGTAAAAGCCTCTTCAGAGGAAAATTTTCCAGCCATCATGCAATTTTCCTCACTTATCTGCCTAGATTTACTACAGACCAAAAACATTCCATTAAAAGGCTAAATTAACAACAAACAAAAAAATTTAGTCAATACAAACTGGACATAATATCTCCAGGCAACTCCTGTAAAGAGTAAATGCTCAATAACCATTAGTTCAATTGAATTCCATGTAGGGAGAGAAAGGTGATGTCAAGCTGACAGTGAAAAAATAAATAAATTGGTGACAAGCCAGAATTTAGAACTCAGCTCTCTCAACCTATTGTTCAATGCTCTTACCCATCCTCCCATGAGGTCTTTAATCCATGACTCAACAAGAAGTGCAGGCTCAGAGCACTCATCTGGTCACTCTCCTAGCTTTATAGACAAATGCATACTTGACAATAAAAATTTTATATATTTAAAGTGTACAACATGTTGATATATATACATACACACACACATTACACACTGTGTAATGATTACCACAATCAAGCTAATCAACATATCCATCACTTCATATCATTACAATTTACTTTTTGGTGGTGAGAACACTTGAGATCAACTCTCTTAGCAAATTTCAAGTATACAATGCCAGATTATTAATTATAGTCACCATGCTGTACATTAGATCTCTAGAACTTACTCATCCCACATAAGTGAACTTCTGTACCTTCGATCAACATCTCCCCATTTTCCCCACCTCCTTGCTCCTGGATATTACTGTACTACTCTCTGCTTTTATGAATTAGACATTTTTAGATTGCACACATGAGGTCATGCAATATTTATCTTTTTGTGTCTTATTCATTCAGCATAATGTCCTCCAGGTTCATCCATCTTGCAAAAGCAGGTTTTCTTATTTTGTGACTGAATAGCATTCCATTTTACACACACACACACACACACACACACACACACACACACACGTATCCATTTATCCACCGACAGACACATAGGTTGTTTCCATATTTCGACTTGTGAATAATGCTGCAATGAACAAGGGGTACAGTACCTCTTTGAGACAGATTTTATTTCCTTCAAATATATACTACCAAGAAGTGGGATTGCTGTATCACAGAGTAGTTCTATTTTTAACTTTTTGAGGAATTTCTGTACGGTGTTCCATAATGGCAGTTCCAATTTACATTCCCACCAATGGTGTACAAGGGTTCCCTTTTCTCCACGCCCTTAACAAAACTTGTTATTTTTCATTTTTAAGATAACAGCCAGTCTAAGAGGTAAGAGGTTATATCTCATTGTTTCCCTGATTAGTGATCTCTTGACCATTCATCACAGGTCTTCTTTTGAGAAATGTCAGTTCAGATCCCCAGTCCATATTTTAATTCTGTTATTTGTTTTTGCTATTGAGTTGAATTCCCTATACATCTGGATATTATCCCCTTACAAGATATATGATTTACAAATATTTTCTCCTATTCTGCAGGTTGTCTTTTCATTTTGTTTACCATTTCATTTGCTGTGCAGAAACCTTTTCATTTGGTGCAGTCACTTGCTGATTTTTACTTTTGTTGACTGTGCTTTTGGTGTCATATCCAAAAACTCATTGTCAAGAACAATGTCCAAGGAACTTTCCCTCTAAGTTTTCTGCTAGTACTTTTATGGTTTCATGTCTTAGATTCAAGGACAAAGACTCAGAACCCTGAGGATTCTTCCAGCAACTCTCTAACAATATTTCTTCTCTAGGGAGGAGTTAAGCCATAGACAGCTTCTATTTCCAATGAAGAGAGGTCAGAATAACCAAAGGAATGAGCCAGGTAAGTGAAATTTTATTGTACTCTTTGTCTCCTCTAATCATAAGATTAAATAGTTTTTAATTTGTTTGTTTAGAAACATCTGCAACATCTAGCTTTCTGTTGGTAATGAAGAAAAGATTCATTAATAGTGTGGTGAAAGCATTTCATTGTATTGGAAACAGCCTGATTTTATTTCTCTAAAATTATTTTCAGAACCAAAGCAGAGAAGGTAATGAAGCAAATAAGAGAACTGGAGTACTGCATTGTGGTAATTAAAAATGAAAACTCTAGGCATAGTTAATAACCATGAAAGAGAAGTTAAAAAGCATTCTCATTTTTAAAAGCCAGGCCTGGAAATTATTGTCTTTTAACGCATTAAACATGAATATTTTCATAGCAAAGTTAAGATAGTACTGAGGTGTCCTTTCTACCCCTCCAGCAAAGAACAATTTGTTGCAAGTTGTAAGAACAACACAATAGCTGAGGCACAAGTAGGCTACCAAATGCTGCAGGAAATCAATTTCCCTTTAGGTATTTTATAAAATTTTAAGTGTGGAAACTTACTGGAGAAAAGATATCAAGATACATACACACTGAACAAAGTCATATGGTCACTTACAGTTATAGAAGAAGAAAGATCTTGGTAAGTAAAGCAACAAACAACTGGCTTACTTTAAACACATTTTTAAAATTTTTGCTCTTTGCCTAGAAGGCTCTATTAAATGTTCTAAAGCCATTTTTTAAAAAAGATGGAAATTCTACAAATCCAGTGGAAAGCAACAAACATTATGGGGCATTTCTTCTACTGAAAGTCTTTGAGACAGTAGTCTGTCATCTCTGGATATTCCAGGTGGTCTCCACAAAATCTCTACTTCAGGTTCAAGAGATGAGTACATTAGAGCAATCTTGGCAATATTTTTGGCTATATAAAAGCCACAAAGGAAGGGCAGAGAAAGAATAAAATGCATCCAAGTCTAACTTTTCTCATTCAAGAATCCAACGTAAATAAGGATAGAGAAGAAAAGCTAAGTTACCCAAGAAGCCAGATTCTGCTAATCCTACACAAATGTACAGAAGATGTATACCCTCAAGTACCTTCTATTTTTCTCCAGAGGTTTATATTTTGATTTCTAGGTGTTAGAACCAACTAACTGCTCAGTTTAAAAATAACATACTTTTGGGCGCCTGGGTGGCTCAGTGGGTTAAAGCCTCTGCTTTCGGCTCAGGTCATGATCTCAAGGTCCTGGGATCGAGACCCGCATCGGGCTCTCTGCTCGGCAGGGAGCCTGCTTCCTCCCCTCTCTCTGCCTGCCTCTCTGCCTACTTGTGATTTCTCTCTCTGTGTGTCAAATAAATAAATAAAATCTTTAAAAAAAAATAACGTACTTTCAAAATTAAGGTTGAATTTCAGAAATGTCCTCCACTATTTTACTTAACAGAACTCATTAGGCTTTCTTTCCTTAAAACTGAAATTCAGAAATGACATGGCAGGTGCTCTTTAAAAAAGAAAAAAACAAAGAGGGAGAAGGGAAAAGAATGGGGAAAGGACAGAGGGAAAGGAAAGAAAGGGGGAGGAAAGGGGGAAAAGGGAAGAAGTGTTACGGGAAAGAGGGTGGGGGAGGAGGGAGAAAAGTAAAAGCAAGTTAGGGAATGGTTAGTCCAGATCAAAAGATGAAGTAGAAAAAAAAAAAGATAAAGTAGAGAGCAGATACAAAAGAGAAACACTAGTTGAAACTCTGTTTTTGTGTAAAGGCTGCTGCAAATGTTTAGTTTTGTTGTAAATAAATGAGTAACTTAAACTGTCAGCTCTTCCATTGTGCAAAGTGCCATTCATCCCAGTAGCACTGGTACTTGCAGCACTTGTCTGTCTACTCACTGGCTTTTAAATCAAAGCATCAACAATAACTAAACCAGAGGTCAAATCCTGCTGCCTCTTCTCTCGACAGAGACTGTTCTATTTCTCCATGCAGCTATCCATGCACTAAGAATCCTCCGTTAGCTGGGCTTAAATTTCTTTGACATTCCCAGTTATTATTATCACTTTTAATTAAAAATAAAACATTGTTAAAGTAATTTTCCTCACTGCCTCAGTTTAACAGTCATCTAACTGAATCAGGTTATTTACTTTTTGAAATTTTGTATATTAATTTACTCGTTAGATTTTTAATTTCTTTCATCAGCATTTTATATGTACTTTTACCTTAGTATTTCATTTTCAATTTTTGGAGCAACTTTAAATGGCAGTATGTGTTAAAATTCTGGTTTCCAATTATTTGTTGCTAGGATATAGAAATATAGTTAATTTCTGTGTGACGATTACCTATTCATAAGTTTGCTAAATTCACTTATTCTAGGAGTTTTATTGCTGTGTGGTTATTGTAACTGTTTGGCAGATTACTTGCAATTTTACTATGTAGACAATCATGTCACCTGCAAATAGGGACAGTTTTCTTTCTTTCTAGTATGCATGCCATTTATTTCTTTGTCTTGCCTTACTGGACTGCACAGAACTTCCATTACTATGAATAGGAGTGAGAGAATAGGTGAGAGAAGATATCACTGCCTCATTCCCAATTTTAGGAATAAAGTATTTCATTTAGCCTTTCACCATTAAGTGTGATGATACCTGTAGCTTGTTTGTAAATTCTCTCTCTTTTTTTTAATTAGATTGAAGAATGTCCTGTTTTTTCCTAGTCTGCTGAGTGTTTCATGTCATGAATAGGTGTTGGATTTTGTCAACTTTTTTTTTATCATGTTGACATTTTTTATCATCTCATCAACATATTTTATTATGATTTTCAACATATTTTATGATATGTGTATACACACACACACACACACACACACACACACACACATATATATCTCATGACCAAATGGGGTTTATTCAAGGAATGCAAAGTTGGTTAAGTATTCAAAATTCATTTGATGTAATCTATCACATTAATAATTTAAAGAAGAAAATCCACATGATTATACCAATTCATAAAACAAAAGCATTGACAAATCCAACAACCATTTCTGCTTTCCTGTGCATAATCTGAACTCTCAATATTCAATTTTGATTCACCTATATATACATATACATGTAATTTATTAGTCTAGTCATGTCAACATTTTATTATTTCAAGTGGGATGCAGAAACTTCACTACAGTTACTCTCTCCCCTTTTACGATATAACTGTCTTAAAGATTACCTTTATATACATTGAAAACTACCTCAGACAATGTTATAAATTTTGCTTTCTACCACCAAACATATTTAAAAATTTAAGTGGAGAAGACTAATCAATTACCCTATATCTACTCTTTCATTTGCATTTTCTTCTTTCCTGACATTCCAAGTTTCCTTCTGTCATCATTTTCTTCCCATCTGAAGAATTTCCTTTTTTTTTAAACCAAGTCCACTGGCAATGAATTCTTCCAGTTTTCCTTCACCTGAAAATGTTTTTATTTCACCTCATTATATTTTCTCTGGATGAAGAATTCTAGGTTGCCAGTTCTTTTCTTCTGGCACTTAAAAAATATCTTACTACTTCTTTCTGGCCTCCATGTTTCCCAATGAGAAATTGACTGTCATTCAAATCATTCCTCTGTAGGTAATGCATTGCTTCTCTCTAGCTGCGTTAAAGAATGTTTTCTTTGTCTTTAGTTTTCAGCAAATTGCTTATAATGTGTCTGGAAATGGATTACTTTGGGTTTTTCCTGTTGGGAATTTGCTCAACTTCTTGAACTTGTTGGCTTGCCAAATTTAGGAAGTCTTTAGTCATTTCTTCAATCTCTCACTCTTACTTAAACTTCTCTCCTTGGACTCCAAAGATAACAAACATAAATTTTTGCTGCTGTTGTTATTGTCTCATAGGTCTCTGAGGCTCTGTTTACTTTTTTCCAATCTTTAGTCTCTCTGTTGTCAGACTGGATAATTTCCATTGTTCTAACTTCAAGTGCACTGATTTTTTTCCTCTGTTACAGCTATCCTACCATAAGCCAGTTTTTTACTTAGGTTATTGCATTTTTCAGTTCTAAAATTTTCATTTGTTTTTTCCTTATATCATCTATTTCTTTGCCCAGGCTTTCTATTTTTTTCATTTGTGTCCAGTCTGTAATTGCTACTGGAGGACTTTTATTATTGTATCTTCTTTAAAATCCTTATTAGGTAATTCCAACATCTGTGTCATCTCAGTAAACTATCTGCTGCTGATAATCTTTTGTCACTTGAATTAAGATTTCCCTGGTTCTTGGTATATGGTAAATATTATGTTATGAGACTCTGCTTTCTATTAAATTATCTATTTTGGTAGGAAGCAAACTACACAGATTCTAGCCCACTTTTATTGGCAATGGCTCAAATGTCAATTTAATAGTTAAAACTTTATCTGTGTTATTTTGTTCTGCCCCACTTGTAGGCTAACCAAGAACCAGTGTGAAGCCTAGGTAGTATATCATACCAGAGTTCAGTTCTCAAACTTTTTCTGCATAAATTCTCATTAGTTACACGCATGTGATGTTCAGAGGTCTGCCCAGGATTTCAAACACAGATTTGAAAAATACTGTTCTCTAACTCTCTCTTCTCTCTAACCCTCCCTCCACTCTCGAGGTGATGACAATGGCAACTGCCTCATTATTGCAGTGTGGTGATGGTGATGGCTTTGTCCACAAGCCTCTGAGGTTGTAACACCCAGCTGGGAGAGGTAGGGGTGCCCTCATTACTGCAGGGCAGGTATGGTGGACAGGGCCAGGTGCTCAAGCTCCACAGCAATGGTACTGGGAAGGGCAGGGGACAACTTTTTTCATGACGTTTGGCTGGAACAGGATAGATGTAATAAAAAATGAGGCCTTTTTTTTGGCTCCATCCATTAGTATTTTTAGGCTGGAGGATTCTCTAGCACCTCCAACTGGGATATAGGAATAAAACAAGCAAATAAACAAACATAAAAGATCCACGTTGTACAGGATTTTTTTTTTTTTTTTTTTTGTCTTTAGCAGGAAGAATAGGGTATCATGTGTTTACTATATTTTATCCAGAAATAGAAGCCTATACTTTAGGCCAACATAGTCTCATTTAGTGCACATTTAACTCACACCTATAATGTTACTTATTTATTGGAAAACTAATGACTTTGTGTTTGCAGAGGCATTTGCTCATATAAGTTTCTTTTAAAAATGATAAACCAACCTTTTTTCAATAATTTGAATCTTGAGAACACTATGATACTGTATCTTCTTATGTAAAAGGAAACTATAAAATCTGTTTGAAGAAAAGACCTCTAGTAGTGAGCATTTAAAAGATTATTCAAAGCCTCTATGGGATGTTGGCTTTGAACACAGGCAAAACTCCTTATATTTAAAAGCTTTTTCTTAGGGTACAGCTTTATTTCCTTTTTCACCCATTATATATGTACAAAGGGCAGGGCACTAAATCTTTTGGTTGCAAGTCAAACATAGTATCTATCCTGCCCCTAACCCTTTAATCATAAGCAGCCCTCCCGTAAGGGCATCCGATAACCACCTCTCTTGATTTCTGACAATACCTATAGCTTCGAGGTATGGTCTCCTCTACTAGCCCTGACACTTCCAAACCCAGCAATTACAGCCACTTTAATCACTCCAGGGAAAGAAGATTTATACCAAAATTCAAAATAAAGCAAATAAATGAAAAACCCTCCACACAAGCAAACAAACAAAACCCAACAACCTCTGAGCAAAGGAAATGTCTAAAGCCACAGGGCTATTTTACTGGTGGAATAGTAACTGGAATTCTTCCAACAATCCCAGAGAGTCCCTGATATGCTTCAATTTGATAAAAGAAATGATGGGGTACGTGTGTATAACATTGTTGGCTTTTTATAGGTGACACATTTTGTTTAATCATAAACAACGGTTATGCCAACGAAAAGAGAGAGGAATAAAAAAAAGGTGCCACAGCTCTGGGAAAGATATGAAATAGTTGAGAGAAAACAGTGACAAGCAATGGTAAAAATAAAGACCTGTCTCTATCCATTCAGATTCAGTGACTCCCTACTTTTCCATATTGAAATTTCTATATGCTGCTTTTTCTATCTGCATCGTTTTTTTTTAAGAGGGAGAATGCACACAAGCAGGGGAAGGGAGAAGGGGCAGAGGAAGAAAATCTCAAGAAGGCTCCATGCCCAGTGCAGAACTCTGCAGGGCTACATGCAGGGCTCAAACTCATGACCCCGAGATCATGACCTAAACCCAAATCAAGAGTCAGCGGCTTAACCCACTGAACCACCCAGGCGCTCCATCTGCATCTTACTCTTTCTGGCTATTAAAGCCTCTGTGATAGCATGACAACAAAAGCCCAAATATACCAGAAGAACTCTGCTATAGAGTAAGACAGAAGAAAATTATGAACTAAAATAAATTTTTAAAAAATGCTACTAACTCTCATTCCTTCCCTACCTCGAACATGTAAGAAATCAACGATGAAGTAAAATAAAAAGCTTAGATGCTTCGAAGCCTCTCTAGTAGAACCTGATACTGTTCAGAATAAATCAAGATGTGGTCCCAATATTTAAGCAGATATCATTTTGCATCTGACAGCTTCATAATCATTAATAGTGTTCCTTACTATAAATTAAGGAGATCACTGTGCTCTTAATAATGATCTAAAGTGACTGCTTCTCGGCCTTTTGGCTAATAATGATCAAAAGTGATTATGGCCAAAGTCTGTAACACAGTAGAGTATATTCTTGAGAACATACATATACTTCATATCTAGTTCCATGATCTAATCGGTAAAAACTCAACTCATTCATAAATGGAAAAAAACAGTTAGAATAGGAACTTCAGTATGGGGAAGACAAATGCATATACCCAGAAAGCTAGTATCTCAAATACAGATAAGAGCTCATATACAGCTGAAGGAACAGGAGAAGGAAGCAAAGGAAAATAGAAAGCGAAAATATTTAAGAACTATTTCTATTACTGTCTAGGCCACAATTAACAAACTTTTCCTTAAAGGACCATATAGGCTTTGCAGGCCAGATAATCTGCCACAATTATTTAACTTTGTCACTATAGCCTGAAAATAATCATAGATGGATATTTAAAGAAATATGCATGGCTTTGTTCCAATAAAACTTTACAAAAACAGCTGAGCTGGATTTGGCCTGAGGGTGGTAGTTTGTTGACTTCTGGTCTACGACAGTAAAATCTGTGAAAACAGGTTGGCAAAAGGAAAGACAACATTAGACAAGACAGGAAGGAATACATGTTCCTTAAGAGTATTGGAACCTATGTCTTATTCTGTTTTGTATTCTGATTTGATACAAGTTCTGAGATCTTCTACCACTAGTGGGATACACAGATTTAGTTCTTCAATAAACCTAGGGTCCAATGCCCACATTACTTTCTACTTACACTGCTGGTACTATTTTCCTAATGTCTCAGCTGTTAAAATCTTGACTCCTTTTTCTGAAGAGGACATTTACCTTATCCATAGATAAACTTGAAGCATGCCTCTACTGTGCATGGAACAACACTGAAAACTGGATAGGAACAAGTAATAATTCATTTCTTACCACCTGGAAAGAAAGATGTTTGATAGATATAATGGGGAAGTCAGGATATGTTTAACATTTCTACTGTGAAAAATCAGGCTTTCTACTCACATGTCTATCTGAATTTTAATCTACTTAGAATATCATCCTACATTCTACCACCATTAAGTTAAACTTCCTATAAGCCAAAGAAAGAAAATCACTTCTCATGACTATTGTTACAATTAAAGACAAAGATAATGACTTTTTGAACATACTTCCCATAAGATTTCCATATTATAATATTACATGTTTCTTTTCTTCTTCAGACTTGTTCATTACTGAAAAAAATATTCTCTACTGACCTTTGCAAATTTTTAAGTGTTTTCACAACTGATAATCTCTTATAATGACAAAGAAATCATCTTAAAAGGTAGAAAAAATATATACAGGCAAAGCCACTTCTAAAAACTTCATATTTTATGGTTCTACTCATTTAGTTATTTAAAAGTTATACTTCAATTTCCTCTATCAACTAGGTATGTGAGAAATCTAACTGTTTAAGTTTTCTCTGGCAAGGTCTTATGTTGCTAATGATGGGCAGATGCAAAAGAGGATGTGGCTTTACCAGCCAATATTAAAAGCAGCCCTAAAGCTTATATTTGATTAGTCACCTTCAACAAAGCACTGGGAAAATAAAACAAAACAAAAACAAACAAAATACTGGCTCCTCAAAGCACTTGTTAATGGTGAATATAACGGCCTGCAGCTAAGACTTTGCCTCTCCCCTCTATCAATTACTGGGCAAGTTACACAAACTTCTCTAGGCCTCAATTTATTCTCCTACATATTGACTATAACTACACCTGCCTCATAAAGAGTTTTGCTTACTACGTAGCAGTACAGAAAGTGTATAGAAGGGGCAGCTTATAGATCTTATTTATTCTCACAATTTCCTTTAATGTAGCAGAAGATTAAGAAGAAATCTCTCTTCCCTTTCACCTTCTAATTAAAGGACTTTAATGAGACCTCTAGATATTTGGATGTTTTATCATCTTTTTTTCAAAATGATTGATCCAAACCTTAAACCCAGTATAATACCAATGCAATGACTTGAATATCTCAATTCTCCATAGAAAAAAACAGAATCAGTACTAACCTTTCTCATATGGGTTTTTGAAGTGTTATGAGCTGCGTAAATCACACATACCATGCCCTCATAAATATTTATCACAACTGGCGTTTTGGCTTAGGTAGGTCACATATATGATGGCATTCCATACAGACCATCCAAGCACTTTTTAGAATAGCAACTACAGTACTATAAGCAATATGAAAACTATCACACCATTTTATAGTGTCAGAGCATATCTATATATTTTAATAGATTGAAGAGACATATAGTTGTATGCTTTTATGACTTACCACTGACTCATATCTAAGACTTATTTGGTCTTAGATTCTTAGTCAGCACTCTGTCCTGAGTTAAGAAATCAGGGGAGGTGGGGTGGGGTGGGAGCACAGGAAGAGTGGGTAGTGAGGCTTACTGAACAGACACTGTTACTGTCTATAGTAACCAAGACTCACACCTAAAGCATGGCAGTCTTACACAAAGGTTGTGGACAGTGAACGGCAGCTGATAATCAACTGTAGGCTGGTCAGTTTGAGAAAGTGCTGCATAGTCGAGGGACTCAAGGACAGCGAAGGTCCTAGTCAGAAAGCTGCTTTATAAATAAGGTGAAATTTTAACTGGAGGCAACTTAGTTTTTCTTTGTTATCTATGTCCTTGAGACAGAACCCACTTAATCTTAAATTCTCAGCATCTATTACTTTTCATCTAATTTTGCCATATGTCTTTCTCTATTTCAAGCTTCTTAATTACAGTGGTTCTTAGGTAATCTTATGTCTAAGGGACATAATATTCCCTTCTAGTTTAGTGAGAAGGGCTTCCTTAGGGAAAGAGTGGGTTTACTGAAACAAAATATGTAATATTTTACATGTTACATGTATGAAATGTATACATAAATGACCTTCATTTGAAGGGTCTCTCATTTGAACAGGTCCCTTCAAAGGCCCTGGGAGGAGGAGGGTTTATGTAATGTGTTCACCTGACCATATGTTTTTGTAAAAATTGTAAACTTTGACTACAATGAATTAAGATGGCTGTCTCGTCCCACTTGGAATTCCCTCCCATCTCATTTTCCTGGTGTTGGTGTCAGTCTCAGGTGGCAATGAAGTAGCTTTCAGCATTTCTGGGATCCTGTTATGGGAAAAGCTGGGGATTCATTTAGTTTAGATCTACAGGGATATATTTATGTGGTTCAGGATTACTTTGGTGCAGTTATTTTTGTGACATAAGTAGATACAGGGAAGGGGATATACTACAATGTCAATGGGTCCCATTGCACCCAGCATAGGAAGTGTCAGGTAATCAGAGAATTGGGAGTCAGTTCTCAGTAATGCCTAGGCAACACAGAAGTTCTCTTCTGACATTAATATCCTCAAAAATGTAGTATATGCAATTCAAAACATAGCTAAACAACTTTATGTATTATTTGTTTTCCTTTTACGATAAGAATCACATGAAATAGAATTTATATGAATTCCTTTGTCTGTATGGCACAAGCTTATAACAGTACTACAGACATGAGATATGTAAAGTTGAAAATTTTATGCATCATAAATATCAATAATAAAAAAACAACTTTTTTCAGGGGCCTGGGTGGCTCAGTCGGTTAAGCGTCTTCAGCTTAGGTCATGATCCGGGGATCAAGTCCTTCATCAGGCTCCCTGCTCAGTGGGGAGCTTACTTCTCCCTCTCCTACCCACTTGTGCTCTCTCCTGCTATCTCTGTCTCTGTCTCTCAAATAAATAAATAAAATATTTAAAAATAAATAAATAAAAAACAACCTTTTTCATCAACCATGTTAGAGAAAGATCTAATTCAACCTTTCCGTTCTCTTTATAGAAAATATTACAAAATCATTGTAAATTCACTTTACAGAAAATCTTATAAGTCATAAAGAGTATGAAGCTAAGAAACATGGGGAAACAGTATTATAAAGAGTGCCAGGCAATTAATAAGACTTTCAATTTTTCTGGAGTATTGTGTCATGGTATATGTCAACTTTGTAAAATTTATAATTTGTTGGTATTTCTTTTCTTCATTATAAATAACCAATCCTCACTTGTCATAGGTTCCATATTTGCAAATTTGCCTACTAGCTAAAACTGGCTTGCAATCTCAAAAGCAATACCTGAGGTGCTCTCAGGGTCACCTGTGGGCACATGCAATACAGTGAAA
Organism: Ailurus styani; assembly: GCA_002007465.1. NCBI lineage: Eukaryota > Metazoa > Chordata > Mammalia > Carnivora > Ailuridae > Ailurus > Ailurus styani. Next base: position 1,978,009 of record LNAC01000027.1, on the reverse strand, counting down.
ATGTGAGCTGCCCAAAGCACACAGTTCTCAGTTGAGGTCAAACAAGGTAGCATCTTACTTTCTTGTTTTAGCTGTCATACTACCAACAAGCATCCTTTTTGCAGTCTATACAATGCTATGTTTTTTGCATTTTTGTGCATTTGTTGACAACTTCACTGTTTAAAATCGCCCCTAAGCATAGTGCTGAAGTGCTATCTACGTTCCTAAGCACAGGAAAGCTGTGATATGCCTTACTGAAAAAATACATGTGTTACATACACTTCATCAAGTCTGACTTGCAGTGCTATGTTATGAGTTAAATGTTAATGCATCAACAATATGTATTACACAAAATATTTTTAAACAGAAACATATATAACACAAGGTCATATATTAATTATTTGATAAAAATGTTCTGATCAGAGATTCACAGGAACCCAGGAGCAGAGGTTCACTAATTCAGTGTTTTTGTGGCACTTTATGGAACATAATTGATGCAAATAATGAGAATCTCGACTGTAACTATTTACTTTCATATTTAAGTATATTTGTATCCCTTTTTATAAAAAGTGTCAAAAACTGTAGAGGTTTCAAGTCCAGCCCCCAAATCTGAATCCACCTCTGGTCAGTAGCCTCCCTCTTCCTTTCATGGGAACTTTGCACTCCCCAGTTCTTGCCTTGCTGGAATTGAAACCAAGATTCTGGAAGATGAACCTCTGGCCTGGGACTTGGTAGTTGGGGTCAAAATCCCCAATTGTAACACTATACTTATGTGGAAGCCAAACCTGTTTTAAGATTTGGAAAATTGTTTCTATAACAACACTGTCTATATTGTAACCTAGAGCAGAGTCAAACTATAGTGAAATTTGCCATTTCTTAGGGAAAAAAAGAGGCATATTTCTAGAAATAGAAAATCACTGAGGAAATGGAATAACGTTCAAAAAAAGTGATACTGGGCTGATATATCTAAATTAAATAAAATCTAATTTAAGTCCAACTTATATTAAAAAAAGTAAGGAGGATAAAATCTTTGTTAGGTGTTTTTATCCTCAAAGATAAAATGGTTTGGGGCAGTAGCATCTAGAATGTCATCAGTTGCTTATTTTTTTCTAGGTAATAGATGTTAAGAACCTCACATGCATTCTCTTATATACCTCAATTAAGGAATGATGTTTTAAAAATCTTTCTCAAACTAATATTACACCTATGTTAACTAACTAGAGTTTAAATAAAAATTTGGAAGAAAAAATAAACATAAGTCAAACACAAAAAAAAGTTAAAAAAGTAAAAGCCTTCTTACTGATAATTAAGAAGATACGACTATAGGGTGCTTCAGTGGCTCAGTTGGTTAAGCGACTGCCTTCGGCTCAGATCATGATCTCACTTGGGATCAAGCCCCACATCTGGCTCCTTGCTCAGCAGGGAGTCTGCTTCTCCCTCTCCCTCTGCCTGCCATTCCACCTGTTTGTGCGCTCTCTCTCTCTCTCTCAGTCAAATAAATAAACGAAAATTCTTTTAAAAAAAAAAAGATACGAATATTTAAGAAGTATGCAAATTTAAAAACAACAAAATGCTGGGGTNTGAAAATTCTTTTAAAAAAAAAAGATACGAATATTTAAGAAGTATGCAAATTTAAAAACAACAAAATGCTGGGGTGCGTGGGTGGTGTAGTCAGTTAAGCATCCAACTGTTGGTTTCAGTTCAGGCATGATCTCAGGGTTGAGAGATCGAGCCCTCCATGCTCAATGCACAGTCAACTTCAGATTCTCTCTCCCTTTCCCTCTGTCCCTCCTGCTCATGCTCTCTCTCTCAAATAAATATTTAAACAACAACAACAAAATGCTGGCAGAGTTGTGCTGACCACATTGCTAGGAATTTAAAAAGTGACTCCATAACCATTAGGCATCTCAAAATGATTTTAAACTCTTGCTAAGAAAATCTAAAATCCCAAATTAGAGTTTGGCAAGGATTTTAAAAGAAGGAACTAAAACTTTACTGTATGTTATGCTAGTACTAAATTATACTATTTAATTAAGGTGAATGAATTTTAAGAGAGTACTGCAAAAATGGCATCCAAATTGAAAACGAACAAATAAATGTGTTTATTTAGGTATGACATGATAACTTATGTGGTAAACCTGAAGGAATCTACAAAAACGCTACTAGAACTAATGTATGAGTTTAACAAAGTTGCAGAATACAAGATCTATATACAAAAATTGAGTTTTTATATGTTGAGGTACTTTCCTTCTGTTCCTATTTTTTTCAGTGTTTTTACCATGAAAAGGTATTGAATTTTGTTGAATGTTGTTTTCTGCATCAACCAAGATGATCAGATTTTTTTCCCTTTACTTTGTTGATGTAGTATATTACAGTGATCAATTTTCTTATGTTGAACCATCCTTGTATTCTAGGAACAGGTACACAGCAGCTGCCATGAGGCTGGAGGTGGGGGACGGGCAGCTGTTGTGGTGCTTAAGAGCTGAAATTAACCAAACTTAATGCAAGTTACAGTTGAAGATTTCCCCTGGAAGATGTAAGCCTTCAACTGAGTCCAGAGTTCCAAAGTGGTTATATTATGTTTCTGCCAGTGCATTATGTAGGTGGGAAGATAGATTTTTGGTGCTAGGTCCCTACTCTGCCATCTTGGAATTCCCCCCCCCCCAATAATAATCAATTTTTAAACAGCACATAAAAATGTGCTTGGAAATCACAGAAATTTGATCCATGACAGGTTATGCTATCCTTAGGTGTGATAATAGTATATGGTTATGTTTTGAAAAAGTGTCTTTAACTTTCAGAAATTTATCCTGAAAATTTATAAATAAAATGATAAAATATCTAGGATTTGTCTCAAAATGATCCTGGAGATGGTAGGGAGTGATGGCAGTACAGATGAAACAAAACTGACCATGAATTGACAATTATTAAAGCTGGATAATGGGTACATAGGGGTTCACTAGTCTCTCATTTTTATACATGCTGAAGTTTTTCCATAATAAAAACTTTTTCTAAGAAGAGTAATAAATAAGCCTGTAGTGGGATGCCTGGGTGTCTCAGTCAAGTATCTGCCTTTGGCTCAGGTCATGATCCCAGGGTCCCAGGATCGAGTCCCACATCAGGCTCCTCACTCAGCGGGGAGCCTGCTTCTCCCTTTACCTGCCACTCCCCCTGTTCGTGTGCTCTCTGTCTGACAAATATATAAAATCTTTAAAAAAAAAAAAAAAGCCTGTAGCAAAACTTAGTATAATAGAGATAGGGCAATTAGTAAAAAGATCCAAATAATGACACAAAAATATAAATACTAAAACAAGGGTGCCTGGGTAGCTCAGTTGGTTAAGCGACTGCCTTCGGCTCATGTCATGATCCTGGAGTCCCAGGATAGAGTCCCATAACAGGTTCCCTGCTTAGCGGGGAGTGTGCTTCTCCCTCTGACCCTCCCCCTTCTCGTGCTCTCTCTCTCATTCTCTCTCTCTCTTTCAAATAAATAAATAAGATCTTTAAAGAAAAAAAAGAAACTGAAAGTAAGTTCCAACTAAAATGCTGTTTTGCTATATTAGTTTAAGAGATTAAAAAAGCCAACATGGTTTTAAATCATTAGCATGATTTACAAGTGAAATTCTCTAACACAGAACCACAGAAATCAGCACATAGAAGATCAAATTTGCCGTATAAGTAAGAGAACTTGGCCAAGAAGAAAAAATAAACTAAAGCAGGTGGCAGGTACTTGTTATAGTATGTGGAGCTGAACTATGACCAAATCATAGTTTAAAAATATAACTTTTGTTGAATAAAAATCTAATGAATATGTGGCAATGGAAGAAACTCAGAAACCATAGTTATTTCCATTTTAAATGAGGATAGTTCTGTACCACCAGCTGTTTATAGTTCACTGAATGAGGTTCTAGTTGATAGGAGATAATTACCTCTTCCCCACAGGAGGCAAGTGTTTCTCATTCCGCAGACACCTCTGATGAATGGTCATGGGAGCATGAGACCAAGATAGCATGCCAAAATCAGTTTGGTTTTTAATGATCTCTTTAAACACTTGATTTTCTATTTTTTCCTATTTAAGTGTAGGAAAATGTGCACCTTGAAATATAGAGAATTAGGTCACTGGCTATTATTTTGCTTTTGTTACAAGATGCTTAAACCTTAGAAGCAGAGTGACTGTACACAGAAAGTATACCATTAATAGCAGTAGAAAAGGATGGGCACGGTTCCAGCATTTTGAAGTTATTTACACTAATTCATTGTTTACCCCAAGACCATTCTTCAAGTTCCCTGTCAGATAACAATGCACCTGTCATCCCAGTCACCTCCACTCTTTCACTCACTTGGAAGGGCCTATCAGTTCTACCTTCCCAGTCTCTCTCAACTTTGTCTCTTCACTTCCAAAGCAAACTGCCACATAATACCTCCATATTTCTCACCTGCAGGATGGTCCTCACATTCTAAATGGTCTCCTTGCTTCTAGTCTCTTCCAATACTAATCCACTTCAGCCAAAATAATACTTACAGATTAAAAGCACTACCCTCTCATCATGCCGCTCTTAGGCATAAAAATCTTTCAAAAGCAGGTTGTGACTNAGATTAATAGCACTACCCTCTCATCATGCCGCTCTTAGGCATAAAAATCTTTCAAAAGCAGGTTGTGACTCCAAAATAGAAAAAAGCTTATGGCATATTAAACAAAAAAAATCAAAGTTTAAAAAGTAAATCAATTCTGTTCTTACAAATATGTAAGATTGGATACATATTAATAAGAGCTAGAAGAAAACCCAAAAAGTGAAGAGAATAAATTTAAAAGAGCCTGGGACTTGTGGTTGTTTGTGTTATAATGATGTTTATGAAACAAAATCTTTTAACAACCACTTGCTGCTTATGCACTGTAAAGCTAAACCTGCACCCAAGGATCTCTGCAATCTGGCTCCCAAACCTACCTTTTCCAGCTTATTTTATACCACCTGTTTACACAACCCAAAACTCCAGACAAATTAAAATATCCCATTACTCAATGGGTTTCTGTCCTGTTCTTTCCCAACTATGGACCATTATTCATACCATATGCTCCAGTTAATACACTCTTTTCCACTTCTATGTGTCTAAATCCTATCCAATTGTTCTTTTCAGCTCAGTTCAAATACCCTTTCCACAAAGCTACCCCTGACATTTTCCTCCAATGAGCATTTCATCTGTATGTCTCAATAAAATGTACCACTTCCTATTCTGCATTGTGCTGTGTGTGTAAGAAGTAGCTCCTTTAAGGCAGGGGCTTTGCTTTAGCCATCTTTGTATTGCACTGAAGACATAACGTAGCATCTTTCTGAATAAATATGAAAAATTAGTGAATACTTAAAAAAAAAGAAGGGCAAGGAAGGCTAAAAACCAATAGCAACTCTTAGTCTTATTATGATTTTCCTTCTTTTTTCACTTATGTTTATTTCTTTACCTAATTTTCTTACCTGAAGATATGTTATTCTCCGCTGGACCAGCTCTGTCAGATCTTTGGCCTCTTTTTCCCGCCAATCACCCGCTCCATCTGTTTGACCGAGGTAGTAGAGATCCGTCATTATAGATCTATAAAACAAACAACATTTGGAAGTCTAACTTATTTGTACTTCATTAATAGGATTACACAAAATCATAAGAAGAGAATCAAATTCTTCATAAAGATTGATGTTCACACTGATGTTGTTCTCATCCTTTATTTTTTATTAAGACTGTGAAATTCAACAATTAGTCCCTAACATTCAAGACTCATTCCTACAGTAAAGTCTCACTGTTAAGAAAAACATACTGTTTTCCCCCCAGGCCAGTCAGCTGCACTTATTTCCCAACACAGAACATTATAGACTTCAGGGGAAGTGGAAACCCATAGCAAAGAAACAGGTAAATTAACATAAGGGAGAGAAATAAGTTGGTGCCAGTACTTGAATACTACATTTTTGTTCTGTTATTTCTCTTCCCCTCCTAAATTATCTCCTCATACATAAACACTATGTCGGAATAAAAGATGAGAGGAAAATTCTGACATAACTCTTAAACAATGTCCAAACCAAGGTTCAGCAACCATTTTTCTGTAAAGGGCCAAAGAGTAAGTATTTCAGGATTGGTGGGCCTCTTCTGCTTTTGTAGCAGGAAAGCTGCCCTAGACAATAAGTAAATGAATGCATGTTCCTGTTTTCCAATAAAACTTTATTCACGGGCGCCTGGGTGGTTCAGTGGGTTAAAGCCTCTGCCTTCGGCCCAGGTCATGATCTCAGGGTCCTAGGATCGAGGCCCATATTGGGCTCCCTGCTCAGAGCCTGCTTCCTTCTCTCTCTCTGCCTGCCTCTCTGCCTACTTGTGATCCTGCTCTCTCTCTGTGTCAAATAAATAAATAAAATCTTAAAAAAAAAAACCACTTTATTCACAAAAATGGGTTATGGCACAAAGTTAGATCTTTGGGAGGTGCTTAGGTCATAAGAGTAGACACCCTTATGAATGGGATTAGTGCTCTTATAAAAGACCCCACAGAACTCCCTAGCCTGTTCTACCATGTAAGGACACAATGAGAAAGCGCTGTCCATGAACAAGAAAGCAGGTTCTCACCAGACACCAGATCTGGACTTGATCTTGGACCTCCCTGGCTCTGGAACTATGAGAAATGTTTCTGTTGTTCACAAGCTATGCAGTCTTAGATATTTTTGTTATAGCAGCCTGAAGAGACTAGGCATTGCTATTTATACTACAATGCCTCAGAGTTGTTTCAGAGCTTTTACCTTGTGTATGAAGAGTACCTACTAATAATTCTACCACTAAGAGAAAATATCCATTGGGTGTGGGTGAAGATAATACATGGTACTGAAGGCCGGTCAGAAAAATGATCCAATATCCAATCCCTTATACCTCTCTGAAGAAGGGGAATGGTCAGCGAGAACTCATTTAAGAGATAATAAAGCTAGCCTTTAACAATTGTGATTTACCTAGAAGTACATGGCATAGTCTCAATTCTCTATTACTAGTTGTTAAACCATTTAATAACAAACCAATGGCACCCCTTAGAAAAAACTAAAGTCTTATTTACTATCAAAGAAAACCATCAAACCTACACACAATTAACAGAGAATATGTGATAATAGCTAGCACCTTTGAATAAAGCAAAACTATAAATAATATACAAATAAAAGTTAAAAATCATAGCCATAATTTAAAATATTCATCCAACTAACAATAGAACAGCTTTACACAATGCTTTGGAACAAAAGGGTCATCTGTGAAGCATTTTAGGCATTTGCTTGTGTCAACATGAGTGATGCACAGGACACTTTGCACCTTGATTATTTCCATGTTTCCCCCTTTTTAAGCAGGGCAACACTTGATTATGTGATGTTTTATGTTTATATTATTCTCACTTAAGATTCAAAACATTTTCAAAAAGTTTTATGAAAAAGAGTAACTATAGTTGGAAAAACCAAACCTACAACTTACTACCTTCTTGAGAAATTAATTTATAGTCTTATACAATGGACAGAGATTCAATGTTTAAGTTTTTTCAGATTATAAACCTGAGACCCCTATGGATTATTACATAGCCTACAGTTTTATAGTTTTACTAGGGGAAATGTCACCATCCACATGAAATTGTGTGAGTTGATCACAGAAACACATGAGAAATCTTAGACTATAATGGTGTTACAGGGTTCAGGTGGAAGTTTATTTAAATTATTTTCTCAGTTTTATTTTTTTTTAAGGTTTATTTATTTATTTAAGAGTAAGTGCATGCAGGTGTGCGGGGAGGGGTTGCAGGGGGCAGAGGGAGACACTCTTCAAGCAGACTCCCTGCTGAGTGTGGAGCCTACCACAACATGCCACAACACCAGGCTTGATCTCACAACCCATGAGACCATGACCTAAGCCAAAACCAAGAGCCGGACACTTAATGAACTGAGCCACCAGTTTCTCAGTTTTATAAGCCTCTACCCCATCACTCTCATCATGCTCATTATTTTTCATATTTCATAGGTTTCATCATATCCAAATATGACCATTTGCTTTTCCCTGCCTATCAAATATGAGTGGTCCCAAATCCTATTGTAAGCCTCAACTTTAAATAGCAGTACTCTTTCTGGAGATGTAGTATAGTGGGATTAGTGGGATGACCAAGCTTACAATTAGAGGGTCAAATACCAAAAAAAAAAAAAGCACACTAATTTTTTATTGTAACACAGAGTCTCAATATAAGCTACTCTACTCCAAGAGTCAACTAAAATTAAGCTTGCTTTTAAAATCTTTTTTTCTTGGCCTTCCTATTAAAGACAAGCCCAGGAAATAATCTTAAATTTAAATTAGTTCTTTGCTGATACAATAACGTTTAGAAGTTACCATTCTCCAAAACTTATCATCTTTTAGCCAAAGACATGAGAATCATCAAACAGAAAATTATGGATCGGGATGCCTGGGTGGCTCAGTGGGTTAAGCCTCTGCCTTCAGCTCAGGTCATGATCTCAGGGTCCTGGGATCGAGCCCCACATGGGGCTCTCTGCTCAGCAGGGAGCCTCCTTCTCCCTCTCCCTCTCCCTGCCTCTCTGCCCACTTGTGATCTCTCTCTCTCTCTCTCTCTCTCTGTCAAATAAATAAATAAAATCTTTAAAAAAAGTTATGGATGATTACTGGGAAATAAAGTGACTAAAAACCATTCTACAGAAATGATGGGTTTTCAGTGACTCTACTCAGGTCAAATCTAGAAGTATTCTAAAAGCTGGGAATCTGGCTGTCTTGGTTTTGACTATGAATAGATATCAAGAAATCTGGGAGGCAGGTGGTAAATCTTAAGGCCTGCTCTGAGGGCAGTTCAAAGCCTGGGAAATACAAACCCAGGCAAATTATCAGCAGAATAGTGCTAGTCACTGGAGGGTATAGTAGAGATGCCTGAAGATAACCAGTAGACTAGAACAGAATTGTGACTCTAAGACCAAGCCAGCTATGACAGGTGTCAAAACCTCTCTTTCAAAAGCTGGGCTATATTTATATTCTTTGTATTTTCAGTTAATTTTTCTATTTCTATATTTTAATATCCACAACACTATTTTTAAATGTCTGAGTCTATCTCAATTAGGCCAATGAAGAACCACAAGTAGAATATTCTGTTTATACCTGATTCAAAATGTTAAAGACAGAAATTCCCCGAGGGTCAGCAAAGAGCAGATGTAATTCAAGAAAATCCCAAGGTAAGGAGCTACCATTTATTAAAGTAAATGAGACTAAAGGAGGCTATACCATAGAGTCTAATTCATAGATAAATCTGGATCAAGGGCAAAAAAACTTACTTGGGCTTTGTCCAAGGCTGCTTTTACCTTGGTTTGCTCCTGGGGTAGAAATAAGCAATGCAAAGCATAAAAATGTGACTAGGAGACAAATAGGGAGACAATGTCCTTTTGCCTTCCTTGTCTCAAGGAGGAATTTTAGAACCACCTCTTTTTGACAGCCCACATGGGTGGGGAGGAGTCCAGAAGAGCAACAACAAAAATAGTTCACACGTTCATATAAGGCTATAGGTTGGTGAGTGATGTCCACCAGGCTTATGTTTAGTTTCCAAACCTTGAAATTCTTCCTACTGAGCACTATGACAATTTCCCCTTCTCTGTGCTTGCCCTGCAGCATCTAAGAGTTTCCGATTTATATCCTCTTATGGGGCTTCCCTTCCAGAAACTACATCAGTCACTGTGGAGAGTGTTTTATATCTTTTCCCACATTCAATCAACACAATGCTGCGATACAGGACCCCCATGTGTAGAAAACAAAAATAAAGCTCAGAGAAGCTAAGTATTTAACAATTAAGGAAAAGTATTTTGGAGTAAAATAGCTCAGCCACTTACTTGTGTAAACTACCTAATTTCTCTAGGCCTGAGTATAACTTTATTTATAAAATGGGGAATAATAAGGATTGCCTCAAAGTATTACTATGCTGATAAGACAGTGGGAAGGCTTTATCACAGTAACTGCCATGTAGGAAATCCTTGATAAGTAACTATTTTTAATGTCAAATCATTCTTAAGTTTGGATCACACCCAAGGAGATGTAAGGTTGGGGGCAGGCAAAGCAGAATCAGAGCAATTAGATGAGACACCTTTTCTACCTTTAGACTCTCCTTCTATGCAAACTTTTAGACAAGGATGTTTCCTTACAGAAGGTGGAGAATCATGATCTGGTTGATAGAGACCAAGTGATGAGAAGAATAAGGCCAATTTCATATCACAATGTTCCCTCTGTCCACGGATATTAGGAAGAATGTTCTAGCAACACTTAAAATAAGCCTGGATTCCTTAGGAGAAAAATAATCATACACAAACATTTTGTCTAAGGGATTTAAAAACTGAAGAAAGAGTATCTACATTCCAGTTTAAGATAAATATCAATCAGGTCACATCTCAAAGAACTTAAGGTCTTCCTTCATTCCTTCCCCCGTGTGTGTGTGTGTGTGTGTGTGTGTGTGTGTGTGTGTGTGTGTGTGTGTGTGNTGTGTGTGTGTGTGTGTGTGTGTGTGTGTATGAAATAAAAAACAAAGAACAGCTTTGAAGGTTCACAAAACTTAAATTTTCAAGGATGGAAATACCAACTCCTTGACCTTTCAAAGACTAGTAGCATCTATCCTATAAAGAGAGTGAAAACTCAAGCTATTGTGCTATAATAGCAATTCTGATCAAATAAATCTATAAGCTATTAACCTACTAATCTTTCCTATAACCAGATATTTCACCCTTTATCTGAGTCAAAGTCCTTTCCTTTGCTATTTCCTTTCCCTATACACAGTATCAAACAGTCAATCAGCATAATTAGCCATAAGAATCATTTATCATTTGGGAAACATCTCGCCTCAGTCCCACCAAAGCTGTTTTATATATTACTGATGAGATGATGCAGAGCAGGCCAGAGCAATGAGACTGCTGCTTCACTAGGTTATTTCTCAATAATTTCAGTCAACTAAATTGAGGAATAGTTCATTAGCCCTGTAAGCCCTCCTGTACTTCAGTCTGAAGTTTAATAATTGCTATAATCTAAAATCAGAAAGAAGTAGCTCCAGGAACTATCTTGTAAACATTCGTGTCTGGCAATTTAAGAAATGCAAAAAGAACCAAAGCAACAGTGATTAAGTTAAATATGTCTCTGGACAACCAATGATGGTGATAAGGCAGAATTTTCCATGCTATCCCCAGAGGCTGAGGGACAGATATGTATGGTAATAAATCCAAGCACTGAACCTACAGTACTATACAAATAATAAAATCACAATGACAAAAATAATCACTCTAAACTTAATCTTCCTCTCACTATTTCAAAGAGGCTACAATCAACTCATGCTCAATGATGTCAAAAGCAGCAGGTAAATTTGACTGTATTACTATGAAGTATGGTAATATGCAATTGCTAGAATGAAATCATCAATTGAAAATCTAGTTTGACAGTGCCTTATAAATTAAAAAGACATTTAACATATGACCCACAAATTCTGTTCTAGATATTGAATCCAAAAGCAATAAAAACATGTTTCCGCAAAAACATGCATGTTGATGTTTGTAGTGGCTTCATGCGTAATCACCAAATCAAGGAAACAAACCATATGTCCTTCAAATGGTGAATGGATAAACTATCAGTGGTATACCCAAACAGTGGAATATTACTTAGCAATAAAAAGAATGAACTACCAATACACAAAACAACATGGGTGAATCTCAGATGCATTAAGCCAAGTGAAAGAAACCACACTCAAAAAGCTACATAATAGGGCGCCTGGGTGGCTCAGTGGGTTAAAGCCGCTGCCTTCGGCTCAGGTCATGGTCCCAGGGTCCTGGGATCGAGGACCACATCGGGCTCTCTGCTCAGGGGGGAGCCTGCTTCCTCCTCTCTCCTCTCTCTCTGCCTGCCTCTCTGCCTACTTGTAATCTCTCTCTCTGTGTCAAATGAATAAATAAAATCTTTAAAAAAAAAAGCTACATAATATAACGTTTGCATTTACACAAAATTCTGGAAAAGGCAAAATTATAGGTACAAGAAACAGACCTAGTGACTGCCAAGGACTGGGGTTGAGAAGATGCTGACTACAAAGGAGAATGAAATTTCATGGAGCAGGAAATTTCAAAGGAGTAGGAAATTTCTCAGCATAGTAGTAATGTTCTGTATCTTGATTGTGGTGGTGCTAACAAAACTGCAAGCATTTGTCAAAACTCATAGACCTATAGATGAAAATATGTCCATTTTATTGTATATTGTATTTAAATTATGTATTATATGTAAATTATGTCACAAACTGATTTAGAAAGGGGGCGGCGGAAAAAGAGGATCAGTGTTTCTATCAGAAAAAAGTTTTAAGAAAGAAAAAAAATTCTTTTGAAAAAAACAAAAGCCCATAAATTTGTTACCTATAAATATGTCTTTCTGAACCAAAAAATGACAAGAGTGATTCATAGGGAAAGCTGAACAAAGACATTGATAAACTTAACCTCTAACTGATTTCTCAGAGTACACAGACTTTTAGTCCAGAGACAACCTATACACTATATTTGGGCAAGTGTAAAAATGAAATGAGGATTTTTGTGTAATGTAAAAATCACCAGAGGCAAACACAAAAGTCTGTTTTAATTTTAATTCTTATACTTAAAAATCTTGAAAATTATCAGTAAGATGGCATAGTCTGCATACATATAAATCCTCTCTACTTGTACATTCATAACTTTAGGGTTATATCTCCAAAGTCTGGCTATGCTTTTCTCATTATTGTATCACTGCATTCTAATACAGCTGCCTGAAGTTAAATCATTACCGTGCTGTGAAGTTGAATCCCAAGTTCCTCAGAATTTCTGCTTAAGATAGAAAAAGAAATTGATGGGGGTACCTTGGGTACCTTTCCATTATTGTTTTCAGTGAAATATTATTATTTAACATATACTAAAAGGTAGCATCAGGAATCATAATATATTTAAAACAAAATTCAACTTATAAAAAACTTAACATTGATTTACATCAACTTTAGGACCCAACATTTTTTACATTTGTACATTTGTATGTATTTTTCCATTTCTACATACAGTCACAAAATATATGCACAAAATAATTCTTTAAATAATAATTTTAATTTAGAAAAGACCTGAAGATTAAATTCTCAAGTACTTTAATTAAATCATTCAAACTTTAAAATTAAACACTAAGAATTCAAAGTTCTCCTTTAAATACCACATAGTCTACCCAACTCAAATCCTCTTCAGATCTACATTTTCCTATAAAACTTCAATAAGCAAAGCACACAAGCATACAGCTCCAATCAGCAGAATCATGATGCCCAGAATTGTAGAGAAGCAATAAGGATGGAATTAGTCAGCACTTGGTCTAACAGTCTAAGTACAGATAAAACTTTCAAAGGGACTGCTGAATGCCTCTTGAAATTTATGCTTACTTCTGTAGATTAATGCTAAAATGATTCCAGTAAACTGATGCATTTTATTTGTAATTTCACTTAAAATAGCAGAACAGTATTTCAAAATCCATACAATATTGCTAATGATATTAATATATATGAATCTCTTGGTTGGAGTAATTCTTTTTTTCTTCACAGTGGTAGGTTGTGTTAATACAACAATTTTTCTTTTACTGTTCTCTAATGAGACAGTAATTGCCATCAGAATCCTACTGGGAATATAGACTTGTATATATAATAGGCCTAAGGACAGGTTTCATTTTATTTATAATGATTCTCCAAAACACTGTGTTCTGCATGAATACACCAGTACCAAAATGTTTTCTTCTCTATGGAAGATAGACTGTATATTTTCAGGAATGTATAAACAGGAGAAATAAATTTAACAGGGGATTTCAGATTCTTCTTTCTAGCCACTAAGTGGAAAAATAATTAAAAGAATACACACTTTTATCAAAAACCTGTTAACCTTTAATTAGAAATCCTAAAAAGGTGCTATTTTACAGTTTTTAATGTTTGAATTAGAAACATAACTGCCAGCCTCAGTATGAGTTCCAATGTACTGTAATGTAAAGACCGCATACTCCAATTATTGATCATATATGAAGGAAATTTATAGGAAGATATTTTAATGTATTACTGGCTGGCACCATCACCTTCAGAGTTTACTTAGGGTTTATATAAAGATTTCTAGAAATACACCTTAAATTATTTTCCAATGATATGTTTTAGCTGATGAAGGGCATTTGGGAATTACTGTCCTTGAAACCTCAGGTACTCTTCTCCTAAATATGGTAGGGAAATTAACAAAGTTCCAGTTTATATTCTTAGATTAAATCTTTACCAAAGCCCAAATGAAATGTAAAAAAAGAACAGCACCTTTCATGATGTCCCAAATCTGACAGAAATTCATCTGCATGTCTTTGGAGTACACTTCCTTCTAAATTCTTTAATTTCTTCAATTCACTTTGTAGAAAAAACCAGAGCTCTTTAGCTCCATTTTCAATCCTCCTCCTTAGGATTTCATGATCCTTCCCCAGACCTACAGTCAAAGAATAAACAGTATTAATATTCCCAACATTTTGATGAAAGAAAAATTTTAATTATTTGTAGTAATATGAATATATTAAAGAGGAAAAACCCTGTACAATCACCTACCACTTCTAGTTTGTTTCTTATAATTTTCAATCTGCTCTTTGGCCTTCAAAAGCTGTTCTTCTAAAGCACGAACCCTTCCTGAAGCTGGCCCCTGATCAATGGGACCTTCTGGTATCCTGTAGTTTGAAAAAGAAAATGTAAACATTTAGCTTATAAATTATGCAACAAAATTAATGCTTACTTTGCTACAACATATTTATCAGTAATTCTGAAAGTCACAAACCATATATTAGAAGTACAAAATAAAATTTTCATTCCAAAGGTGTAGGATAAAGCATAAACAATGGAATGATACTGAGCAAAACCAGAAAAAAAATAATCTAGCTCAGAGATCTATGATCTTCTAGGAATAAAGGAATCTTTAGAACTGTATGCTAAAAACTCTCATCATATTACTTAGAAAAACACCATCAGTAGCAAAGTGGTCAAATCTTCAATAGTGTCAAGAGCAACAAAGGTGAAGAGGGTGACAAAAAGGCTTAAGGGAAACAAGAAAGCATGTACCTGAACATGTGCCCATGTTCAAGTAGCAAATACAAATTATTTCTGAATTAATCACAATATCAGGCTATGTAACTCTGTGTTCCAATTCATGAGCTCATGACCTTAGATTACTAAGTATTGGTTTTATAGAAGGGTAAGACAAGACTAAGAGATGAAGAATATCGGGGAAAAAATGGAAGATTAATGTCCTGTTTGTTTCTATCAGAAATAAAAAATACCAGTCAACAATATAAAATTTTGGAACACAGCAGAGGAACTCCAGGATCTCTTGTTTATATTATCAACCTATCTGTACAACTTCTAAGCAGGACTTGTTTCTAACATGTTTTGTTTTTATATGACTTTGGCAATATTCTACACTCCATTTTGGCCATCTACATCCCAATCCTGGAACCTATGAATGCTACCTTACATGGCAAAAGAAACTTTAAATATGTGATTAATTAAGTTAAGGATCTTGAGATGAGAGAGATAGTCTTGGATTAGCCAGGTGGGCCCTCACTGTAATCACAAAGGTTCTTATTAGAGGGAGGCAAAGGGAGGTTTTACTGCAGAAGAGAAGATGGTGTAGCTGTTAGCTTTAAAGATGGAGGATGGGGTCGTGAGCAACAAATATGAGGAGTGCAACTTTAGAAGCTGGGAAAGCAAGAAAACAGATTCTCCCTTAGAGTTTCCCAGAGGAAATATGGCCCTGCTGACACTCTGGGTTGGGCCCAGTAAAACTCATTTCAGACTTCTGGCTCCCAAACTGTAAGAAAATAAATTTCTATTATTTTGAGCCATAAAGTTTGTGGTATCTATTACAGCTGCAATAGAAAACTAACACACATACACATATCCATCTATCCTTCTGCATATACACATTTGTGTAATTATTATGAAGATTAAATAATGGCTGAGTTTTCTTGCAAAATATATAAAAGTCCTTAGCATAATATTTGGCAATAAACTATCAGGACTATTGTATCTGGGCTCAGTCATTTTAGAGATGAGCTCATTTTAGAGGTGAGTCATTTTGGGATGAATCTCAAAATATCTGGGGTATCAAGTCTTATCACAATCATTTTAAGAAAACAATTTTTATTTATTTATTTTTTAAAGATTTTATTTATTTATTTGTCAGAGAGAGAGAGAATGAGTTTGAGAGAGAGGCAGAGAGAGAAGCAGGCTTCCCACTGAGCAGGGAGCCCAATGTGGGACTTCATCCCAGGACCCTGGGATCATGACCTGAGCTGAAGACAGACACTTAGCCGCCTGAGCTACCCATGTATCCCAAAGGAAACAATTTTAAAAATATACTTGGCAGAACTTAAATTCAGATGTCAACTCAGTTCTTTGATGCAAAGACTCCAATACAGATTTTTTATACCTTTTCAAACACTTTTTTATATAGCAGAGGAAGTCAAGTTAACTATTACTTACCTATACCACTTGTTTAGTAAAGAAACTCTTGGAACAGCTCACTAGAGTAAATGAGGTATTCTATAATTGTATGCATTAACACTGAAGAACAGCATGAAAAATAACCATTCTCTAATCATGAGTATTCCAGGCTACAAAATTTGAATTACAAAGCCTTCATTTGTATACATACAAAGTGAATAATGATAAAATAAATAAAGTTGTTAGGTGCACAATTACCCCATTTATAAACTCAAATGTGCATACATTCATAAATGAGGCATTTCCTGGTATATAGTTTTTAAATTTGGCTCTTAATCTCTCTCTGAATTAGATGGCTGATTTCTAAGAAATAATTTGAAAACAGAATAAAACTACTACCTCTTGGAATTTATTTTGATAGCAATATGCCATAGGACAAGAATGTCCTTTTTCAGAACATACCTTAATGACAGAAAATTTCAGACAATACAAAGATAAGCCTAGGTTCTCCTTTTTATCTCATTTCTTCATATATTGATGTAAAAGCATTAGTGTAAAATAGGCAAGAAAAAACAGCATAAAATCATTTCAGCAGATTTCCATTAAATACTAAATCCAATCTAATTGTAATAAAACATACATGAATTAGTAATTTATATTACATTATAATATACAATAATCTAATCCAATTGTGGATAAACTGTAGATAAAAGCAATGGAGAAGTCAGTGTAGAAAAAAGTACACAATAAGGACTACTCTTTCCAAAACCCATCCAGAAAAGAGTCAGTCTGCAAGGACATTATCTGAATACCTGGGATTTGAGGATTTTTTTTTTTTAAATCATACTCACTATGCAAAAGATACATAGAACATATTCTGGCCAAGATGAATCGAGAGATTAAATTTACCATAATGCCTGAAACAACTGAAAACCCAGGCAAAATGTATGAAACAANGTTTTTTTTTTTTAAATCATACTCACTATGCAAAAGATATATAGAACATATTCTGGCCAAGATGAATCGACAGAGATTAAATTTACCATAATGCCTGAAACAACTGAAAACCCAGGCAAAATGTATGAAACAATGGTTTAATAAAACTGGAACCAGGAGACAGACACAAGATAGATGGCAAAATAGGTGGTTCCCAACTTTGGTCCCCTTCAGGGAAAGGACAACCAGCAACTATCTATAGACAAGATATTTGTGAAGATCCCAGTTGGGCCTCAAAAACAGAAAAACCTCATTAGAATAAGGTAAGAGGAACAGTTTCACTTTGACTACATTGCTCCTCCCCCAGGGTCAGTGCATTGCCACACATGGGGTGCCCCTGGTCCTACAGTTTCTCCAGTGAGAAAAGGAAAGAGTGCAAGGTGGACATCAAGCTTCCCTAGCATCCCTAATGCCTCCTGGGAGGTCCACTTAAGAAATGCCTCATAGAGACTACTGGGGCAATCAGCCACATTTAGAGAAGGGGAGAGGGACTCATATCAACAAGTGTGCAGATCTTGGCCAACTGCATTCCTGTTAGTTGTGGGGCCTGAGCAGAGCTTCCAGACCCTGGCTCTGATCATTTGCAGAGCTGAACCAGTGCCTCCAACTGGCCAGGGAGCTTAAATGGCGGTTCTGCTTGGTTTGGTTCCCCAGTCAAAGGGATAACTCAGTGAGGAGCCCCACCTACACAAGAAGCAAGTCAGCAGCCCTGATCAAATGCTGAGCATAGCCTCCAGCCCCACTTAAGCAGGAAGCCTGCCCTAAGCTGCTGAGCCTATGTAGCACATCCTATGGCCCACTAAAGCAGAGAAACAAGTCACTGGCAACACCTAACTACTGGGCATAGTCTCCAGCCCCACCCAACAGGGAAGCCTGACCAAAGATGCCAGGTAGCCATGGGCAGCATACAACACACCCTATGGCCTGCCTAAGCAGTGAAGCAAGTCAGTAGCCCCTTCAAACTGCTAAGTATAGCCTCCATAGCCTCTAGCAGCTCCTGAATGGGAATCCTGGCCAGTGATCCCAGGAAGTCACAGAGCCCATGCTACGGTTCCATTCAGGTAGGGAGCCAACCCCAGCAGTACCACCCGACTTTTGAGCATAGCTTCCAGCCATGTCTTACAAGGTTGCCCAGTCAGAGACCCTGGTCAGTTCTGGAGCTCAACCTGCTAGTTCTATCCAGCAGCAAAGACAGCCTACAGCCCCATTCAACTGCTGGGCATAGCTTGCAGACTCACCCAGACAGAATGCACAGCCAGTCACCCCAGCTAATCACGAAGCATAGCCTGTGGCTCCACCAGACCAGTGAGCCCAGAAGGCAACCCTGCCTAACCATGGAGCACAGCCTCCAGTCCCATCCAACTGCAGGGTACAGCTAGCAGTCCTTCCCAACCAGGAAGCCCAGCCAGAGACACTGTCAAACAACAGAGCACGGTCAATAGCCTCCTCAATCATAAAGCCTAGCCTGCAGCCCCATCCAACTTGGGGTACAGCCTACAGCCCCATCAGATCAAGAAGCACAGCCCGAGTTCCCATCTGGTTGCAAAGCCCTGTGTATAGCTTTAATTGGATGTAGAGTCCCGGCCAGTGGCACCATCAAGCCAGGGTGCGCAGCTTAGAGACTCCAATCAACTAGAGGCAAATTGAGAGTTCAGCATGTGGTCTTGCCCAATCACAGAGTGTAATCAGCAATACCACCCTGCCAGGAAACATAATCTGCAACCTGTCCAACCATATGTGATTGCAAAGCCCAGCAAGTAGCTCTGCCTGAACACAGATACAAACCAGTGGTTATTCCTGAATACAGAGCCCAGCCATCAGACCCACCTGACTGAAGAATAGTGGCAGTTCCCCCTGACCTCAGAGCACAGACATTGGCCCCACCCAACGAGAGACCCTAAGGGCAAACACTGCTTGCCAGAGGTTGCTAGCAGCTGCCTGCAGAACTTTCAGCTGAGCTCAATGGTGAAGGTCTTTCCCTGCCAAAGCAAACCTACAAAGGCTGGAAAAGAAACTGCTTCCTCAAATGAGCAAATACCAACATAAGAATCTGAGGATCAGGAAGAATCAAGTAGACATAACGCCACAAAAAGAAACTAATAAAGCTCTAATAACTAACCCTAAAGAAATAAAAATATAAAAAATAAAAAATAAAAAAATTTAAAAAGGATTTATTATCTATATAAGAATTCAGAACAATTCTTTTAAAGGAATTTGGTAACTACAAGATAATACAGATAGACAACTAAATAAAATTAGGAAAACAATACATGAACAAAATGGAAGGTTTAACAAAGAAATAGAAACCATAAAAAAAAAGCAATTCTAGAGCTGGAAAACACAATAACTGAACTGAAGAATTCAATTGAGAGCTTCAGTAATAGATCTGACCAAGCAGCAGAAAAAAATTAGTGAATCTGAAGCAAGTCATTTGAAATTATCCAGCCAAAGGAGGAAGAAGAAAAATTTTAGGAAGTGAAAAAGACTATATGGATTATGGGATTCCATAAGAGAAACGAACTATAATTATTGGAGTCCCAGAAGGATAAGAGAAGGAGGAAAGGGGCAGAAAGCTTATTTAAAGATACAACTTCCCAAATCTGGTGAGAGATTTGGACATCTAAGTTCATGCAGCCTGAAAGTCCCTGAAAAGTTTCAACCCCCCAAAAAATCTTCTCTAAGGCACATTATAGTGAAACTATCTAAAATCAAATCCAGAAAAATTTAAAAGCAGCAAGAGAAAAAAAAATCCTCACACACGAGGGAACCTCCATGAGGCTATCAGTGGCTTTCTCAGCAGAAACCTTACAAGTCAGAAGAGAGTGGGATAATATATTCAAAGTGCTGTAAGAAAAATACTACCAACCAAGAACACTTTATCTGACAAAGCTGTCCTTCAAAAATGAAGTAGAGATAAAGAATTTCCAAGAGCAGCAGAAGTTGAGGGAGGTCATCACCACCAGAACAGCCTTATAAGAAATGCTAAAAGTTCTTTAAATTGAAATGAAAAGGTGCTAATTAGTAACATGAAAACATATAAAAATATAAAACACAGTAGTAAAGGAAAGTATATAACCAAATTCAGAATACTGCAGTACTGTTTTATGACAGTGTTTTAGTCATTTCATTCTGGTATAAAATTTAAAAGACAAACTATAATTACAATTATTTGTTAACCCCTATACAACATAAAAAGATATAATTGTGACATCAAAACATAAAATGTGGAGAGAGAGTAAAAGGGTAGAGGGTTTTTTGTATGAGTAAAGATAGGTTGTAATCAGCTTAAAATAGACTGCTATAAGTTATTTCTTGTAACTCTCATGGTAACCACAAAACAAGAACCAACAGTAGATGCACAAAAGATAAAGAGAACAGAATCAAAGAATACTACCAAGTAAAATCATCAATTACAAAGGAAGATAGCTCTCTTGCTATCTAAGGAAGAAAGAGGGGGGAAAACCTACAAAACATCCAGAAAATAATATAATGGCATTAGAGTTTACCTACCAATAAGTACTTAAAATGTAAATGGAGGGGCACCTGAGTGGCTCAGTTGTTAAGTGTCTGCCTTCTGCTCAGGTCATGATCCCAGGATCCTGGGATTGAGTTCCACATCAGGCTCTCATCAGACTTCCTGCTCAGCGGGAAGCCTGGTTCTCCCTCACCTACTCCCCCTGCTTGTGTTCCCTCTCTTGCTGTGTCTCCCTCTGTCAAATAAATAAATAAAATTTTTAAAAAATGTAAATGGATTAAATTCTCCAATCAAAAGGAACAGAGTGGCTGAACGGCTAAAAAAAGCAAGATCTAGGTATATGCTGCCTATAATATTTACATCAGCTTTAAGGACACACATGGGCTTCCAGTGAAAGGATGAAAAATGATATTGCATGAAAATGGTAACCAAAAGACAGAAGGGATAACTATATTTGTATTAGACAAAATAGACTTTAAGTCAAAAACTGTAACAAAAGACAAAGAAGTTCATTATAGAATGATAAAGACATCAGTCCTCCAAGAGTAAATACCAATTTTAAACATATATGTACCTATCATTAGAGCACCTAAATATATTAACCAACTATTATCAGATCTGAAGGGAGAAACAGACAACAATAATAGCAGGTTCTACTACTATCGTGGGGACCCCACCTCCAACAATGGATTGATCATCCAAACATAAAATTAATAAGGAAATACTGGATTTGAACTATACTTTAGACAAAACTGACCTCATAGACACATACAGAATATTCCAACCAATAGCAGCAGAATTCACATTCAAGCAGATATGGAACATTCTCCAGGACAGATCATATTTTAGGTCACAAGAAATGTCTTAGCAAATTTAGAAGACTGAAATCAGACCAAGTCTGTTTCCTAACCAAATGGTATGAAACTAGAACTAGGTAACAGGAGAAAAAAATCCACAAATATGTAAAAATAAAAAACCACACTCCTGAGCAAAAAATGGGCCAAAGAAAAAAATAAAAAAGGAAATAAAAAAATATCTTGAAACAAATGAAAATGGAAAACCAACATGCCAAAACATAAGGAATACAGAAAAGCAGACTTAGACAGAAGTTGACAGCGCTAAATACTTATATTAAGAAACGAGCTTTGGTGAATGCTGTGAAAGATGTAAGCCTAATGATTCACAGACCTGTACCCCTTGGGCAAAGAATAAGAAAAAAAAAAAAGAAACGAGAGATTCAAATTAACAATCTAAATTTATATTTTAAGGAAATGGAAAAAGAACAAACTCCAAATAAGCGAAGGAAGGAAATAAAACTATGAACAAAAAGGAAATGGAGAAGAGGAAAACAATAAGACAGCTTAATGAAACTAAAAGTTGGTTTTTTGAAAAAATAAGGAACACTGACAAACCTTTAGCTAGATTTACCAAGAAAAAAAAAGACATAAGAAAATTAGAGGTTTTTCAGGGCTCTTTGCAAGAGGACTTGGCACAAAGTTGTAGTAAACCAATAGCTGCAGTTGCCACTGTTTTGTCTTCAGCTTCATGATGTTTCCCATAGTCAAAAATGTCTTCAAGTTCAACGCACTCAGCAAACAATGGCAAGATAGAGCCACCAGATTCTGGACACCTGATTTCCACAAGAAATATGGCAATGCTGTATTAGCTAGTAGAGCCACTTTCTGTGTTGCCATACAGGCATATATAGCAATGCAAATTGGAATAGAATGGAATCTGTCTCCTGTTGGCAGATTCAACCCAAAGGAATGGAGAGATCAGTAATCACCCCAGCTGGTGTAATACTGAATTGCTTTAAAATCAACTCATAATTGATGCCAAGTAGAAGTACTATGGAACCATTAAAATATGGCATGACTGAAGAAATAAACTACATTTGAAACCTTAAAAACAATTAGAGATGAAAGAGAAGACATTACAACTATACCAAAGAAATGCAAAGAACTGTGAGAGACTATTAGGAATAATTATACGCCAACAAATTGGACCACCTAGGAGAAATGAGTAAATTCTTAAAAACATACAATCTATCAAGAAATTTAAAAATCTGAATGCACTAATAATGAGTAAGAAGATTGAGCAAACAACCAAAAACCTCCCAACAAAGAAAAGTTCAGTACCAGATGGCTTCAAGGGCAAATTCTAAAAAACATTAAAAAAAAGTTAATGGCAATCCTTTTTAAACTGTTCCAGAAAACTGAAGGGAACACTTCCAAATTCATTTTGCAAGGCCAGCATTATCCTGCTACCAGAGCCAGATAAGGACACTACAAGGAACGAAAACTACAAGCCAACATCCCTGATGTATATAGATGAAAAATTCTCAACAAAATACTAGCAAACCAAATTAAACAGCACATTAAAAGGATCATATACCATGATCAAGTGGGATTCATTCCTAGGATTCAAGGATGGTTCAATATATGTGATTACATCTGATACATCACATTAATAGAACAAGCCATAATAATCATCTGATTATCTCAATAGATTCTGAAGAAACATTTGATAAAATTCAACATTCTTTCATGGTAAAATATCTCAACAAAGTGGGTATAAAAGGAATGTACCTCTACCTAAGAGGCCAAATATGACAAGCCTACAGCCAACATACTCAATGGTAAAATGTTGCAAGCTTTTCCTCAAGATCAGGAACACAAGAGAGCTCCCTCTCCCTACTCTTATTAAACATAGTACTGGAACTCATAGCCAGAACAATCAGGCAAGAAAAAGAAATAAAAAGCACCCAAAACAGAAAGGAAAAAGTAAAACTGTCTTTGCAGATGATATAACCTTGTACATAAAAAATCCTAAAGACTTCATCAAAAAAATTGTTAGAACTAATCAATAAATTCAGTAAAGTAGTAGGATACAAAAGAAACATATAAAAATCAATTATATTTCCATACACTAATAACAAAATATCTGAAAAAGAAACTTTTAAAAATCCATTCACAATAACACCAAAAATAAACAAACAAATAAATAAATAACAAATAAATACAATACAATACAATACTTAAAAAGGGGATGTGAAAGATTTGTACACTGAAAACTATAAGACTTTGATGAAAGAAGATATAAATAGAAAAATCAGTAACATTGTAAAATATCCATACTACCGAAGCTACCTATAGATTCAACACAATCCTTGCCATAAATTCTAATGACATTTTTTCAGAGAAATAAAAAAATCCTAAAATTTGTATGGCAACACAAAAGACACTGAATAGACAAAGCTATACTAAGAAAGAAAAAAGTTGGAGGCATCATACTTTCTCATTTCAAACTCTATTACAAAGCTCTAGAATATAAAGCAGTATGGCATGACATAAAAAAAATAGATTTACAGACCAATGGAACAGAATCAAGAGCTCAGAAATAAAGTCTTACACATGCAGTCAACTAATATTTAACAAGGGAGCCAGGAATACTCAAAGGAGAAATGATTGTTCTCTTCAAGAAATGATGCTGCGAAAACTGGAAAACCATATGCAAAAGAACGAAATTGGACCCCTATCTTACCACCACTCATAAAACTTAACTCAAAATGGATTAAAAACTTAAATGAAAGACCTGAAACCATAAAACTCTAGAAGAAAACATAAGGAAAAACTTGACACTGGTCTTAGCAATGATTTTTTTTTTTTGATATGATAGAAAAAGCATAAGCAACAAAAGCAAAACCAACAACTGGGACTACATCAAATTAAAAAGCTTTTGCAAAGCAATCAACAGAATGAAAAGGCAATCTATTGAATGGGAGAAAATATTTGCAAACCATACATCTAATAAGGGGCTAATATCAAATATCTATAAAATACTCATGCAACTCAGTAGCAAAAACTGAAAACTGAAAAAAATCATCATCTGATTAAAAAAATAGTAAAGGACCTGAATACACATTTTCCCAAAGTCAATATGTAAATGGTTAACATTTGCAAAGGTACATGCAAGATGATCAACACCATTAATCATCAGGAAAATGGAAATGAAACCACAATGAGATACCACCTCACACCTGTTAGAATGGTTGTCATCAAATAGACAAAGAAATAACAAGTGCTAGTGAGGATGTGGAGAAAAGAAAAACTTTTACATTGCTCGTAGGAATGTAAGTTGACCCAGTCTTTGTGGAAAACAGTATGGACATTCTTACAAATTTAAAAATAGGTCTACTGTATGATCCAGTAATCCTGCTGGGTCTATATCCAAAGGAAATAAAATCAGTATCTCCAAGAAATACCTGCATTTTCATGTTCAATGCATCATTATTCACAATACCCAAGGCATGGGAAAAACCTAAGTGTCTGCTGAAGGATGAATAGATAAAGAATACATGGTATAAATGGTGTGTGTGTGTGTGTGTGTCTTGGCTTTGGGGGTACACACACACACACACACACACACACATTGCTATATTATTCAGCCCTAACAAAGGTGGAAATCCTGCCATTTGCAACAATATACACAAACCTTGAAGGCATTATGCTAAATCAACTAAGTCAGACAGAAAAAGACAAATGCTGTACAGCCTTGCTTTTATGTAAAATATAAAAATCACAAACTCACAGAAACGGAGAGTAGACTGGTATTGCCAAGGGCTGAGGGGTGGAGAAAATGGGGAAATATTGGTCGAAGGGTATAAACTTATAATTCTAAGATGAATAAATTCTGGGGAATTTAATGTACAGTATAGTGACTATAGTTAATAATACTGTATTGAATACTTGAAAATTTCAAAGAGAGTAGACCTTCAATGTTCTCACTACCAAAAAAAGAAAAGGTAATTATGTGTTGAGATGGCTGTGTTAACTAATCTTTTAGTGGTAATCATTTCGAAATATAGATATGTATCAAACCATGTTGTACACCCCAAACTTACACAATGTCATGTATCAATTACATCCCAATAAAGTTGAAAAACACTGGAATCAGACAACAAAGGGCAGTGACTCCCAGAGAAGGAATCTAAATAATGACAGCCCTTCTATTGCCCTAGTTTACTGCCTTGAGAGAGATTCCTGACTACAGAGAAGAATTCAGGTGGAACCTGGTAAATTTTCTGAAGTGATAAAGCTGTGTCTAAAAAACTAAGACAGCTAGAGTTTGGGTGACCAAAGTACCATAGAAGAGAGCTGAAGAGGGAGAAAACTCCAGATATATGCATAGGTACTAATTGACAATCAGCACATGTATGTAAAGAAACTGCTGAAGGCTGAGAAAATAATTCTCTAAAAGAATTAATGAAATCAGTGCCTGGCATTCATACAAGGCTGGGAACAGTTCCTGATCTTACCAGCGAAGCTGGAAAACTTTGTAGATCACGGGGCATTGGGTATAATGTTCAGAGGATTTGGTATCAGTTGGTGGGGGAATTAGCCACAGACTAAACATTACTTGGGTCCTTCTAATATTTTTTAAAGGGAAGACCCCAAAGGATCAAACTATTACCAAGTAACTCAACTGCAACCCAGAACAAAGTTAAAGAATATTTGGAAAAACACAAATGTATCTAGTAGGGTAAAGGTAATAATCTCTGAAATCCAACAAAAAATTACTAGACATGCAAAGAAATAGGAAAATATAATCCATAATAAGGGGGAAAATCAATCAAGCAAAACTGACATAGATGTTAGAACTAGCAGGTAAGGAACAGTTATTATGATATTTCATCTGTTCGAAAGTTAAAAAGAGAGGAGGAGGATATAAAAAAACATTAAACATAAAAAAGATCCAAGTTGAACTTTGAGAAACAAAAATTACAATGCCTAAACTGAAAAATACAACCAATGGGATTTATTGCAGATTATATATTGTAGCTTCTACCTTAAGGACCTAGGAAAAAAGAGCAAATGAAACTCAAATTGAGTAGAAAAGGGGAAATAATAAAGAGCAGAGAGGAAATCAGTGATATGGGAATAAGATAAAAAAACAGAAAAATCAATGAAACTAAAAGCTGGTTCTTTAGAAAAAAATTAAAAATGCTGGGGCGCCTGGGTGGCTCAATGGGTTAAGCCTCTGTCTTCGGCTCAGGTCGTGATCTCAGGGTCCTGGGATCGAGCCCCACATCTGGCTCCCTGCTCAGCAGGTAGCCTGCTTCCCCCGCTCTCTCTGCCTACTTGTGATCTCTCTCTCTGTGTCAAATAAATAAATAAAATCTTTAAAAAAAAATTAAAAAATAAAGAAAAAATTGAAAATGCAAAAACCTAAGATAGCCTAAACAAATCTGAACAAGACAAAGTAAACTGAAAGACTAACACCATGTGATATCAAGATCCACCATGAAGCTATAATCATCAAGACAGTGATTTGCTAGAAATAAAGATAGACAAAGAGATTCAATTAAACAGAAGATGAGTCCAAGAAAAGGTTTACACATACACGTAAAGGCTGATTTTTCAAAGTCACAAAGGCAATCTACCTGAGAAAGGATAACTTTTATAACAATCAAACTTCTGGAAGAAAATAAGAAATCACCTTTGTGATCCTCAGTTAGGCAAAGCTTTCTTAGATATGACACAAAAACAAGATTTGTAAAAGAAAAAAATGGATAAACTGGCCTTCGCTGAAACTAAAAACTCTTCTTTGAGAAAAACACTGGTAAAATAATGAAAAGACAAGACAGACTTAGAAGATAATATTTGCAAATATTTGCAAATCCTTTACCTGTTAAAGAACTTGTATCTAGAATATACCAAGGATCCAATCAACCCTCTACAAAAATGGACAAAAAAGATTCTAATAGACACTTCACTAAAAAAGATATAAAAATAGCAAATACGCAGATTAAAAGATGTTAAACATCCTTAGTCATTAGGAAATGCAAGAATGGTAGAATGTGTGGCTGTCCTGGTTCACTGCTTATAGCTGACATCCTAAATATGAAACTGGGCTTCCTGCAGATGATCCTCATTCCATATTTAAAGTGCCTTTAAAAATGCCTAGAAACAGACTCTTAACTATATAGCGAACAAACTGATGGTTACTGGGCAGGGGTAAGGATGGGTGAAGTAGGTGATGGGGATTAAGAAGTGCACTTATTATGAGGAGCAATGCGTGTTGTATGTAAGCACTGAATCACTAAATTCCCCGGAAACTAATATTACACTGTATGTTAACTAACTGGAATTTAATAAAAACTTGTGGGAAAAAAAGTAAAAAAGCCTACAGGTTAGGTTTTTCTGAGATTTGTTGTATACTTCAAAAGTTATAAAATTCTCCTGAATAAAACACTTGACAAAAATCTTTATTAAAGCATGAAGTTGCCCTACTAATACCCAAACATAAGCCCCACTCTTCAAGGAATTCAGTGGATCTGTCCAAAAATATGAAAACCAGTAAATTCTTACTTTCTAGTCAGAATATGAAAAAACAGTGAATTTGTAGCCTAAGTGGAATGATTATATAGCACTCTCAGAAAAATTAAGCTTTTATCATCAGAAATATATTTAAGAATTGATTTAAACAGGTTGCCTTTCTTAAACACAACAATTATGCCTTGAATGTTGGAACCATAAAGATCTTAAGAAAAAGAACCTAGGCACAAATGAATAATATTAGGAATGAAAAGAGAATTATAAACACAGATCAGGAATGTTAATGTTCATCACAAAATACTATAAACATATTCAGAAGAAATTAAATTACCAAATTGATTAAAAAAGAAACAAATTTAATCACTAGCCAAAAATCTATTGAATTAAAAAAACTCTAGGTCCAGGCATTTTTATTTATTCATTTATTTTTTTAAAAAGATTTTACTTATTTATTTATGAGAGGCAGAGGCAGAGAAAGAAGCAGGTACCTCACAGAGCAGAAGTCTGATGCGGGACTTGATCCCAGGATGCTGGCATCACAACCTGAGCCAAAGGCAGCTGCTTAACCTACTGAGCCACCCAGGCACCCCTAGGCATTTATATATATGTCTTATAAAAAATCTTCATAAAACACTTATCTGAATTGAAGTTTTCTATGGATTATATTAGGAGAGGATCCTCTAAATTTCCATTATAAAGGTTGATATAAAAGAAGTATAAAGATCAAGAAAAGGAAAATTAAAAAGCCAATTCAATTTAAAATTTATTTTCAAAATCTGAAGTGATATATTAACAAATACAGCAATGTATTTAAAATTACATCATGACTACCCATATTTAATCCAAGAATAACAGAGTGATTTATGATTAGAAAAACTATTCATATAGATTCATTGCATTAACAAATAACAGGAAATAAATAAAATTACAAACTCAATAGAAACAGGAAAAAATCGTTTGACAAATTTTAAAATTTACTCAGTATAAAATTCTTTTTTTTGTTATGTTAGTCACCATACAGTACATCATTAGCTTTTGATGTAGTGTTCCATGATTCATTATTTGTGTATAACACCCAGTGTTCATTACAACACATGCCATCCTTAATACCCATCATTATAAAATTCTTAACAAGGAAACTTGATAAGGTGTATCTATTATAAATTCATAGTAAATATCACATTCCATGGATCAAATAATCAAAAGTATACCTTTTAAAGTTAAGAACAAAAGAAGGAATGTCTGCTTTTCACTGCTTCTGTTCACCACCACTGTGCTGGAAGTCTTAGCCAAGGAAGTTAAGAAGGAAGTAAGACAAGTAGAGAAAAGGAAGAAACTAGGATGTTATTCACAGACGATACAATATTTAATTCAGGAAATCCAAAATAATCTACAAATTAATTATACTAAAAGTTTAGGGGAATTGCTAGATACAATATTAAGGTATAAAAATTAGTTTAATGTTCCTAAACAACAATAAGCACAAATTACAAAATGTATCTTTAAAAAATATCACATTTAAAATAGTAACTATAAAACACAATCAAGTACTAAGGAATAAATCTAACAAAACAGCAACATGATTTGTATGGGGAAAAAACCCACATATTTTCTGAAGAAGTAACTGCTCCCCAAATTGATCTATATATTAGATGCAATTCTAATAAAAAAGTACAAAAAAATTTTAATTGAATTTGACAAGGTGATCCTAAAAATTCATATGAAAAACCAAATGCCTCAAATAGACTAGATAATTTTGCAACATAATAATTAAAACATTAAAACAGTGTGGCATAAGGTCAGATAAACAGACTAACGAAACATAATAAAGTACCTAGAAATAGATTCTAGTATGTATGACAGAGCTATCATTCTAAATTACTGGGGAAAAGATAATTATTCAATAAACGATCACTAAGATATCTGGCTTCCTACTTGGAAAATGTGAAAAATAATCTGACAATTAAAACTTCAAAATTTTAGAAGAAATTTTACATTCTTCAAGATCCTGGGAAAGAAGAATTTTAAAAATAAGATTTTAAAAGTCTGGGTGCACCTGGGTGGCTCAGTTGGTTAAGCATCTGCCTTCAGTTCAGGTTCAGGTCATGATCCCACGGTCCTGGATTGAGCCCCACCTGGGGAAACCCCTGCTGAGAGGGGAGTCAGCTTTTCCCTTGCCCTCTGCCTCTGCCACTCCTGCCCCCCTCATGCACACACAAGAACTCACTCTCTCTAACAAATAAAATCTCAAAAAAACCCAAGATTTTAAAAGTCCAAACCATGAAAGATTGATAAATCTGACTGCCCCGAATAGGAATATCCAAGCAATACAGTTTAAATGCAAGTCACAGATGTACAGAAGACAATGGAAAATACCTAATCATTACCTAGATTATATAAAGAAAAAAATTTAATATAAAAATGTGCAAAGTATATGAACTAGCAATTCATAGAAAAGGATTTTACTGATTAATACTCCTGAAAAATGGTCAACTCTAAAATTTTACTAACTGGGATATTCAAATTAAAACAGAGATACCATTTCTCACCTATTAGACTGACAACTAAGAAGTGTGATACTGAATGCTGGTGAGGATACAGGGCAGTATTTGGAACTAGTCTATTAGTTTGCTAGGTTAGGGCTGCCATGACAAAATACCACAAACTGGTGGCTTGAACAACAGAAACTTATTTTCCCACAGCAATGAAGGTTAAAAGTGCAAAATCAAGGTTTGGTTTCTTCTAAGGCCTTTCTTTCTGGCTTGTAGATAGCCACCTTCTCAAGTGTGTTCACATGATGGGTCTTTCTCCTGTGTGAGTGACTTCCTGATTTCTCTTTTGTGTATCCAAGTATCCTCTACAAGGACACCACTTAGATTGTTTTAGGGACCTTCCTAATGGCTTCATTTTAACTAATAACCTCTTTAAAAGTCCTACTCCACATATAATCACATTCTGAGCTACTGGGGGATAGGGCTTCAACCTATAAATCTGAAGGGCAGGGGAAAGACAATTCAGCCCATAACATATAATAAAGGTAGAGAGATAAAAGTAGAACAATCCATTTATAAAATAACCATGAAATTACATCAAAGTCAAAGATGCCCACATATTAAGACTCAGTATATGTCCTTCCAGGTTATCACACTAGAGAGACTTTAGCACATGAACACAAGGAGATACTTTCTATTCATCAACAGAGTAATGAGTATATCTCCAAGTATGACTTATGCAAAATTCTGCACAAGTATCTCAATGTTGAATGAAAGAAGTCACAGAATACATACACATGTAGTATAAAACATTCATATAAATCTTTAAAACACATAAAACAACATGCTTTTACATATATACTTACACAATATAAGAATAAAAGTATGGACAGAAGGTATATATGACAGTCAGAATAGTGATTACCTCTGAGAAGGGAGGAATGAAAATGGGATTGAGGAAGGGAATAATATCTGTATTTTTTCTAACAATCTGAAGCAAAATGTCGACACTTATTCAATAGGAGTGGCAGGGACATGGAATTACATTATTTTCTGAGCTTCATGGGTGTATTAAAAATACTCTTTAGTTAAATGCAGAGACATCCCTTAATGAAAAAACTAGATAAAAATTAGGTAGATGCTCATCATTAATGCTATTTAACTCTCAATTTCTGGCACCAGGTAGTACTGTGTATTAGGACAGTGCTATAAAATATCAAGTGGAATGTCCTTTATTTAAAAGATATTAACCAACATAGTTATTCATCATCTACCAAAACTTCAGCCATTGCTATATGGGACAAGAGCTCCTAAGATAAAAAGAATTAAAAACAAAAAAAGAGGGCGCCTGGGTGGCTCAGTGGGTTAAAGCCTCTGCCTTCGGCTCAGGTCATGATCTCAGGGTCCTGGGATTGAGGCCCGCATCAGGCTCTCTGCTCTGCAGGGAGCCTGCTTCCTCCTCTCTCTGCCTGCCTCTCTGCCTACTTGTAATCTCTCTCTCTCTGTGAAAAATAAATAAATAAAATCTTTAAAAAAAAAAAAAGAAAGAATACAGTCTGTAAAGACAATCTGTAAGAGTGGCACCCTACCAATAAAACCACTAAGACTAACATAAATTTGGACCATTCATAAATATGAGCTAAACTGGCTGAAAATTGGCATTATACTCAATAACTCATAGGTGCTCAATATTTTTTCTACTAAAATACTCCCAGCAAAAGCACAAAAAAAATTACATTTATTCNAAAAAAAAAAAAAAAGAAAGAATACAGTCTGTAAAGAGAATCTGTAAGAGTGGCACCCTACCAATAAAACCACTAAGACTAACATAAATTTGGACCATTTATAAATATGAGCTAAACTGGCTGAAAATTGGCATTATACTCAATAACTCATAGATGCTCAATATTTTTTCTACTAAAATACTCCCAGCAAAAGCACAAAAAAAATTACATTTATTCAAATGTCAAGCTTTGCCAAGGGTCGTCAAATTAGATGGAAGAGCCAGCCCTTCTTTCTATTGAAAGAAAATACCATTTTATTCGAATGAACTGCTAATCATTATTACCTATCCATTTTACCTAATGTGCAGAAATTAGAAATGGAACTCAAGAAGAAGTAGAAGGGGGGTCAAGCAACCACATCAGTTTTAACTGAATAATCACATGGGATAATGTGTATCCAAATTCAGCACTGTGATACTATATCCACATTAAATAGAGGTCTCAGGCTCAATTCTCCAAGGAAATCTGTGACCAAGTTTATTTTGACAAGAAAAATAGAAAGTGTAAATTAGACCATTCTTTCATCATCCAACAACCTAAAACAGAACAATCTAGACTGCTGGTTGTCCCTGCTCACTTCAAATGTGACAACAGCACCCCTGTTAAAAGAAGGCATTTTGGACAAAACATACAAATTAAGGTAATGAGTGATTGTTTTAAAAATTGAAGCTTTTACCTCCAGATTATTTTTGACAAAAGTGTAATTGCTTATTTGCTTATTCATTTTACTGCAAATTTTTCTTAAATTTTATTTACTTAAGGTTTCTTTGAAAATATAGTACATGAATAGAGGTTTATTTCTTTTTTAAGGTATAAGATTATATACAATGAATAACAAGTCCAGTCCCCATGGACCCTCAGTAGAGACAATCACTGTTGGCAGTGTTTTAGGCATTTTTCTTAAAATGTCACACACACACACACAGCTACAAAACATTCATTTTACAGAAACATAATTTATTTAACCCATCCCCTACTGATGGTAATTTTGATTGTTTCTATAACCACATATTTAAGGTAAAAGCTTGTTTCTCCTCTCTGCTTCATTCAAATCTGTGACAGCACTATTTTATATCTAGCATCTGATACATTCTGTGACATACCATAATTGCTTCATAAATATTTTTGGAATAAATAAGCTAACAAACAAACAAACAAATCACTATTTATCAGAGCCAAGGGGAAAAAGAAGAAGGTGGTAAAGGAAGGGGAAAACAACAAAGCTCTGTTTGTACCCAGCTACAGTGAGAAGTGAAAGATCAGCGAGAAGTGAAAATAGAGCACTTCTGAAATTGAAATATGAGTGAATGGAAAATCCAATTACTTTTTCAAAAATCCAATTGCTGGGCGCCTGGGTGGCTCAGTGGGTTGGGGCCTCTGCTTTCGGCTCAGGTCATGATCTCNGAAATATGAGTGAATGGAAAATCCAATTACTTTTTCAAAAATCCAATTGCTGGGTGCCTGGGTGGCTCAATGGGTTAAAGCCTCTGCCTTCGGCTCAGGTCATGATCTCAGGGTCCTGGGATCGAGGCCCATATCGGGCTCTCTGCTCAGCGGGGAGCCTGCTTCCTCCTCTCTTTCTGCCTGCCTCTCTGCCTACTTGTAATCTCTCTCTGTCAAATAAATAAATAAAATCTTTAAAAAAAAAAACCAATTGCTGCATTTTTTTTTCCAAATTCATGTTTTTCATCATGAATCAACACGTTTAATGGAAGAAAATGCTCAAAATACAGGTTGTTGTAAAAAATTTGGATATTTTATTCTAGGTTTTTTTGGTTAAAATAAGTGTCCAAATCCTGGCCTATTATCAAGTTATTCTACTGTTAACANATTGCTGCATTTTTTTTCCAAATTCATGTTTTTCATCATGAATCAACACTTTTAATGTAAGAAAATGCTCAAAATACAGGTTGTTGTAAAAAATTTGGATATTTTATTCTAGGTTTTTTTGGTTAAAATAAGTGTCCAAATCCTGGCCTATTATCAAGTTATTCTACTGTTAACATCTATTGTTTTTTGGAGAAATTCCTACATTCCAACATTCTCAATAACAGCTAATTTTCTTCATATACTCAAAGGGCAAAAATCTTTTGTGAGAATATCTTCTGGGCAGAGGATTTACAGACTACTGAATTTTTGTCAAAGCTTATATACTAAGTAGACCTGATAACAGGTCTTAATATTACTGGAAATCTCTTCTAACAAATTAAGAAAGTAGTAAGTGGCTTTATTAAGAAATGGAAAGACCTTGGCTGCCTGCCAAATCATGCTATTACAGGTCTTTTAGATGCAAAGTTTGAAGGTAGAATAAAATGGTAACACTATACCAATTACTAGTGTACTAAGTGAAGCAGAACCCGTAGAAGAAAATGTTGAAAAAAGACTTGGAAACCTTGCAAATCACAGAATATCTCTGCATGGCTGGCCCAGAAATGTATTCTCAAATTCTTCCAAACATAAATTTGGACCATTTATAAATGGTCCTACAGCACTACAAGGTAGTGGGTCAGGCCTTTATATGACATGGGCCCAAACCTGAGTAGCTTGCTTACAATCCTGTACCAGCCATTCCCTAGCGTGAGTAAGAATTTAGAACATTTCAGAAAATACTCATACCAAACTAAGAATATATTAAAGTAAATAAAATTAGGGGTGCCTGGGTGGCTCAATCAGTTAACTATCTGCCTTCAGGTCAGGTCATGATCCGAGGGTCCTGGGTCGAGCCCCATTTCATCTGGTTCTCTGCTCAAAAAGGGAGCCTGATGCTCCAATTCTCCCTCTGCCTGCCACTTCCCTTGCTTGTACTGTCAAATAAATAAATAAATAAATAAATAAATCTTAAAATAAAAAAGTAAATAAAATTAAATTTGGAAAATAAATTTTTAAAAGGGTACTTTGTATCTCCTTTCAGGCACACTTTCAATTTTTAAAAAAATGCTTAAAAGAAATGCTGTTGAAAGCATACATGGAAAGGAGGAAGCTACAAGTTTTCTCAGTGAGTTTAGGTTTTCTTTTTTCCTCTCTTCCTCCAATTTCTTTTTATAAAAATGACTTTCTTATTTATATGCCTGATATTAGAGTGGGCGGCATATTCTGAAATCATGTTTTCTGTTTACTAGTGCTGATGACTGTTTTTGCTTATTTCTCATTTACAACTCTTTGAAATTAAACGAAGTGGCATATTGCTATGACTATAATATTTCTTATGTAAGGGTAGGGCACATTAGTCTGTCTGAATGCTCATCACCAAGCTGCTTATTTCCAAAGGGCTCAAGTTTGCAAAACAAGTTTTTAAAAAAATTTATTACCTACTCTTGTTTGTTCCAACATGAATAATGAAAATGACAATATAGTTACAACAGCTATTATCATATGTGTTACTCCCATTATCTTCAAGGCACTGTGTTTACCATTTAACAGAACTATTTCATTTACAACTCAAAATAATCATGAAAAAGGAGGTATTCTTAGAGACATGGAAATGGAAGTTCAGAGAGGTTCAGCACTTTGTTCAAAGTTCCAAAGCTAATAAGCAGTGCAGCCAGAATAGGGAGTCCAGGCTTTTATTAGTCTTCCTTTCTCTTAGTTAACAGAATAAAATAAAACCTACTAAGAACAAATTTACTATGAGGTGGCCTGAGTGGTAAATATCTGACTCAATGGTACCCTGATTAAGTCAACCATATTGGTAAGTGATTTAGAGCCAACTATCCCCAGCTGTTTTAAGATAGGTATAAAGAGTTTCCAGGGGCGCCTGGGTGGCTCAGTGGGTTAAAGCCGCTGCCTTCGGCTCAGGTCATGATCCCAGGGTCCTGGGATCGAGGCCCACAACGGACTCCTGCTCAGCAAGGAGCCTGCTTCCTNCGGTAAATATCTGACTCAATGGTACCCTGACTAAGTCAACCATATTGGTAAGTGATTTAGAGCCAAATATCCCCAGCTGTTTTAAGATAGGTATAAAGAGTTTCCAGGCCTCCAGAGAAAACTTGTTACATTATTATGACCTTTATTCCAAGCCAANACTCCTGCTCAGCAAGGAGCCTGCTTCCTCCTCTCTCCTCTCTCTCTGCCTGCCTCTCTGCCTACTTGTAATCTCTCTCTCTGTGTCAAATGAATAAATAAAATCTTTAAAAAAAAAAAAGATTAGGAACAAGATAAGGATGCCCGCTCTCACCACTGTTATTCGACATAGTACCAGAAATCCCAGTCANAACTACTCTGGGATATACATCATTCTAGTAAGGATGGATAAATTAGATGAATTAATCATTACCATCACTGTAAAGATCATTTAAATCAATGCCTTTTCAACTGGTGGTCAGGTGCACTATGGTGGTTTTATTTTACTTTTATATCACAGTGATCTTTATTTTTTTTATTTATCAGTTTCATATAACACCCAGTGCTCATTATATCATATGCCTTCCTTAATGGCCATCACCCAGTTAGTTACCGCATCCCACCACCCCCTTCCCCTCCAACAACCCTCAGTTGTTGATTAAGAGTCTCTTAGGGCTTTTTTCCCTTTCTGATGACTTCTCATTCTGTTTTGCCTCCTTTCCCCTAAGGTCCTCTGCCTAGTTTCTTATGTTCCACATATGGTTAGATGCATTACAGTGGTTTTAGAGTAAGACAGACCTTGATCAGGGTCCTACTAGCTGTGTGACTCTGAAGTTATTTAACCTAAGCCCCTGTTTCTTTATCTGTACCATGAAAATAACAACAGTACCACAAACTGTGATCATGTCTTACTTTTCCATGTGTACCTATAAGATTTTTCCATCATGTCTCAAAGAAAAGGCTTTAAGAGAAAAAACAAACAAGAATAATAGTACCACAAAGATTCATTTTGAGGACTAAATGCTCCAAAATAGTAGGGGCTCAATAAATGTTACCTATTAACATTTGTACGGTGTTCTATTGTAGAACAGCACAGAACGCTGTGGAATATCTTTATGGTACATCCCTAAAATTTTATAAAGATTATGATTACACTTTCTTTTTATGAATTTTGCTGCTGAGCTAACTAGGATGACTGGTCTACAAAAAATTTAATAAAATTCTACCTACCAAAGTGTTTACACAGGACCATGCTTGGAAAATTCAATATATTATAATATAGTAAGTCCTATGAAAGAAAATAATCACAAATATTAAGCTACAATTATTTAGTTATAAAATATTTTATTTATTTATTAAGAGAGAGGGAGAAGCAGGCTTCCCGTCAAGCAGGGAGCCCAACATGGGGCTCAATCCCAGGACCTCGAGATCAAGACCTGAGCTTCAGACAGACACTTAACTGACTGAGCCACACAGGCACCCCTACAAATTTTTTTTTTAACAAGAGAATCTCTTGGGTCATCAAAGAATTAAGCAGTTTCTCATCTGGTTTCTTATTATGGCATCTTGGAGATGTCAAAAGAATTATTATCAAAATTATCAAAAGAATGAATAATTTAGTAAATTCCCTAGCTATTCTGCACACCCACACCATAGTCTGCTAGGAAAATCTGAAGGAACATGAAGGAAGTACAGCTTTTAAAAATTTCAGTAACATTAAAATAGCTTATCATATAAGAAAGAAAGATAATCCTTCTCCAGAACAATAGTCCTGATAACTGCTGTAAGTGAATTAACAGCTCTGGAAAGAATACTACATAAATTATATGATAGTATCAAGAATTTTAAGTGAACACTGCTGCTGTCAAAGCAATGATTAATAAGTACATTTAATCTTCAAACTATGCATGCTCACATCCAAGTAAAAAATGTGGTTTTTATTATAGATGTACATTTAAAATCATAACACATCAAAATTATAACTTTCCCTTTTGCATATATATGTGCATGTGATCATCTCTGTGTACATTTATTTAACTCAGTTAAGAAAAATAATCATTCCTGGGCACCTGGGTGGCTCAGTGGGTTAAAGCCCCTGCCTTCGGCTCAGGTCATGATCTCAGGGTCCTGGCATCAAGGCCCACATCAGGCTCCCTGCTGAGCAGAGGAGCCTGCTCTCTGCCTGCCTCTCTGCCTACTTGTAATCTCTCTCTCTCTGTGTCAAATAAATAAATAAATAAAATCTTAAAAAGAAAAGAAAAGAAAAATAAACATTCCTAAAATAAAAAAAATAATCGAAAAATTAACAGAATCTAAAGGGGCCAAAAATTAATTTCAATTCAGCTGAAAAGGTTTTAGATTCCAGATCGCCAGTTTGTCAGGTCATTTATAATCTTCATTTCCATTGTTGTAAGTCTGCATTTTCTAGCCCAGATAATATGATTTATGCTCATAATTTAAAAAACACAGAATAATTATCAGCCCCACAGTAATGTTTTAGACTAGAAATGATAGAAGAAAACGCTGTGGAAGATAAAGTGATGGCTCTCACCAAGTTCTTTGATAAGGAATATATGCCAAATTCTACTTAATTCAAAATGACCTCTCTTCTTAAAATCAGGTAACTGGTTGAAGAATATCATGGAAATGAGGTGAAAAAAATGATACTTTATTTTCAGGAAGAAGTGAACCCTGGAAACAAATTTCCTTTATCATTCCACCTCAAAAAAGAAATTCTAATATTTTCAGTTCATATTATAATAGTCAAATAGACATAAGAGAGTTCAAGATAAGTCCCCACCTAAATACTTTTGAAATGTGGCTAAAGAAATTATAGTTTATTAAATCCATTCATGTTAATGATAGATACTTAATGAGAGATTTAAGGATTATTAATTAATAAACATAGTAAATATAACATGGAGATAAATGTCATTAACAAAGATTAAACAGTCTAATACATATTTTAAGAATTCACATTTAAAAGCAATTTTTCATTTTACTTTCTAATTATTTTTAAAAAAAGATTTATATATTTGAGAGTGAGAGAGAGAGAAAGCATGAGCAGGGGGAGAGGGAGAAGCAGACTCCCCACTGAATGTAGAGCCTGATTGGGGGTGGGGGCAACACAGGTGAATCCCAGGACACTGAGATCATGACCTGAACCAAAGACAGATGCTCAGCCAACTGAGCCACACAGGCGCCCCTCTAATACTTTTATTTTATTTTGTTTTAAGATTTTATTTATTTATTTGACAGACAGTGAGCGAGGGAACACAGCAGGGGGAGGGCTGGAGGGAGAAGGCGAAGCAGGCTCCCTGCTGAGCAAGGATCCCAAAGTGGGGCTCCATCCCAGGACCCTGAGATCATGACCTGAGCTAAAGGCAGATGCTTAACCGACTAAGCCACCCAGGTGCCCCTCAAGATTTCTTAGAAGTCAAACTGGCACTGTAAAATTCATTATAAAAGTGCATTTTAGGGGCGCCTGGGTGGCTCAGTGGGTTAAGCCTCTGCCTTCGGCTCAGATCATGATCTCAGGGTCCTGGGATGGAGCCCTGCATTGGGCTCTCTGCTTGGCAGGGAGCCTGCTTCCTCCTCTCCCTCTGCCTGCCTCTCTGCCTACTTGTGATCTCTCTATCTCTGTCAAATAAATAAAAAAAATTTTTTTAAAGTGCATTTTATTTTATTTAAACACTTGATTTATTTATTTGTCAGAGAGAGAGAGCACAAGCAGGCCGAGTAGCAGGCAGAGGCAGAGAGAGAAGCAGGCTCCCTGCGGAGCAAGGAGTCAGATACGGGATTCGATCCCAGGACCTTGGGATCATGACCTGAGCCAAAGGCAGCTGCTTAACCAACTGAGCCACCCACGTATCCCTAAAAGTGCGTTTTAGAAAAGCAAATCATTATCACAACTATTTTGTTTTAACATAACATTTCTTTACATAGATATTAGGCAGCCAAGTTTAGTCTGTATCTTTACTCTGAAATACAGAATCTATAGTGCTCATGATAAAAATTTGAACATTTCAAAAACAAAAACAAAAAAATCTGGTTTGCTAAAGGAACAATTATCCCTCTTTCAAAATAAAGGTAGTAGTAGATTTTCTACTTAACTTCAAGGTTCATTTTAGTTAAGTTATATTATTCTTTATTTAAAATAGTGGGTATTTTCCTTACTCTACTTTTTTCACTTAAAAAAAGGTAAATATAAGGTCTATAGCCTTGGCACATACTCACAAAAGGAGTGGAATGCAGGTGACTGTTTTATAGTGATTCAAGTAAATGATTCAAGAAAAAATACATGGTAAAGATCAACAAGCAATACAGGATTAGGTTGGAAAGCCTTTGGAATTATGGTGGGGATTTACTGAAGCCTGGAAGGCTTATCAATTGCCTGAACTAATTGCAAGAAACTACTGGATCCATCATATGTGAATAAAATGGTTAAGAAACTACCAAAATACCATGCACAGAACTTACTCTTTGGAAACTATGGTCTCACAGCCCTTTTCAGTACTGATTTAATCAATGCTAGCATTTACAGGAATGTACCCTTTCCTAAAAGGCGGTCATTTATATTATATTTGGAACTGTCAAGATCCTGGTATCCCAGACTGAACACCCCATTTCATTTAAGCCAATCGCTTTGATTTATGATATAACTACAGGTGGTCTTCATTGACTAATAGCCTGAATATGGTCTCAGAATGCTTCACAGAACTTTAATCCCTTCATGTATTTGGTCTTCAACACAATTCAATTTTACTGAATAAATATGTACTGTGGCCTTTAACTGTACCTGACATTGGGACAATTACTGGGGGATACACAATAGGTAAAACACGTATCCAACCCTTACCCTATCTTTGAAAAGCTCACAGTTTAGTAGGGAAGGGCGAGGGGGAAATGTGCAATAGCAAATTTGTGTCTAGGTAGCAAAGACGAGAAAGTGATGAAGACTGTGGAGTAACTAGACAGATTGAGGAAAGGCAAAGGTGGTTATGCAGAAAAGATAATGCATAAGCTGTATATGAAAGGATAAACTAGACCTAGGCCAAAGGGAATGGAAAGCATTCTACAGGCAGAACAACATGTGCAAAGGACTGGTGGTGTAAAATGGAATGGCAGAGCAGTTCAGTACTACTGATTGTATAGTGGAAGTGGTGGAAAATGAAAGCAAAAAGATTGTTAAGAGCCAGATCATAAAGACCTCTTATGCCATTCAAAGAAGGCTAAATGTTTATGACTTTATGTAATGGAGAGCCACTGAAGGGTTTCAAGCAAGTTGTGGCAAAATAATATTGTCAAGAGCATTTAAGTCAGCTGTATTACAGAGAATAGAAGACAGGGAGGGAGATGTATCAGTCACTATAGCAGTAAGAGTTAGAACTAAGGGAGCAGTAATTATGGCAAGAGATGTTGAGGAGTTTGATGGTATACTACTAGACAGGAAGAATCTGGGAAAAGAGTCTCTGTCCGCTCAACTTCCATAACAAATCCAGAGTAAAATTATCAAAAATAATAGAAGTAAAGAGGAATAATGCTCAAGAAATAAAAGGAAAGAGCTGAGATTTCAGGAGATTCCCTCTGATCAATTTAGAGATTTGGATTCCTAAATGAATCAAAGATACTACCTTTAAGTAACAGTTGATGGAATCTTATAAAAAAATGAATAGGAAAGAAGGGGGCAATCAAGTTTTTTTTCTCTTCACGAACAATATTAATCCTTTAAAATGGTACAGAAATATAATAATAATAATAATAATAATAATAATACCACCATCTCTGGTAATTCTGATGATCAGCCATATTTTAAGTCAATTCTGAATCTAACTTGAAAGAAAGCTAAAAAAAAAGGTATAGGTTAATATCGTACTTCTAAATTAATTATACCATATATTGGTAGTTCATAATGCTTGACCTATTTATAACTCAGCTGAGCATAATGAAGTCAGCCAAACAATCTTCTGAGTAGTACAGTGGATATCAAGTCTCAGCACTGGAACCTATTCGGTAACTACCAACAAGACACGGAAAATGGACAAAAGGGCAACCTACTCATTAGAAAGGAGAAAAAGATGTGGTAGGATGGATCCAATCATTAGTTGTAATAGTGCATATTACTTTTAAGAGCAAAAAAAGGTATCCTAAAACTACTCAATGGAAGTTTTATGTTTTTTGATTTCTCATTATTCCTATTCATTCAGTTAGAAAGGACTAAAATTTGTGGAACATGATTGACTTGCATTTGAAAAACAAAAAGCACTATATAAACACTAACCATCTTGTCATTTCTAAGGAATTTCTGGAAGACTCAGTGAAGATATGCTACAGCATCATGTGAAAGGTAATATAATTGTAAATTTTATTTGTTACTTGAAAATAAAGGAAGGAAGGGCAGGAGGGAAGAAGGGAGAAAAAGAAGGAAGAAGGGAAGGGCAAAAGACCCAATATATCCATAAATAATAATTCTCCACCCGGAGAGCAGCTACCTTGTCTTATTCAATGCTGTGAACATGGCATGTCCCAGTCTGAGTGATGGCACATAGTAAATGCTCAGGAAATGCCTATCGAATGACTGACACATTAAAGAATGACCAGAGATAGTTTCCCAACAAGTAAAAGGGAGTAATATTTTTCATAAAAGATAGAAATACATAAAATGCATTGTTCCCTATGCTAACAACACACTCAGTGTCAAACAAAGTTGCAATAAACTAACTGATAGCAGATTAATAAGGATTATTTTAGGGGAAAAGGTCATTGAGTAAGCCTGAAAACTTCTGAGGTTATATCCTGGAGGATAAACTGTCCTATGACAAACTGAAATGTCCACTAGTATCATTATTAGACAGAACTAGGCTATTTGCATGAAAGAATGACATTCCTGAAATGGAAGCTCATCTTCTGATAAAGTCCTCTTTTGCTTTCCACCAAAGGTTGAGGTTTGAACAATCTTTTATATCTTTTATAATTAAGGAAGACCTTCACCACTTAATGAATTTTCATTCTCTAAGAGAACACAATTACATCTCCTATAAAAAGCCAATGCTTTGAATGAAGGAAAAAAAATAGGTCATAGGTCACTCCCTCTCCCTGTACCAAACATGCTCATGCTTTTGTCCATGAATTACAAATGTATACTTGTATTTCAAGTCACACTCATAATCATTTTTTTGTGAACTACTTTCTAGCAGAGAAACAATTATGACACAAAATCCAAGTAAAATATCCTCATATATATCCATAAACATTCAGTGCCTATTTTATTTTTATTTTATTTTTTTTTTAAGATTCTATTTATTTATTTGACACAGAGAGAGAGAGATTACAAGTAGACAGAGAGGCAGGCAGAGAAGGAAGCAGGCTCCCTGCTGAGCAGAGAGCCCGATGCGGGCCTCGATCCCAGTACCCTGAGATCATGACCTGAGCCGAAAGCAGAGGCTTTAACCCACTGAGCCACCCAGGCGCCCTCAGTGCCTATTTTAAAAATGGAGCTGGCAAAAAACCAACTGCACATAAGGCTGTAAATGCACAAGGATGCAGAAAAGCCTTCATAATTAATCCCTGTGTTAACAAGCAACTAGAAACTTCCTGAAGAACTAAGAAGTGAGATCTAGAAGCAATGACCTTTTGTTTATTTCCAGTTTAAAAATTTATTACCTTGTAATATTACACCTTTTTTAGTCACAACCAAGTCATGCAAAGAATTGTTATAATCAACCTGTGACTTACCTGCAGTGTTCACCATATGAGGAAAGTTAGCTGCTACTAGATTATACATCTCTCTCTCTCTCACACACACACACACCACAAAAGCCTACTTTAACAGTGTACATTTCCCTTGGTTAATGTACCAGAATTGTTTAAGGGAAAGACAACCAATTTTCAGCTAAGATATTAAAGATGGGACCCACTTTCTGAAGCCCATTAGCCTCAAACTACACTGTCCTAGAGATTAAGACCAAGATAAAGATTCTCCTTAGCCTC
Organism: Ailurus styani; assembly: GCA_002007465.1. Lineage (NCBI taxonomy): Eukaryota > Metazoa > Chordata > Mammalia > Carnivora > Ailuridae > Ailurus > Ailurus styani. The sequence goes on along the minus strand of LNAC01000027.1, from coordinate 1,933,619 downwards.
CCCTCAAGTCACAAATGAAAAAAATGATCATTGGTTTACAAAACCACAATCATTATAGCACTAACTAACCTTTAATAACTTAACTTCATTTAATCCAATGATATCTAGCTGCTTTGCCAATGCTAATTAAGCTGTCCAAAACCCTGGTGAGGTAAGCATTAAACAACTGAGGGTTAATCCTTTCCCAGAAAGACTTGGATTTTACTTATATGTCATCTTGCTGCCTGGCCAAGGCATAGTACAGTTATCAGAACAACGAAGTTCAAGTTCAAAGAAAGAATGTATTATAAGCTCTCAGAAGTAGAATTTTATGTTCCTTTCATGTTCTTAAATACTTAAATCTAAACCTAAACTAAATACCAACTTTTTTTTTTTTTGCTTTTCATTGAAAACAGTAACAAATGACAGGCCAAGGGAAAGCCACATAGACTATTAATAGCAAGTTCAAAGGTAATTTTGAGTTTCTTTATATTGAAATGGGAACTTTTAAAACCACTAACTCCATATTTATTTAACTAACAAATGTATTTACAAAACAATTCTTATGAGGAAACATTTCCCCCAAAAGACTGAGCTTTGTTTCCAAACTATCAACAAAGTACTTTCTATTTTCTTCCATCATTGCACAGCACTCTATGTTATATATGTATGTGTGTGTTTTAACAAAATATAGATAAAAGAATCCAAACTTCAGGATATAGCATTTTCCCAAGTAAATACTGAAATGCTTCTGTTTGTTTTTCCCCTACAATGAAATGACAAATGTGTAAAATTCCCCCAAATGTAGCACTAACACCACGTTTCTCCATGGAGATTTTTATCAAGACAGATGGAGTGGCAGAAGGAGGTGAAAGAACATTACTATCATTTGCCCTCAGGCATGTAATCCCAGCCTGAAGTATGAAAGCTATTTCTAATAAATCCCAAAGGACTGTTAGAACATTGTTTTAAGTAGGATTTTACTGAGGTACTGAGCCCTGGTAGTGTCTTGAAACCTTTTGTCTAGAATTAAGAATCACAGGTTTTTACTGTGTTCCTACTTCACAAAAGAAATGCAGTTCTTCCACTTACTTAAATGTCTTCTAGACACTAATCCACTTACAGGAAATGCATGAATGACACATTAGGTTCCATCATGCAGCCACCTAGGCAAGAAACCCTTTTCCATTATTATTATTCCTCACTGTTTGCTAAAGGGAGAAAGAGAAAGAGACCTCTCAAAGGATTTTCCCCGTGGTATCTATTCTTTGGCCCCATGACACAAAGATGTAAAAACAATTCTGCAGGTTTAGTGGAGATGTTCAGCTTTCAGCAAAAGCATAATCTCTACTCCTTTCCTGTCTCTTTTTAAACCATGTGACAAATGAACTGGCTATGCTGGTTTGAAAACAGATTCACTGCAAAGTCATTTCCAATTACAAAGACTTAGAATTAATGTTTTTCATGTTTTTTTAGAAAGATTTTATTTATTTGAGAGAGACAAAGAAACAGAGAGGGGAGGGAGAAAGGGAGAGAAAGAGAGAGCATGAGCAGGGGGAGGGGCAGAGGGACAGGGAGAAGCAGACTCCCCACAGAGTGTGGAGCCTCATGCAGGGCTCAATCCCAGGACACTGAGATCATGACCTGAGTGAAGTCAGGCACTTAACCAGCTGAGCCACCCAGGTGGCCCAGTGTTTTTCTTTTTAAGTGGTTATTAAATTAAAATTTATTTTATTATTTTTATTTATTAAATAATCATTAATATTAATATTAAAATAATAAAATAGTATTATTTATTTATATATAGTAATATATTTTATATGCATACAATATACATCATAATTTATATATATAATTTAATTTACTATTAAAATAACAAAAAATAAAAATTTTTATTATTAAAATTTAATTTATTCAAATATTAAATTTTTGCCCATAAACTCATGATCAATAAGTTATTTTTATTTTTGTACAGTTATAAAGATAAACATTTGAATTTATAAGAACAAAATCAAGTAGGCAGAGCTCTGAACACACAACTAGGAGACTACTCCAACAGGTGAGGTGATCCATTGACATGCCATATATTTGTCTCTTTCCCTAACAGGTAGGGAGAATATCTTTGAAAGGATGTACAAGATTGTGATAGAGGCAACTGCTTACAGGAAGAGGAAATGAAGGGTTGAAGAACATGTTAGTGGGGAAAACTATTGCCTCTGTATACCCTTTTATACCATTTGAATGTTTTCCCATGTCTATGGATCACCTTTTTAAAAATTAGAATTCCCTGTTGTGTCAAAAATTATTAAAGTAAATTACATCTATCTTTATTACTGTGAGAAGAAGGGAAAGAAAATGAGAAAAGAGGTCTTCATGCTGAATGAGCAAAGGTGAACAACTTTTTTAAAAAAATATTTTTATTTGAGAGAAAAAGTGAGAGTGGGGGGGAGAGAGAGAGAGAGAGAGAGAGCAAGCGCGAGCATGAGCCAGGGCAGGTGCGGAGAAGCAGACTCTCCGCTGAGCAGGGAGCTGGAAACTGGGCTTGATCCCAGGACCCTGGGATTATGACCTGAGTGGAAGGGAGAGGTTTAACCCACTGAGCCACCTTCACTGCCCGAGTTAAGGTGAACAACTTTGAGTCAACACCTTGAAGGCAAGGCCCTTGACAAGGAAAGGGAGCAAATATCCAGGAGGTACCATGGTGTTCTCTAAAGAATTGTAAGTCTCTGCCAAATTTTTACCTTTAAGTTTGCATAGGCCCATTACTCCTTTTTTAATTATGTGCATATAGTTAAATAAAGCTATTAACAGACTTTGATTTTTAAGAAGGAATCTGAAGAAAAGAAGAAAACTGAGAAGAAGGGAGGAGGGGAAGAAGGCAGGAAGTGAAAAAAGGGATGGAGACATACAGGAAGAATGAGGGAGAAAAGGAAGGAGAAAGAAAAAAATTGATAGAAAGATCTCTGCAGGACTAAGAATCACAGTTCACTCAAAAAAAAAAAAAAAACCCAAACAAAAAAACTAAGTGCCTGTTGGACACAAACATGAATCAGAAACAGTTATTATCCTAAGGAATTCACAACCTGGTGGAAAAAGTCAGACATAAATTATGAAATATTAATTACACTAACAGTCATGATTTGGTGTGAGGGTTCTGACTAGACCAAGAAGAGACAGATAATGTCTAGTGTAGCTAAGGAGCTATAAAAAGGCAGTCACATCTATGCTATCCCAAAAATTAAGGAAGAATTTGTTGGGGACGGAGGAAGGGAAAAGCATTTCAAGAAGGAAGAGCATGAGCAAAGGAAAAGCAGTATGAAAGAGCACACTGCATTCAGGAAACACAAGTAAAATTTTATATGGCTGGAGCATATGTACATAGGAGACTAGGAAGTAAAAGTGAAAACGGAGATTAAGGTGAGGGAGGACTAGGAGGAGAATAAGCTAAAACAGTGGAAACAGTTTCTTAAACTGTTGAAGAATATTTGTTTTAAAAATAAATTGTGTAAATACTCACACAGGGTGGGGTTTGGTAGCAGTATTTTCACTTACAAAAACAATTTTTTCAGAAGACAAATATACTAATTACTGGTGTATGAACAGTACTATTAACCAATTACCATTACCTATTGATTATGTCAGGTCCAGTGGACTCTCTCCTTGCAGAATTTGTTGAACTTATTTTAGTTTACATGAACTTGAAAGCAGGATGGCTGTATTTATCATCAAATGCTGTATGATTCACGGTTATCATTAATTCAGATTGATTATCTTCCCCCTCAACAAGCAAATTTGTACTGTATAAGTATACAACTAATACACGGTACATATGCTTTTATAAAATCAGGCATGCATACATACGAACTAGTTGTGCAAATCCAAGCCCCAGTAACATGTATATTTAACAGTATCTGAAGTCCAAGAATCCATGAGGCTCAGTGTTAAGACTATGCTGACATCTTTAAAGCCTACTTTGTAAAGTTTTCTAAATGTTACCTAAACAGTATAATTTTATTCACAAAATATTAATAGTACATGTACTAAGTAGGTAAGTTTGCTTTACTAAAAATTTTCAGCCTATTTTATATGTGCATACATACACACATGGAGCCTACTATTTGTTTTCTTTGTTAACACACTGTGGCTCTCTCTACCTGGAAACATCCTAATTTCATTTGTTATTACTCATGTAAGAGAGTAAAAAGAGCAGTAGACAAAGAAACATGTCATTTAGCACTTTTTTCATGTGTAAGAGTCATAACTTTCTCCTAAATATATGAAAATTATCTTATAGTAAATAACTTGTCCCAAAATGTATAAATATTTTACTAATTTTTGTAGTTAGGACTTATTATTTCAAAGGATTAAAAGGATTTTTAAATAGCTATCATTTACATTAACATAATCCTAGCCACTTCAAAGCATATGCAGAAATAGTTTTTATATAAATTGCATCCAATTGATATTGTTTGTGCTTTTTTAAGATTTTATTTATTTATTTGACAGAAAAAGACACAGCAAGGAGAGCACTCTGCTCAGTGGGGAGCCTGCTTCTCCCTCTCTCTCTCTCTCTGCTGCTCCCCCTGTTTGTTCTCTCTCTCTGTGTCAAAAAATTAATAAAATCTTTCAAAAGATTTAAAAAAATAAAAGGTTAAGAAGATATTCCCTATAAAGTAATATATTGTACTTGAGCCATAACCTTCAACTAATTGATGTTGCTGATGCATTTTGTCTTCACCAGCCAGAGGAATAGTTACATAGTCACTTTGCTCATACTACTGCAGTTGATTGATTTGTAGTTAACTGTATGATCCCTAAAACCACAACTCTGGCCTTTAACTTCAGACAGGGATGCCTATGTTATAAACTTGGTGGAATTACACTGGATTTTCATGCAGAAGGTAATTGTATGTCATTCACAAACGAACTAAATTTTTGAGCTTCAGTAGAGAAGAAAAAGTGCTATAACAGCATTTTTATTCCAGCCTCCATATTCCCATTTTTTAATGTATTCTGATTTCCTTTATACAAATTTTCAATTAACAAATCTTGCATTTGACAGCCATTTTGATACTAATTCTTTTCTCAATAAACTTGAGTATGGTCACACACATACATGTATGTATTAGGCTACTACTATTGTAAAGGTATATATAATATCCCAAGGATCCCAAGACACCATCTAACTGAAAAAAAAAATATATATATATATATATATCTGTGATTGATAATCTATTCAAAACATAAGAAAAAGATTTCTAAAACTTTAAATGTAAACTTTGGGTAGTGAACCATTATCTCTTTTTCCACTACCTTAACACGCTACATATCTTCTATTTTAAACACACCTAAAATTTAGACATTGCTTAATTTTATTCTGACCCACAGGCTCTCTAAGTCTTGTATAAAATGATCAATCTTCACTAGAAAACTTTGCTTACTCTAGGCTTTATTCCTTCCAGGAATGGGAGCCACATATCTTTCTGCAAATTTTCCTTAGATTCATTGCTCATATAATCAATAGCAATGTATAAGCTAATGAAATAATTTCCTCCTTGTTCTGTAATTTTGTCACTTTCAGACATGCTATAGCAAAATCTGAAAACTGTTTCTTAATACTCAACCATAGCACACCATTTTAATGAATTCAATCATCAAGGTCTCTTTTCAACTTGCCATCTTATTAAAGAAATAACCATTTGCTATTATTTTCTTATTATTTCTGAACAGAGGATAATATTCCTTCTTACATCTTAAAAATAGTCTCTAATCAATTTTTTTTTGGTGTGCTGGAAAATCCTTAAAGGAATTTTATTCCAGAGCTGCATGCATGTTTGAGTATAACTGATAATTTATTCTCTATGATTGCAAATACCAAGAGGAAAGACCTTCAAAGGTAGGCCTCTACCAGTTCATGCATTAACTTATGCAATGAATATATACAATGTAACTAACAACTGTCTTAATGACCAGTAAGAATCAATGGTAGTGCCTACATATGACCTATAATTAACTCAATGAATTTATCATTCCACTTTCATATAGATACAGCAGACAAGGACAGTATGTACCAAAGCAATTAATATGCCTGGAGGCCCATCTCTTGATCTTTCCTTCTTTTTTCAAAGACTGCCTGACAATGAGATAGTTCAGAAATTCTAGTCCTTTGTTACTAACGAACACTGGTTTTTACAATTGTAAACAATCATTCAAGTTTCAAATCTGATACATATCTACACACATATATGTATATATTTAGTAACAGTATTAAAGAAGGTTTCACACTACAGCCAGGGTATAATGTATCAATGATACTCCTTACCCTACTCAGGTGAGATGTGTAATTCCCATGGCCATACTTGAATTCAGTATCTATCCCAATATTGTCTGTAATGTGACTACTGTATTCTAACCTCTAGGTATGCACCCTAAAATTACACTAAATGCATGACTACCCCTTTTATAACTGACTAATCTCTCTCTCTTTTTAAATGTATTTAATTGACAGAGAGAGAGAGGGAGAGGCAACAAAAGCAGAGGGAGTGGGAGGGGAGAAGCAGGCTTCCCACTGAGCAGGGAGCCCAACTGATCCCAGGACCTTGGGATCATGACCTAAGTTGAAGACAGGTGCTTAACCAACTGAGCCACCCAGGTGCCCTCTGACTAATCCTTCTTATTGGCTATCTGCAATGTCTAATTCATGTCTTCATTATATGCTTCTCATGATCAGGGGAAGGCCAGAGTAATTTTCTTGGCATAGCTTCATATGCTATTAGGACGTGAATAAGTGCATTTTGATAAAGAGAAAGCGATAACTTATATGCCTAGATTCTAAGTCTAAAACTACTTCACTCTATGATAGTAAGCAGGTTGCTTAACCCTGTTCTGTGACCCCCTATAAAGTGTGAGTGATAACTGCTCCTTTTGCCCAGGAAGATTAAATGAAGCAATTAATATATTTGAGAGGCATCTACTTTATGGTGATACATAGTATTCTCTACTAATTCAGCTCCTAGATACTCATGTGTTATTTAATATAATGATCAAAGCAGTCCTAATGAGAAAGGCATTAAGTGACCAGCCACCAGCAACCTTCTTTTAGCACTAACCCCTGCCACTACCTAAAGAGCAGCCATGCTTGTATTATGTGACCCTTCCTCATCCCCCCCATAGTTGATTGAGCAGGATGCACACAACTGAGACAAGCTGGGCCAATTGGTTTCTTTCTCCTGGAAATTCAGAATATAAACTGAGAGCTACTATGAAGTCTCAGCTGGTCACTCAAACTGAAGTTATGTAAATCGAGGAGTTGTGAGGCTCCCGTGTTTGGCCATGTGCACACTGAAGCAGTGAAAAGTGATCTGCAGAAAGAGGGAGAGAGAAGAATGAGGTAGATATACAAAGAGAATCACAAATGAGATGAGAGAAAAAGAGAATAAAAAAGGAAGAGAAAAGAGATGACAGATGAGACAGAGAGACAAAAGCTAACAGTGAGAGAGAAACAGAGATTAAAGGTCTGGGTTTCTACCAGCTTTCTAATTCTGTTTCTAGACTCTTAAAAGGTCATGATTTGCATCCTGCCCATGTATTCTTACAAAATAATTCTGTCTTGTGGTTGTTTATTTCTAAGAACTGAAATAAAACAAAACAACAAAAAAAACCCTCCGACCAAGAAGTTTAATTTCTTGGTTTATAAATGAAGAAACCAAGGGTCAGAAAGGATAAGTAACTCACCTAGCTAATAATTAAATAACAGAGATGGGGGGCGCCTGGGTGGCTCAGTGGGTTAAAGCCTCTGCCTCCGGCTCAGGTCATGATCTCAGGGTCCTGGGATTGAGCCCCATATTGGGCTCCCTGCTTAGCAGGAGCCTGCTTCCTCCTCTCTCTCTGCCTGCCTCTCTGCCTACTTGTGATCTCTCTCTTTCGCGCTCTCTCTCTCTGTCAAATAAATAAAAATCTTAAGAAAAAAACAAAACAAAACAGAGATGGAACATAATTTCAGATTTCTCAGACTACAAAGCCTGACTGCATGAATGAATCACTGAATGAAGTTTGACAAACCAGTATGCCTAATGCAAACATATACAAACTGAAGAATTAAGTGTTGAGAAGATGTAAAAGAAGAACCTAGGGCGCCTGGGTGGCTCAGTGGGTTAAAGCCTCTGCTTTCGGCTCAGGTCATGATCTCAGCGTCCTGGGATCGAGGCCCGCATCGGGCTCTCTGCTCAGCAGGGAGCCTGCTTCCCCCTCTCTCTATGCCTGCCTCTCTGCCTCCTTGTGATCTCTCTCCCACTGTGAAATAAATAAATAAAATCTTTAAAAAAAAAAAAAAAAAGAAGAACCTAAAGTAAAATAAACTAAAATTTTCACCCGAAATTAAATGGAAAGAACCTAGATCCTGGGCACAGGATCCTTCAAGATATTAGCATTTGGGCCCAATTTACATCTTCAATATCTTGACTTACTATCTCTACTTCATTAATTGTTACCACCTCAACCTATCATCTTCCCATCTTTGTTCCAGTTTTTAATGTTCCTAATAAGCAAATAGCAACCATGATAGATAGCAATTTACTTTCTTTAATCTTGAACAAGGAGTTTTAAGGTTTGGTATTAAGAAATAAACAAAGATTCTTGGGTGCCTAATTCAGATCTAATTCAAAAAGTTTAAAGAAAATAAATGTGAAACACTGTTTTCTTAAAAATCTGCCTACTCTATACAACAAAGATGAGATCCTAAGTATCTAAACAAGGGGTTGGAAAGCACCAATATCTCTATATGCTGACTAATCATTAATAACAGAGTTATTCTAGATCTGACTCAGAGTTCTTTCTCTTTTTATGCTTATTATGTTCAGCCATCCACAGAAATTCAATATCGCTTATGTTGTCTAGAGCCTATAAGTCATTTATCAGAGGTTTATTAGGTCTTCCAGATGATTACGAATAGCAGTGTATGTTTTTATATTTTATCAAATATAAAATATATTCGATAAATTTTATGATAGTGATGACAATGATAGTTACTTGACCTACAAAAAATATCATGGCTCATATCTTCCACAATGACATGAGAATACTAAATTTCAGAACAATGACTATATAATTGCTGACAAGAATTCTAAATCTAGATCACACACATAAAAAATCCACAATACAATGGACCCACAACCAAAATGGGGCCCAAATATGCAAAAGGAATACTTTGACCAGTGGGGTAAAAAGTACATCAACAAAATCTTAAAGAAAAAAAAAAGATGGCACCTAACCTTCGATCATAAAATTACTAAATCTGCAAAAAATACGTCTATTGTATGATTTATAGAAAATACCATCCTAAGTAATATAAGGAATCAAAGATATAATAGGCATGCATCAGCATGTCTAAGATGACAGTTAGAAGCTGAGAATACAGGAAAGATTTTCAGACACAAATGCTTCCCAAATCAACCAGGTTCGTTCATTTGTTCATTCATTTATTGGACATTTTATTAAAGATAACTGCCTCTGAGCAAGGCACTATAATATAAAGATGAGCAAAATATGGTTCACTCCCTCAAGATACTGAAGATTATTATTACACTGTGGTAAGTAAAATGACTGGTGTTAGCCACAGGTGTTAGGAGAACACACTGAAACACAGAAAGGGCACTGAATCCAGATGAGTGGGATCAGGAAGGAATTCTGAGAGAACATCAAGTAGGACCCACTAAAAATGCTTAGGAAAGATGTGCATGGGGGCTGAATCAGCAAAACAGCAAAATTTGTAAAGGGAACAGAGGCATGACGCATAGCGTTTTTGAAGAACTATAAATTGCTCAAAAAAGCAGTTTAGAATGCAAATTAGGAATATTGAGAATAAAGGTTAGTGAAGTAAGCAGAGATCATGAAATACCAACATCACTATAAATCTATCTAAAAATAATGAAGTACATTTTATATCAAAATATTAGAATAGCATAAAATTTCTGGGGGGAAAACATAAATTTAAAATGAAAGAAATCATATGCATTCATCATGAATAAAATATGGATATAAAACCAAAATGGGTACTCGTGACTTTAAATATTACTTTAATTGGATGGAAGAAAAAAATTTGGTTAAACTGACCATTCTGATATTATGCTCCTTTCAAGCTATGGCTCTGTGGAGCAAAGTGCACTCAAGCACATCATTCTATCTCCCATACCTCAAAGGCAAATTCAATACCAGACTTTAAGTTATCATGATGAGATTCTTATGGTCTCAGCCAGATGTAATGGACAAAATAAAACTGTTTCCTCCCAAGAGTGAGAAAATAAAAATCTGTCCAAATGTCAATACCTTCCTTTCTGTAACCAAAATTTTCTGTAAATATGCAAAAGTCCTGTTGGAAAACAAATAACTCATAAATAAGTATCTGCTTGTTGATTTGGCAATAATGGAATCATTCAAGGATGGAAAAATGGGTAGAACAAAAAAGATAAAAATGTTTGAGATCTATCAATAACAAAACATGCCAACTCATATATCACATAGATGAATCATGAAAAACAATCCTCATAGGTTTTAACTGGAAAATAAGGCCAGAACAGATAAACTGAAATTTACACATGTTGGTTTATATTCTTTGACATAGCATGGCAATATTTTATTCACATTCGCCTTTTAAGACTTTTGCTGTTAATAAAAGCATTGGCTGCATAAATGAGTCAATATAAATCTTACAAAAGCAGCAATCTTCCTAAAATGAATAAATAGAAGGTTCCCAATAAGTACTTTTGAATTAATATAAACTTCACTTCCATCATATTGCATGAAGTTCTACACTTAACAGGAAATGAGATGTGAATATTTATTTCATTAGTAAACTAATTAGTTTACTATTAGTAAGTGGGTGCCTGAGACTAACTGGTCATGATAAACTCCCAAAGATGATTTACTGGCAGTTAACTATTTCTTTTTCTGTTATGAATTTTCTCTGTCAGGACTTTCAATATCAAATTTTTATATCTATTAGGGCAGTGGTTCTTAATCTTTTTCCATCCCTCTACTTTGAGCCTACATGCATCCTTAAAGCTAAAATGGTCTCAGGGCACCTGGGTGGCTCAGTGGGTTAAAGCCTCTGCCTTCAGCCCAGGTCATGATCTTGGGGTCCTGGAACTGAGCCCCGCACCAGGCTCCCTGCTCGGCAGGGAGCCTGCTTCCTCCTCTCTCTCTGCCTGCCTCTCTACTTGTAATCTCTCTCTCTCTGTATCAAATAAATAAATAAAATCTTTAAAAAAAATATTTGCTTATATTTTGTTGTTGAGATTTTTTTGCATATTCATCAGGGATATTCTCTAGTTTTCTTTTTTGTAAAGTCCTTCCCTGGTTTTGGTATCAGGGTAATACTGGCCTCATAAATTAAGTCTGAGAGTGTTCCTTCCTCTTTAATGTTTTGGCCTATACAATTAATAAGATGGCATCAGTTACTCTCCAAATATAAATAATTACTCTAAGTGTAAATGTATTAAATTCTTCAATCAAAAGACAAAGAGTGAGCAGATGGATAAAAAAACAAAATCCAGTTATATAACCAGTCTGCAAGAGACTCATTTCAGCTTCAAGGACACACAGAGGTTCAAAGTGAAGGGATGGAAAAGGAAATTCCATACAAATGGAAACCAAAAGAGAGCAAGGATAGCTATATTCATATCAGACAAAATAGATTATAATCCAAAGACTTTAAAAAGAGAAAAGGAGGTAATTACAAATGATAAAGGGATCAATCCATTAACAAGATATGATAACTGTAAACATACAGGTACCCCACATCAGAGCACCGAAATACATTAAGCAAATACTAAAAGATATGAAGAAGAAATAGACAATACTGCAATGGAATAACAGTAGAATACTTTAATACCTTAATTTGAACAATGAGCAAAGCATTCCTTCAGAAAATCAATAAGAAATAAACACTGGACTTGAACCACATTTTACACAAAAAGGACCAAACATATACAGAATATTACATCCAACAGCAGCAGAATACACATTTTCTCAAGTGCACATGAAACATTCTCCAGAGTAAATCATCATGATAGGTCACAAAAACCCTGAAATCACACTAAGTGTCTTTTCTGACCACAATGATATGAAACTAGAAATCAATAACAGGAGAAAAGCTAGGCAAATAACAAATATGTAGAAATTAAACAACACACTCCCAAACAAACAACGGGTCAAAGAAGATATCAAAAGGGAAATTTAAAAATATCTTGAAACAAATGAAAATGGAAACATAACTTATCAAAATGTAAGAGGGAACTTTATGCACTATACACCTACATTAAGATAAGAGAAACATCTCATATAAACAACCTAACTTTACACCTCAAGGAAATAGAGAACAAACTAAGAACAAAGTTAGCAGAAGAAAGGAAATAACAGCGCAAAAATCAATGTAATAGAGATAAGAAAAACTACAGAAAATATTAATGAAAGCTGGTATTTTGAGAAGATAAAGTTAACAAATCTTTAGCTAGACTAAGATAAAGAGAGGATCAAATAAAGAAAATCATAAAGGAAAGAAAAGAAATTACAGCTGGTACACAGAAACTCAAAGGAGTTTAAGATTACTATTAACAGGGCGCCTGGGTGGCTCAGTGGGTTAAAGCCTCTGCTTTCGGCTCAGGTCATGATCTCAGCGTCCTGGGATCGAGGCCTGCATCGGGCTCTCTGCTCAGCAGGGAGCCTGCTTCCTCCTCTCCCTGTCTCTCTGCCTGCCTCTCTGCCTACTTGTGATCTCTCTCTCTGTGTCAAATAAATAAATAAAATCTTTAAAAAAAAGATTACTATTAATAATAAAATGCCCAACAAATGGAATAACCTAGAACAGATAAATTCCTAAAAACATACAACCTACCAAGACTTAATAATGAAGAAACAGAAAATCTGACCAGACCAGTAACAAGTAAGGAGACTGGATCAGTAATCAAAAACCTTTTAATGGAAAAAAGTCCAGGACAAGACTGTTTCACTGATGAGTTCAACCAAACATTTAAAGAATTAATACCAATCCTATCAATACATATCCTTTAAAAAAATAGAGAGAATACTCCCAAACTCATTTTATGCCCAGAAAAGGACTCTATAAGAAGAAACTACAGACCCATATCTCCAATGAATACGAATGAAAAATTTCTCAGCAAAATATGAGCAATCTAATCCAAGAGTACATTAAAAGGATTGAAACTGTGACCAAGTAGGATATCCTGGGATGCAAAGATACTTCAATGTATGCAAATTATCAAGTATGATAAACCACATTAATAGAAAGATGAAAATCATATATTATCTCAATGAATGCAGAAAAGCATTTGACAAAATATAACATCCTTTCACATAAAAAAACTCAACAAATTGGGTGCATAAGAAATATATCTCAACATATTACAAGGTACATATGAAAAACTGACAGGAAATATCACACTCAATGGTGAAAGGTTGAAAGTTTTTCCTCTAATATGAGGAAGAAGAAAAGGATATCCACTCTCATCACTCCTGTTCAACATAGTAGGGGAAATCTTAGCCAGAGCAATTAGGTAAGAAAAATAAATACAGGCATCCAAATCATAAAGGAAGAAATGATATTATCTTTCATGTAGAAAATCCTAGACTCCACCAAAAAAACTATCAAAACTAATCAAAAAATTCAGTAAAGTAGCAGGACACAAAATCAACATACAATATTCAGTTGTTTCTAACAGTTTTGTTTTTTTTTAAGATCTTTATTTATTTATTTGACACAGAGAGAGAGAGATCACAAGTAGGCAGAGAGGCAGGCAGAGAGAGGAGGAAGCAGGCTTCCTGCTGAGCAGGGAGCCCGATGTGGGGCTTGATCCCAGGATCCTGAGATCATGACCTGAGCTGAAGGCAGAGGCTTTAACCCACTGAGCCACCCAGGCACCCCTAATCAGTTGTGTCTATACACTATTAACAAAACATCTGAAAAAGAAATTTTTAAAAAACTCCATTCACAACAGCATCAAAACAATAAAATAAAGAAGTGAAGGATCTATACACCAAAGAAGACACAAATGGAAAGATATCCCATGTTCATAGATGAGGAGAATTAATATTAAAATGTCCATACCACCCAAAGCCATCTATAGATTCAATGCAATCTCCACCAAAATTCCAATGGCATTTTTCACAGAAATGGAAAAAACAACCCAAAAGTTAGCACAGAACCAGAAAAGATGCTGAACAGCCAAAACTATCTCAAGAAGGAAGAGCAAAATTGGAAGCATCACACTTCCTGATTTCAAACTATACTGTAAAACTATAGAAATCAAAATAGTATGATACTTGCATAAAAGACACATAGACCAATGGAAAAGAACCAAGAGCCCAGAAATAAACCCTCATATATTTAGTCAATTGATATTTGATAAGGGAGCCAAGAATACTCAAAGAGGAAAGGATAGTCTCTTCAAAAAATGATGCTAGTAAAACTGGATAATCATATGCAGAAGAATGAAATTGGATCCTTATCTTACATCACTAAAAAAATTAACTCAAAATGGACTAAAGGACTTAAGAACTAAAACCATAAAACTCCTGGGAGAAAATAAAGGGGGATAGCTCATTTATGTCAATCTTGGCAATTATTTTTGGATATAATACTAAAGGCATAAGCAACAGAAGGAAAATTAATAAGCGGAACAATATCATCTAACTTAAAAAAAAAAAGCTCTGCACAGGAAGGAGAGCTGGTTTAAAAATGGGCAGAACTGAAAAGACATTTTTTGCAAGAATACATACAAATTGCCAACAGGCACATGAAGAGATGCCTGACATCACTATTATGGAAATGCATATCAAAATCACAATAAAATATCACCTATGTTAGAATGGCTATTAACAGAAAGACAAGATATAAGAAGTGTTGGCAAGGTTGTGGAGAATAGGGAACCTTTGTGCATTGTTGGAGGGAGTGTGAATTAGCATATCCACTATGGAAAACAGTATGGAGGTTGCCAAAAATATTAAAACTAGAACTATCATATGACTTAGCAATCTTACTTTGGGATATAGATATAGATATAGATATAAATATAGATATAGATATATAGATATAGATATAGATATAGATCTCCAAATAAGTAAAATCAGTATTTTAAAGGGGAATGAACCCTGAGGATATTATGCTAAGCAAAATAAATTAGAGTATGACAAATATTGTATAATCTCCCTTACATTTAGAACCTAAAAAAAGTCAAACTCCAAGTAACAAAGAGTAGACTGGCTGTAGCCAGGGGCTGGAGGGGTGGAGGGATGGAAGGATGGGGGAAACGGTGAGAGTGGTCAAAGGACACAAACTTCTAGTTTAAGTTGTGTAGATCTAATGTACAGCATGGTGACTATAGTTAATAAAACTGTATTATGTACTTGGAAGTTGCTAATACAGTAGATCTTAAAAGTTCTCAACACACACACACACATATAATTAAGTCACTAACATTACTGTGGTAAACATTTCATAATACTTACATATACCAAATCATCACATTCACAACTTAAACTTATATAATAATTATGTGTCAATTATATTGTAATAAATCTAGGGGGAAAACACAATATCCCAAAGGAAACAGTAATATTAAGCTCTTCAGCCAGCTTTACTTCCAATAAAAGGCAGTTTATTAGCTAAGAAAATTCTAGAAATATTATTTCATCATTATAATTAACTCAATATATATATAATATATATAATAATTCAATATACATGAAATTCACATGAAAATGTGAAATATCTAGAAATGTTACAGAAGCACTTTATGAACAACATGTAAGAATCTAGTAAACCCAGTAGTCTATAATTTTTGGGATGGTGCATTAGGCTTAGGTTCCAAAACCATAGTGTCCAGGGACTGATTCAAATATTCTCCGATACCTGAGCAGAAGATTGACCAAATCCAATAGAATAATGCCACAACTGCCTTAAGAGAACCTTTTACAGAAGGCATTGCAAGAACACCTAAAAGGATAGAGAGTGTGGACTTCAGAATTACAGAATAGATTATGTGAATGTTTTTGCACTTGCTTATTAAGTTTCTATATGTGGCAGAATTCAATCCAAACCTTGCCTTCACTGTAACATATTAAATGTTGGCAAAAAAATGAAGGAGGAGGCCTGTCTTCCTCACTGACCTCTAGTTAGGGGAAGCTACCAATAACTATCAAATAATAATGATCAACTGATGTAGGTTAGTTTGCAACCAATCTTCCGTGTGTGTGTGTGTGTGTGTGTGTTATAACACTAATAGTAATATCGAGAGATACACTCTCCAAAATGCTGGGAAGTTAGAGACATATTTATTATTGAGATGTCTTAAAATGAAATTTGCTTTCTTCTTAAGGATCAGAATAGGGCTTTACTGGCTCAAGAAATTATAGACCCCAAAGCTGGTATACATTTCCTTAAATGGAAATGCATAGATGGTTTGTGTACATTCTTCCAAAAAGGTGACAATAGTTCCAGGTATAAAAAGATTACAGTATAACTGCAAATGACCTTATGGAAAGAGCTGACAAGACAATACCTTGTGTGGACAATTGCACAGGCAGTTTATAGGACTCTAAAGGGCCAATGAAAGCTACATTTGGACACATTACATATATTCCTACTCTGTGTGGCCACACCACTTCTAATGAGCTTATGTATGATTGACCAAATAACTCAATCTGATCTTACAGCATATGGTTTCTTCCTATAGATCCATGACCCACATGAAATGCTGCAAGTACAGATCAAAGCAAACTTGTGTGTCAAATGTGCCACTTATATTTATTTATACAGATTATAAGCTGTTACTATAGTTAAGTTCAACAAACTATATTAAACATAGCCCCTATAATATGCTTATACAGGTATATCTATATAATTTAAAGATGTAATGATTCAAATGGCCATTTCTAATATTGGTATATGGGAACCTCTGATCACATGTAACAATTACAGAAGTAATTATAGGATATTTTGGTCATTATTGGTAGGCTTGTAAAACATATTGTCCTGAGTAAACACTTAAAGGAAGAGGAACTTGAAAAGGTATAAAAAATGACAGTGTTGGCAGTGTACCGAAAATCACATACAACTTTATAATTCCTTGGAAGATTCTATTTCTGTTTCTGCCACGGACTTGCAGAAAAATGACTAAGTCATTTAGCTTCTGTAAATATCGTGGTAAGAGATATTTTTTTTTAAGATTTTTTATTTATTTATTTGACACAGAGAGAGAGAGAGAGAGATCACAAGTAGGCAGAGAGGCAGGCAGAGAGAGAGAGGGGAGGGATGCGGGCCTCCATCCCAGGACCCTGCGATCATGACCTGAGCCGAAGGCAGAGGCTTTAACCCACTGAGCCACCCAGGCGCCTGAGATAATATTTTTGAAGTGCTACTGAACACAAATGAGAATTAATATGATACTTTTGAACGTCCCCTAACATTTAGCGTTTAGCATTTAGCAGATTTAGCATTCTGCATTTATTAGGGGAACCTCAGTTTCTCTCCAAACCTTAACAGGATCTCTAATGGATTTCTGATGTGAAACATCTCTGCCAAGCAACACCTTTTGCATACACTTTAAAAGAACAAAAGACTGGATTAAAGTCAAGCTTTTTTATTTGAACCAGCAAAAACAACAAGAAAAGCAGTGTGCTATTTTATATTTCCTTCTAGTCAGTGTAATTCACAGGCTAAATATAATATTTTGAAATCTTTTTATATTTATTCTCCTTCAGACAGCTTTGTCTAGAATACTGATCTCTGAAACTAAATAACCATTTTCTTTCATCATTTTAACTGAATGAATTATAAACTGTCATTGTGACAACTGCAAAAACAAAACTTTTATTTCATCGTGAAATAAAAGTCTGCCTAAAAGAAATATGAGATAGTCAGAAAAGTTGTTTTCTAAACAACTATTAGATTATGTACCATCTATAAATCAGGTAACACCAAAATTGATGATTATAGCCATATTTCCTGTTATTATTATCTTCAATTATCAAGAAGTGCTTTGAGTTATTATCAACTCCATAATACCAGGATAAAAGAATAAAGGATACCACGTAAAAAATGTTTAATCCAGCTCCTAAACTCAAATATTCTTACATTTAAAAATATTTAATGCAAATTCACTTTGTCTCTATGGCATTTATGAATGGAAAATAATTAAAACACAAAGTTTACATTTTTTCAAATGAGTTAAGATTTTCATATTTTTATTGTGTGACACCTCTCTCAAAGAAGGATCCATTCTTCCCTAGAGACCTTTCTGGGTGGTGATAATTAATAATAAAAATTTCTGTATTTTAAATAAAGCTTAGGATGGGGAATTATAATTCCTATAACTAAAAGCATCATTCAGCTAAAAAAAACATATAATTTAGTCATGAGAACCAAATTATAAGGACTAAAGCCAATTCTATGCTCCAATTCAACCTAGTGTATTATTTAACTATTTTGTTTGCAAAAACATACAGATCTATCAAATGTGATCACGTATCCCAATCGACTTTTTCATAGTTTTGATTCTAGGCCCACAGAGCTTACGTAATTTTCTCAAGGTAAAGAGTTACTCTAAAGAATACATAGGTTTTTGAATTCTAATCCATTGTGCTAAACATCTGACATAAGTGAATTCTTTCTATTAGAAACAAAGGAAACAAGTATTCTGAATTATATGAAAAGTATATAAGGCCATGTGCTTTTTAGATTACTAACTACCTACCATTAGCTAAAACTAGATTATCAACTACCATTAGCTAAAATTGCTATTTATCGATGAACTACTAATACAAAGGATGTCTTTTCAATAAGCTTTCAAATCTTTTGTTAAAATTTAACAACACTGCAAAATAGAGACTATTATTGCCATTTTACAAGTAAAAAACCTAAAGTTCAAAAAGACTGTATATCTTTTTTAGGACCATCTAGTAAGTAGTATACTTTGGATCCAAATCCAAATTTGAGAAACTCACACTCCTTTCATTTCACCAGACTGTTCCTTTCTAAACATACCCAATATCTTACCCCTAAGTCCCATTTCAGCTCTCTATATAAGCTGCTTCGAGGAGGCAAACCGATGAAAACATGGAATCGTTGAACATAGAGTAAAAGCATAAAACAAGAAGAAATCAAAAGTACATAAAGATTTATAGTAAAGTAAGCAAAAACATAAGAATAATATCAATAATTGCACTTTGACTTACTTTCAGAGCATGTCAATACTCACAGGCAATACGCAAAACAACTGAGAGGTTAAGAGAAATAAGAGCTAAAATCCTGATTCATACAAACTTTTAGTTA
This sequence comes from Ailurus styani, assembly GCA_002007465.1. NCBI lineage: Eukaryota > Metazoa > Chordata > Mammalia > Carnivora > Ailuridae > Ailurus > Ailurus styani. Next base: position 1,914,298 of record LNAC01000027.1, on the reverse strand, counting down.
ACAAGCTTTGTATAAAGGGCCAGAAAGGAAACTGTTCAGGCTTTGTGGCTCCATATAGCCTCTGTTGCATATTCTCCTTGGAATTTACTTTTTCTTCAACCATTTAAAAATGTAAAGCCATTCTTTGTTTGGGAGCCATTTAAAAAAAAAACACCCCAAAACCAAGAACAGAAGAAATAAGGGAGGGCTGGATTTGTTCTATCAGCCATAGTTTGCCATTTAAAGCCAAGCACACACAAAAAACCCCAGAGATTCAACCATCTTCAGCAAGTGAGCTATTATAAAGAGCCCCAGTAAAAAGGTAGCCAAATTTAATTCAACTCAAATAGTCTGTGATTATTCATATGAAAGCTATACTTGTTTGTGTTCAACTGTTGACTAATTCTGATTATAGTTTTGCCTATATTTTGAAAATTCAATTAAAAAGTATTCATCGAAAATTCCTGCTTCCAAATCCATAGTGATAACTTGTCATTACATGAACAAAAGGAAAAACCATCCACAATGGAAACCTTCTACATTCACACTTATAAAGTGAATGCCCATGTTTAAAAGATTACATATGCATACATGTAATTACCGGAAAAACAAAACACTACATAAAATAAAGGCAAGCTCAAAATAACCCAAGTACAGTAATGTAAAGTAAGTTTTATCACCTTACTCTTGCCATATTCAACCACTCCCAGTTGGATAGAAGGAAGAAAGTATCTCACTTAAAAATTAAGCAACACACTCCTAAATAACCTGTGGGTCAAAGAAAAAAATAACAATAGAAATTTGAAAATATTTTTAAATTTTTAATTATTTCAATTGCAATTAAAATAGGCATTGTCAAAACTTGTGTGATGCAACTTAAAACTATTCTTAGAGGAAAAATTTAAAGTTCACCAGGCATATGTTAGAAAAGAGGCAAGGTTTAAAATCAATGATATAAAATTCTTTCTGAAAAAGCTTTAAAAAGCACAGCAAAAAACAAAAACAAAATCCACACACAAAAAAGAGACTAAACTAAGAATAGAAATCAATAAAATAGAAACAGACATATGATTAAGAGAAAAAACAAATAAAACAAAAAAACAACCAGATTAATTCTTTGGGAAGATAAATGAAATTGATAGATTCTTAGCAAGATAAAAGGAGAATCACAAATAATCAGTATCGGGAATGAAAAAGGGAACATGACTACAGGTATTACAAGTTTGGAGAAGAAAATTAGAAAGGCATTGTGAACAACTTTATATATTTGACAATGTTAACAAAATGGACACATTCCTTGAAAAACACATCTTACCGAAACTGATATAAGAAAAAAACAGAAAATCTGAATGGGCCAATTTCTATTAAAAAGATCAAAGCCAGAATTTAAAAGCTTCCCACATGCCCCCTTTCACTCCCCAACTCAAACCCTGCACCCTCCCCAAAAGACTCTAGATCCAAATAGCTTCACAGGTAGAATTCTTTTTTTTTTTCCCATAGGAAAAGTACTGTTTTATTAACATATAATGTATTATTTGCTTCAGGGGTACAGGTCTGTGAATCATCAGTCTTACACAATTCACAGCACTCACCATAGAATTCTAACAAAGATAAGAGAGAATGAGTACCAATTTTATACAAACCCTTCTAGAGAATAGAATTGGCCTGCATAACCTTGCTCCAAAACCCAAAAGACATCATAAGGAAAAATTACAGGTAAATATGTCTTGTTAACATAGAAAAACATTCCAAAATGTAACACTGACAAATTTAATCCAGCAATATATAAAAAAGTTAGTAAAAATTTCAGGGAGATAGCATCTGTTTGTCAGACTGGGAAGACCAGGAATCTTGACTACAAATCTAAGATTATTCTCACACAGAGAAGCGGTATTGTCCCTAAGGAAAAATTAGATACTCTTAATAGCATTAACGAATAATGGATACAGGGTTGCAAAAATAAAAGCCACATATATAAGGGAAAATTATAGGTAGATGGCAGGTGCTCTATAAATTCCAATCCATTTACTTGCTCTAGGAATGTAAGTACACTCTTTACATGAGAGCTGAGCAGTTACAGAGAAGAGAGCCTAGAACAAATTTTCCAATCAACCAATAGGAACAAAGACATCCCCCGCTTTCTAACACCAGCTTCTCAGAGTAAAATATGACCTGTGAAACATTACACCAGTTTTCTTTCCACTCATGTCAGTGTTCCATGCTTCTGTTGCCTCAGTCAAATTTTTCCACCAGAATAGTCATAATTTGGCTCTAATCCATCTGGGAAAATTACTACATAGCTCAGAAAAACAGATAAGCCATAAATTAATTATACCTTCTTTGTGGTTTGTAAATTTACAGTTTACAGCTAGCATCTAAACTCCAGAAGACATTTCTTTGGTTTTCCTGGACCAAACAAACAACTTTATTAATTGGTCACAAAGTCACATTTGAATTTTTTTAAGTTGTACTCTCAAAAATAAACGGACCTAGAACAGAAAGGATTTAAGTTAAAAGGAAGACTGCCAATTAAGTACTCTATAGATTTTACAAGTTCTATCCAGTTCTGACATCTGGCCCACTTAAGGTTCACTGCTCAAGGGATTTCCAAACAAGTTTCAGTAATTTTCTAAGTATTTTCTGCTAAACGTCAGCCCTGAGAGGCAAAGTGGCAGATTCAAATTCCAAGAAGCAAAGATTCTGTGAACTGACAGTAACTTCACATTATTAAAGGTTGAAATAAAACAAACATGAAGCATGGAAAGGAATTCCTGTAGGGTGGCAGGCTGAGAAAGTGATTATCTCTAAGTTTTTAAAAGAAAGCCTACCACATGTTTATCTAATGTGCTGGCAATTAAAAGTAAGAAAGGGATGTCTGGGGAACACCAAATAAGAGCATACAGAAAACATGGGAAAATACGCAAATGTACCTTGGTTACCGAGCCAACAAATTCAATCATTAATTTAATCTAGGTCAGCGTCACCTCATGTCCAGATTAATACTATATTTCCTAGTTAATTTCAATACAGTGAGGCACATGCCCAAATCCATCTGAAAATCTAAATCTTACTCAACCATCTTCGGTGTGTCATTCCTCTGCTATAAACCCAACCATAGCTCCCTATTACCTACCAACAAAATCTAAACTAAACTCCAGCTGTCAGGACCACAGTGATTTGACCTAATCAATTACTTCTAGAGATTAGAATGATGGGTTAAGTATGGCTACAAATTCTATGCAGTTCTTCCCTCTAATCCCTGAATATGGTGTGTCCCTTTCACATGCATACACTAACAGAATGTGGAAGAAGTGGCACTGAGTGACTTTTGATACTTGGCCTCAAAAGGACTTGCAGTGTCTGCTCTTGAACTCTTTTAACACTACAATATAAGAAACTTGGGCTATCCTGCTGGAGAAGCCAAATGGAAGAGAAACAAATGATGGACCCAGCTAATCATCAAACACGCGAGTGAGGTCATCTGGACTGCCTTACCATAAATTGCAGGAGCCACAAGAGTGACCCCAAACTAGAAAAACAACCCAGTTGAGGACAATGCAAGTTAAATAATCAAGAAAAAAAATTTGTTTTAAGTCAATGAGTTTTTACTTTATCATATATGCATATATATTTAAAATTTTACAGCTAAACCCAATTTTTAAAAAGAATGCAATAATAAGAAAACAAATTTTAATAAGAAAACTCAAGTTTTAAAAATAGGTGATGGGGAGCCTGGGTGGCTTAGTTGGTTAAGTGCCTGCCTTCAGCTGAGATCATGATCCTGGCTGGGGTCCTGGGATCAAGCTCTGCATTGGGCTCCCTGCTCCGCAGGGAGTTGGTTTCTCTTTCTCCCTCTGTCCCTCCCCCTGCTTATGTTCATGCTCTCTCTCTCACTCTCTCTCAAATAAATAAAAAAAATAAAATAAAACACAATAAAATAAAATAGGTAACAAATGTGTATAGGTGTCTCACTAAAGAATGGCAAATAAGGACATGAAAAAAATGTTCAACATCATTAATCATTATGGAAATGCAAATTGAAACTACAGTGAGGTAAGACTATGTATCTGTTAAAACAGCTAAAATAAAAATAACTTACAATAGCAAATACTAGCAAGAGTGAGAGCAACTGGAACTCTCAAGCTTTGCTGGTGGAAATGCAAAATGAGGGCGCCTGGGTGGCTCAGTGGGTTAAAGCCTCTGCCTTCAGCTCAGGTCATGATCTCAGGGTCCTGGGATTGAGACCCATATCGAGCTCTCTGCTCAGCAGGGAGCCTGCTTCCTCCTCTCTCTCTGCCTGCCTCTCTGCCTACTTGTGATCTCTCTTGTCAAATAAATAAATAAAATCTTTAAAAAATGCAAAATGATATAGGAACACTGAAAAACATTTGAGCAACTTCTTAAAAAAATTAAATATACACTAAAATGACCCAACAATCCCACTCCTAGATATTTACCCAAGAGAAGTAAGAACTTATATTCACAAAAAAACCTACAAAGCAAATGCTGTAATGGTTTTGTTCATTATTGCCAAAAAACAGAAACAACCCTAATGTCCTTCAACTGGTCAACGTATTAAAAAAAAAGACAACAAACTGTGATATGTCCATACTATGGAGTACTACTAAGTATTAAAAAGGATTTAAAATAATAGGAAAAAGAAAAAAAACCTACCAATCCACACAACAGCGTTAATGAATCTCAATTACATTATAATGAAAAAAGCCAGACTCAAAAGGCTATGTAGCACATTATTCTATTTATATGACATCTTAGAACAGAATAAAATACAGGACAGAAAACAAATCAGTACCAGGGACAGAAGGTAAGGCTATTATCTGACTACAAAAGGGCACAACAGAATTCTGGTGGGAGGTAAAATTCTTATACAATTTGACTGTGGTGGTAATTACATGACTATAAGCATTTGCCAAAATTCACAGACCTATATGCTGAAAAAAGTGGATTTTACTGTATAGAAATTATTCATCAATAAATCAGAATTAAACACAAACACACACAGAACCTCCCAAACATTGTACTTAAATATTTGCATCCTTCAGAATAATGATTATTTTTCTAAATGTGTAGTACAATCAATAAAATTATCAAATTCTAGCTGGAGGATTGGTTGATCGCTTTTAAAATTATTGTCCTACCTCTTAAACACTGTAATTTCAAGCTTCTTTCCAAATTCAATCCATATGCCTCATCCCAAAGAAATGACCTAGTTTTATAGACATATGAATTACCCCTTTTTAGTCTAGCTTATGAACACATTTTCTTCTGAGAAAAAGACATAGCAAATTGGGTACAAAATATTACAGTGAGAGGGAAAAATCACCACTGCCAGTAGCACCTCTACTAGTCTTCCTTTTATGCCAGGGGCTCTAAGATGCAATCCCTTTGGCTGAAACACAAATGGCCCTACAGTAAAGTTGGTGGAAGGGCTTGAGGAGGTTTTCTTCCCTAAATGAAGGAAAAGAATTACTTACTTATTTTCCTAAAATTATCTATGTATGTATAAAAATGGTCTCAGTCTGTTTTCAGATTGTATTTATAGTATTTCAGCATGACATACTGTCTCAGCTCGTACAAGTTGTCTCTACATTTGAATGTAATAGTTGAGAATTTAATTTCAACACTAAAGAATACAAAGAAAGTGACTTAAGAGACCCAAAGATTATTCTGCAGAAGAAACAACTATTACTAAAAGCAAGCTTTCTTTGATACAATAAAAACAAGACACTTGGCAGTCAGAAATAAGCCAAATGAAGTACCAGTATTAAAGTTGGAATGAAGAGAAAAACAATCATTTATGAGCCTAAATTGTTAAAAGCAAAATCTTTCCCAAGGAGCAATAATCCCAGGCTGTAGAACAAGATTTTACTATAATCAAAGCATACTCCAAAAGCAACTAGCATAGCAGCTACTCTTGAAGATCTCCTACATGAGACTTTTAGTTGAGATTTCTGAACCATTGACTTCTCTCTGGTTTCTCTTCAGAGGCAATACACCTCAGCAGAGTCTGGGCTTTTGAGTCATACTGCCAGGATGCAACATAAGCTCCACCACTTGTGAAAGTATAACCTCAGGAAAAATTAAATCCCTTAATATTCCTTTGATTCCTCATCTGTAAAATCGTTAGGAAAACAGTACCAGCATCTCATAAGGAAATTTATGAAATTCAATGAGTTAATCTATGCAAAGCCCTTGGCACAGTCCCTTGCACATGACAAACTCTCCATCAATGATAGCTATTACTACCTCTAAATTATCAATCTTTGAATCTCATAACAAATCATCGAGTGAGACTCTACTGAAAGAGCACTTTCTCCATGATACTCCCAAGCTCCCACCCAAAAGGAAATAAAATGATATATAAATTTAAGAAGTTGTCTGTCCACTTTCTAATCCCTGGTTACTTTATATTTTATCACATTGTACTACTACAAATGACAGGAATAATTTTTAACACCTAGCTTTGTCTTTCACAGAACACAAAAAGGCCAAAAATAATATTATGGTGAAGAAAAAAGTTGACAGAAAGAAGTAAGTTCTAAAGAAAGAGTGCAAGGGCAGTGGTGGCAGGGAGGTGAGGGAATGGGAGAACCAGAGAAGTCTTCTGTAAAGCTTTGAGAATATGTGACACTGCCAACTACATTCTTCTTTCACAGAATGCTCCTCAGCTTCCACAGGCGAGCACTCTCCTCTCCTTCCCCATCTACTCCGAAGGCTTAATGCACAACAGGATGTTTTCATTTTCCACTCCTTTATTAGTTTCTCAAAAAGCAAATTAACTCTGTGCTCTTTTTCTCTATACTACTTCCCTTAAAGTCAGCTACCACCTCTAGAGTAATGACAACTCTTTATCTCAAATCTTCAAACTCTAGCTTGAGAAACAGCAAGCACTAAATAGATAATCACCTTCATAGATAAAGCAAAGGAATTAGAATTTAGGAATTATTTGTTCCCTGAAAATATAAGATTTTATTTTTCCAAACAGTTGATGCCTTCTAACATATATGCCATATTTTTTAACAGACTAGAAGTAGCAACAGCAACAATTCCCTAGATTCCAGATCCAGTTGTTTTATTTAGCAATGAATTTTTATTCTGTCGTTTTAGTAAGTTATAGACTAACTCAGCCTCTCAATTATTATAAATGTCTTTGTTATTGTCCATACAATAAAAATTTTAATATGCACTAATTTAAATCATAGAAAGTTTGCATTTAATGTATCAAAATTATCAATACCGAAGATAAGTATAAATGAAATATAAAAACAAATTAAATGAATTAAATAGCATGGTTTTTCTGTATTAAAATTCAAATGCAAAATAAGATTTGACACTCTGGAAAAATTCTCTACATTAAATATGTAGAGATATCATTGGTACAAGAAGTATGTCACTAAAATATTTAAATTTTTGCAAAAATAGCAGTTTAAAGAAATCATTGAGTATTTTTTAATAGATGAATGAAGCCCTGCAACTAAAAACAAAGTACAGGACTTTATCACTCTTCCTTCAATTTTTTAGAACCTACCGGAGAGATTCAGCCATTCGCCTCAAGTCTTCATTTTGCTGTTTTAAGCGTTCAAGCTTTGCCAGAATCTTGGACAGTTCCCGGCTAGAGTGATCAGGGTGGTCATTATCTCGTACCAAGTGACCACCTATATAAAATAGCAAGGTCCCCCAGGCAAAAAGAATGAGCATAATCCAACGCCAGGAACCAGTCCATGGCCGCATTTTCAGATTTTCAACTCACTCCCCTGACTTCCTGGAGCTCAAAGAATTGAAAACATCGTAACTCTGTTTCTAGCTAGTGCAAAAGTAGTTGCCTTCTGTTGTTTCAACACATGATGCTTCAGACAAACTGGTGTCTCTGGTAGTCCTGTAGTGAATCTTTCAAAGAGTTCCTCCTGGTGCTATGAGTAGGAAGCTTTATTGTCCTGTGCTTCATGGACTCTACATGCTGTGGAAAGAGTAAGAAATGTATTTAAATTATTTAGGATATGCAAAATAGCATATGCTGAGATTCACAGAGTTAAAGGAAACATTGGTGTTGACTGGTCAACAACAGGCTGGCAAATAATCTAAAAGCCTAATAATAAGTAAAAAAGCAAAAGCTTTTACATCTCCATATTATATCACCCATGTATACCAGGGCTCTACCAGATAAATTAGCTCTAATCCTGAAAGTCCTTTAAGTGCCATTATCACTTTTCCTTCTTAACATCATTGTGTAATAGATAACACATGGAGATCATAAGATTGTATCTTTGAATAAGCAATCAAAACCAAGCAAAATATATTCAACCACATATTTTGGCTCAATGTTTCCATTATCTCAGATAGAAACATGTTCTCATTCTTATAAGATCTCAATTCTATCTCCCTCCATCTCACTGCTCAGCTGCCATTACCTACTTAACTCTGCAGGTGACAGGCAAATTGTCACTGATAAAATCCTAAAAGTGACATGCATATTAGCTAAGCAAAGGTTATGGCAGCCATTAAGCAGCTGGTGACCACTCTGAATATCATGAGCAAAGGTTCATATAGATTAGGCTAGATTATCCCTTCCTTGAGTTTATTAAAAAATACCAATAACTGTTACATAAGTCTATACCAGTTATATCTTAGTCACTGTGCATCTTAAGTTACACATGCACAATGCTCTCTCAAGGCTTGGCTGTGGGTTTCATTTGTTACCTCATAATCAGGCTTAGAATTCCCTTTAAAACAAAACATTTTTTTCCCCAAAGAAAAAAATTGTAGGCAAAGATATAATTTTAACATCATTTGATAATTCCAGAGCTATATAGGAGAAGTTGTATCTCTAGGCACAGAGTTCCTTGTAAAAAAGAGAAAAGACAAGAAATAGCTTCTGTATTGACTGAATGTGATGAGCACTTGAGCATTAATTAAGCAGTTATTAAAGACTAGACAGAAAAGTTGCAGAAAAGGCCTCAAAAATTAGTACAGAGCTGCTATTTTCCTATTTTTGAACCTCAAATCTCTGTTGTTTTTAAGTGGCCAAGTATTCAAAGAAAAGCAAATCTCTTCAAACAAGTGTTCTACTTCCTTCCTATTCCTACACTATTCATTGTTACTGGTTTCCACTAGTTAAAACACACAATGAAAATAATTGTACTCACTGAGAATTGTTTGAAAACCAACTAAAAAAGCAATAATCCAAAAGAAAACTTGCATTTTGTCAGTTGTTTTAATAACTATACTTAAGCCTATTGAGAACACTATTGTCTCTCTCAAAATCCTTTCCCAAAACCCTGTTCCTCTATTCTCAGGTAACTTCATCTATTCACTAAAACATAAGAATTAATGACTATTCAACCTTTCAGGTCAAAGATCAGTCATAAGATGCCATATGTGGAAAAAATGCAGATATTCAGGGCTTCCTGGTTAAAAAGCAAATTAAAAAAAAAGTGAATCCACTCTGATGATCTAAGGGATGGATTTAATTCAGTAATTCAACAAAAGAAGCTTAACTATTAACATTTGAGTTAATAATACTGTTTGTGACAACATATATAACACTGTAAATTGCTGTTCTATGCCAACCTATAATACAGTCTTAACAGTTAATTCTAAGCTATACCAATAAGATATTAAATTTTTAAAAAAGATTTTACTTATTTGAGAGAGAGAACACACACATGGGAGTGGAGGGTGGGAGGAGGAAGGAGAGGGAGAGAATCCCAAGCAGACTCCAAGCTGAGCACAGACCCATGCAGGGCTTGATCTCAGGACCCTGAGATCATGCCTGAGCTGAAACCAAGAGCTGGATGCTCAACCAACTAAGCCACCCAGGTGCTCCAAGATTTTAAGTTTTTTAATCTTTGCCTTCATAGCAAAAGTTAACTTAGAAAGATAACTGTGATAAACAAAAGATAGCTTTCTAAACAATCATTTAAATAATGAAAAGATGTACTGTAACATTTTATTGAAATTATAATACCCAAAGACAGCAAAACTATAATATAACTCAAACAGAAACAAAAGTCTACGGAAACAAATTTTTTATACAAAATACTTTAAACTCTTATAAACTACCATTAGAAATAACCAAAATATTAAATTTCTATGTATTACATGCGCTGTAAAAATATACTGAAAATTGTTTGTAGGAGCAAAACCTAGTCATCTTCTTAACTAATAGCAACAGCCTATTATTTGAACCATGTCTGTCAAAATGTAAACTCCATGATTTTTAACCATTTTGTTTACTGATGTATCCCAAGTACTTAGAGCAGTGCTTGACACTGAGTAGGTACTAATAACATTTTTGAATAAATAAATAAGTGAATGAATGAGTGAAAGATGTCATATATGACATATGCTAATACGACATGACATAATTCATGCACATCAGCTTCAACTGCATTTTATGCCCCGCTTAAGAAAGTAAATCTGAATGTAGAAAGTAAGACAGTACTATGATTATAAGGAAAATGATTTAAAAATAAAGTCATCCATAAGCTTTAGGATTTACGATTGTCAACATATACCTTACCACATACCCTCAAATAACTAAAATAAACTGGTCTAAAAGACCATAATATCAATTTATGGTACCTTTCAAACATGAGAAAATAATTTCTCTTTACTTTGTGTTATTTTCCTCATCTAAAAGATTCATTTTGCAAAGACAATAGGATGACTAAAGAAAGTATGTACAGATCTTGATATGAAAACCACTCAATTTATTTGTGAAAGAATTTATTAGTGAAAATATTTCAAATTTATTAGTAAAAATATTTCAACATTAACTACAAGAACTAATTTCTAACTAAAATTTATATAGTAGTGTTTGGTGAGATTTCTTCTAGGAGTGGGTTTTCTTTTAAAATATTTATAAAGTCATTACTGTTTGAGATTCACATACCACCTTTCATCTACAGTATATATATATATACACATATATATATACATATATACACATACACATATATGTAGGATATATAGATATGTATATCATATAAATATATCTATATCTATATATACATATTGCAGAATATTAAGTGGATTGACATGTCTCAGGCTTCCACAAATTTATTTAATTAGTGATACCACTCTTTTTTTAGGGTAGCAGGTATTTAAATAGTTTTTGTTTTTTGTTTTTTGTTTTTCTGGTATTTACAGAGAATCTCTGGGTTATATTTGCTTAATGTCTCTGAAACAAAAAATATATGGAATTTTTCAAAGTAATTTCTTGAATCTGAAAGCTAAAGTAACCAGTAAAACTGAGAGCTTTAATAAAGTTACTGTGAGGCTTAAATGGTGTTAATATATAATGTACTTACTAAGAGGTGCTCAGTAAAAGGTAACAGTATTTTAATGCTGATAAGATATGAAGATTAAAAATATAAGTAATAGAACACGCAAACCCTGGACTAGAATCTTTGTTCTGCTACATCACAGCAAGGTAACCTTACTGAAGTTCAATTTCTTTATCTGTAAAATGGATACAACACATACTACCTCTCCCACAGACTACTAGAAGAAGCTTAGATAAAACAATCTATAGAAAGCAGTGAGCACATCAGTAGCAGATTGTTTTTATGCTACATATATTAATGCTGCTATTTTATAGACCCATTTATAATATTGTACATAATTTACATACCATGTATTATTATAGGCAGTTCCTAAAATGGCTGCCAACGATCCCTGTGTCCTGTACTCAGTCCTGTGTAATCTCCTCCTCCTGAGCGTGGGCTGGATCGAGTGACTTACTTCTTAAATAGAATACAGGAAAAGTGATATGACTTCACTTCTGAGATAAGGTTATAAAAGACTGATACTTCTATCTTGCTTATTCTCTCTTCTTGTTACTTTGATGCTACTATATGAAAAGGCCCATGTGGAATGGAACAGAATCTGTCAACAACCATGTGAGTAAGCTTGGAAATGGATTCTGCACTGGTCGAGCCTTGATGTGACTGAAACTTGGTCCACATTTTGATTTCAGGCTTTTAAAAGACCAGAGCCAGAAGATCTAGCTAAGCCATGCCCAGATTCTTGACCAACAGATAATAACTGTTTTAAATCACAGTCTTAGGGTAACAAAAGATAAATAGTATACATGCCTACTTCCTACTGGGGCTGAGTGCCTGGTCTTCAGTGTATGTGTTATTCTTTCTAACCCAGCAAGTTGTACAAAATCTAAGGCACAGAGCATTTTTCCAGGAACAAAAATGCTGAAAAATACTCTGTGCCAGCAAAACTGCACTAAAAAAAAAAAAAGTTAAATGAAGTACAATGTAGTAAAGTTCTCACTGCACATTAGATTGACAACTTAAAAATGTATATTGTAAGCCCTAGAGCTGTGCTGTCTGCTTCAATCATCACTTACCACATGGAACTACTTAAACTAGTTAACTACTTAAGTTACTACTTAGTAAGTTAAGTAAGTAGTAAGTAGTAACTTAAGTTAGTAAGTTAGTAAGTAGTAACTTAAGTAGCTACTTAAATAACTACTTAAGTAGTTAACTACTTAAAATTTAATGTTAATTAAAAATTTATCCTCAGTCACAGTAGCCACATTTCATATGTTCAATAGCCACTTGTGCCTATGGCTACCATTATGAATGGTGCAGATACAGAACATTTCTATCATCTCATTAAGTATCAGCCAACATTTTCCCAGAGCAACATATAATTTAGAAAATAAAAATAAGTATAAAAAATCCAAAAATAGGACAAAAAAGAAATTGTAATTCAAAATACAAAACAGAAAGGATGAACATAAGGTATCTGATATAGATGACTACTCTGGGATTTCTGAGAGGAGAGAATTTAGTATCTTGAGAAGATAGGGGAAAGTTTCACAGCTGCAGTAAAGAAGGGAGCACAGTTGAGAGATGGCATGTGTAGTTTAACTTCTAAATAAGTTACTTCACTCAGTGTAGCCATTTATACATTATGCTCTATTTATTTTAAAATATATACATGGTTCTAACCAACATTTGTAATGGAGAACATGTGGAACAAATTTACCGTGTACTTCGCCTAATTCTATACGGCACCATGATTCAATCACTCATTCATTTGAAAGATATTTAATAAGTCCCTATCATATAAAAGACACTGTCCTAGGCACTGGAGATGTAGCAGTGAATAAGACAAATGAGAATCTCTGCCCTCAAGAGGTAACATTCTAGAGGATTCTAATTGCAAAGGGAAGTAATTCCACAGAAACAACCTCAAAAAAGCCTCTTCTTGAAGCAACTAACATACTGAGTGACACAGTGAGAAACTGAATATAAACTATACCAGCTAATTAATTTCTTAAAAACAGGACTAGTTTAGTCATTCTGTGAAAAACAACAACAAATGCAGTACCACTTATAACACTGTCAAATTGACTCTTCTAATATTTAACAATAAGAAAATGACCAAAGCTACTTCCTTTAACATCTATGTGCAAATGTTTCCAAGAATCACATTCAGGTGGCTTCACTTTAATGCTAAGGGCAAAAGATGAGTATATAACAATATTCTATAGAACTAACTGACTACAACTCAGAACAAAGACTTGTTCTACTATGAACCATGTTCATAAGAGGGTGGTTTTCTAATCTCAAAATAATTCAGCACTCATTTAACTCATACAGGTATGTATACACTTACACACTATGCAAAGGGAAATATGGCATTATACATCATGTATTTCCATAAAAACATGCCCTTTGATGAGAAATCCCACTAGCAGAAATTTATACTAAAATGTGTTTTAACATATGAACAAAATGCATTTTATACCTCTACTCGTTACAACTCTTTTTGCAGTAGCTCCAAAGTGGAAAAAAAAACGTAATTGCCCATCAACAGAAATGTGGTTTAACAAGTTATGGATTACTTTTACTCCCCCAAACTGTATTTTTACCATGATGTCAAAAAGGAGGAAAATGTGACTCAGAACCAAGAAGAAAATCAGTCAATTTAAAACAAAACTCCTAAGACAGGTGATGAAGGCAGACAAGGAAACTAAAACAACTACTAAAAAAATATAGTAAGATTTAAATTAAAAAATCAATATATTGAAAAAAAAACTACAAAATTGCAACTTCTATAAGTAAAAAAAAACCAAAAATTTTTTAAAATTCTCTGGAAAGGATTAAAGAACAGATTAGATACTACAGAGGAAAAGTTCAATGGACTTGAAGACAGAGTAATAAAATCCTCATAACAAGAAAATTTGTAACTATAGATAGTGACAAATGGTAACTAGACTTATTGTGGTAGTCATTTCACAAAATCATGATGTTATACACCTGAAACTAATATGTTATATATCAACTTTTATTTATTTTTATTATGTTCAGTTTGCCAATATATAGTACATCATTAGTTTTTGAAGTAGTGTTTAATGATTCATGAGTTGTGTAAAACAATTTTTTAAAATTAACTAAAGAGAAAATTATCTAGGAAAAAAATCTGAAGGATATTTGATATGAAAGAAAATTTTAAAACAGCGATTTTATATCACTTATCTTTAGATATTATATCTTTAGATATTATGGTATTTTACAGCTTTTCCCACAGCTGTATCACCATACAGTAACCATCATTATGAACTAAAAGTTTGTTTAGGTGATAAAACTCAAATAAAAGTCATCCATCATCATTAGCAAGAAAGCAAATTACAACATTAGCTTCAGGGCCAGTGAGAATCTACCAGCATTTCCCCATTTTAACATTCAGCTTGAAAAAGGACTTCTCAGAACAAAACTTGTCATTAAAGTAATGTACACTGAAAATAAGCTTAGTTTTAGGGATATGCAGAATTTCCAAAGTATTTTAAAGCACAAACAAAATCACAATAAGTGGGGAAAAATAGTCATGGAAAAAAACACATATATGGTAAAAATAATTTCAGGCGGCTTCTTAGAAAAAGTACACGCTAGTGGACAATGGAACAACATCTTTTAAAATTGTTGAAATTAAAAAAAAATGGCCAAACTATACTTTGCTATCCAGCGAAAATATTTTTTTTAAAAAAAAAGGCAGTTTTCTGTGAACACAAGTTTTCACTTAGCGTGGGTAAATACCTAGAAGTAGGACTGTTGTGTCCTAAGGAAAATGCATGTTTATTTAAAAAAAGACAACATTGTACTCCAAAGTGGTTGCTCATTCTGAGTTATCACCAGCAATGAATGAGAATTCCTGCTACTCCACAATCTCTCCAGGATTTAATACTGTTAATTTTTTTAAAGCAATTAAAAATAGCTGTAGAGTGGTATCTTGATATACTTTCAATTTGCATTCAGTTCCCCTAATAACAAATGACATTAAACAAGTGATTATCTTTTCTTGTGCTTATTTGCCATCCATTTACCTTCTTTGGTGAAGTGTCAGTTGTGATCTTTTGCCATTTTTATATTAGATTATTTTATTGTTGAGATTTAAGAGTTCTTTACCTATTCTAGACACAAATCTTTTATCAGTTATTTTTCAAATATTTTCTCCCAGTTTGTGACTTACCTTCTCATTCTCTTAACAGTTTTGCACACAAGAACATTTTAAATTTTTTTGATGAAATATGATTTATTTTTTTTTCATAATTGCAGTTTTGGTATTGTATCTAAAAATTCAATACTAAACCCAAGGTCACATTTTCTCCTATGTTTTCTTAAAGAAGTTTAGTTTTAGGATTCAAAGTTAAAACTACATTTACCAATACTGCCACTCCTAGGTATCAACCCAAGAGAAATGAAAGCTTATATTCTCATAAAAACTGATACTTAAATGTTTATAGCAGCTTTATACATAATAGGCAAAAACTGGAAAAAGAAATTGAGATGGTCTTTAACAGGGGAATAAATTTAACTCTGGGAGCCTGGGTGGCTCAGTGGGTTAAAGCCTCTGCTTTCGGCTCAGGTCATGATCTCAGCGTCCTGGGATCGAGGCCCGCATCGGGCTCTCTGCTCAGCGGGGAGCCTGCTTCCTCCTCTCCCTGTCTCTCTGCCTGCCTCTCTGCCTACTTGTAATCTCTCTCTCTCTCTCTCTCTGTGTCAAATAAATAAATAAAATCTTTAAAAAAAAAAATTTAACTCTGACATGTCAAAAACAGTGGAATATTACTCAGCAATAAAAATGAATGAGCTACTGACCCACTCAACAAAATGGATGAATCTTCAATATATTTTGCTAAGTAAAAGAAGCCAGAATCAAAGGCTGCACATTGTGTGATTCATTTATTTAAAATTATGAAAGATGGAAAACTAGGATGAAAAATGGATCAGCAGTAGCCAAGGACTGAAGATGCAAGGAGAGGTGGATTACAAAGGGGCTGGGGGAAATTTTTACAATGATGGAATAATTCTAAATGGTGAAGAAGGGCACATCATCTTGATGGTATTTATCTGCAAACCCATAACTCCATTCTAATTATGAGAAAGATACTAGACAAACCCAAACTGACTGGAATGTGCTCTTTAAAACCACCAAGGTCATAAAAAAAACATGAAACAACCAAGAAACTGTCAAAGATTTGAGAAGACCAAGGAGACATAATGACTATATGCAACATGATATCCTGGATTAGATCTTAGAAGAGAAAGAGGTGCTATGGAAAAACTGGTGAAATCCAATATGATCTATAGTTTAGTTAATAATATTATACCACTGTTAATTAATTAGTTTTGACAAATTACCATGGCTGTGTAAGATGGGAAACCTAGAAAAGCGTATACAGATATCCTCTGTACTTTCTTTGCAAATCTTCTGTAATTCTAAAATTATTCCAAAATAAAAAGGCCTTTTTTGTTTTTTTTGTTTGTTTTATTTTGTTTTTTAAGATAAAAGCAAAACAAGTACAATTTCAGAAAACAAAAGCTGAAAAAACTTGTTGGCAGCAGATACCACCTAAGGATATGGAAAAGGATGCTTATCAGACTGATTATAGATGGAAATGTGAATATAAATAATGGATTTCAACAGACATATTAAATGTATGATAAGTATAAATGAAATCTCATTTTAATTTCTTCTAAAATAAATTTTAATCTTTAAAGTAATGACAAAGTATTATGGGACATGTACAGTGTCATAAAGTGTATGACTATAATAAAGGATGACAGGCAGAAAAAGAAAGGATACTACTTTAAAGTTCCTATATTATCCTTCAAGAGGTATGACAGTATTTGAAAGTTTGGTGAAATAGGTAAAAGATTCAAAATGTAAACTCTACCAATGTAATATAAAACAGATAAGCAATAGAAAAAAACACAATGAAACCAAAAACAAACCCCTTGAGTAGACCTAAAAAATTGACAATATTTCAGCTGAACTAATTAAGGGGGGGGGGAATAAGACACAAGTTGCCAATATTAGGAATGAAAGAGGGAGAATCACTACGGATGCTACAAAAAGATAATAAGGACTATTTTAAACAACTTTGTGTCAACAAATATGAAGCCAGACCTGAAAATGGCAAATTTCTTAAAAGAAATAACCAAAGCACAATCAAGAAGAAATAGACAATCTGAATAGCTGTATAGGCTCACAACCATGAAAGATGTTGAATTTGTATTTATAAATCTTGCCAAAAAGGAAACTCCAGGCCCATACAGCTTTATGTGTGAATTCTACCAAACATATTTACAGAAGATGTAACAGCAATTTACATAAATTTTTCTATCAAAGAAAAAAGGGGAAAAAAAGTTTGAGTCTCATAAAAGCTAAATATATATTTGCCATATCACTCAATAATTCCACTCTTAAGTATTTACAAGGGAAATGAAAACATATGTTCATACAAAGACTTGTACAAGAATGTTCATAGCTGCTTTATTTATAAGAGCCAAGATTTTGAAAAAATCCAAGTATCTACTAACACATGAGTGGATAACTTATTCATATAATAGGGCATTATTCAACACTAAAAAGGAACAAACTATTAATATATACAACATGGATTAATCTCAATAACATGCCTGGCTAATAATACCAGGGATAAAAAAAAATACACATTGATATGAAATTCTAGAACAATGAAACTAATACAAAGGGCCAGGGAATAAGCAGGTGGCTGACTAAAAAGGGGAATGACCGCTACACACAGGTATATATTTGAGAAAAATCATCATACTGTACACTTAATATGGGTACATTTTATTGATGTAAATTATGCTTTGATACAGTTGAAAGACATTTTAAGAGAAAGTTTAAACTATCTTCATTTTGTGAATGTAATTGAGAATGTCAATAATTGAAGGCTGCTAATTCATTAAATGGCTAAATTATGTGCTTGCATCTTGAGCTTCAGTGAAAGAGCTTTTTTCAGCAAAATCACTGTACATTCTTTCTTTTAATGAAAAAATTCCAAAGGTACTATTCTATAGATATAATCAACTTTAATCCAAATGTTAATGTGAAAATTGTATTTTACACACATTTCAAAAATAGTAAGAATCAACTCAAATAACTAGTAATATAATTAACAAACCATAAACTGTGTTCAATCTTCTTAGTAGCCTAACCTTCTCTCAGAACAAAAGAAATAATCACAAATATTCAATAACGATTTCCTAAAGTATAATATATGCTCATTATTACCATTATAAAATATATAGCTCAGAGAGTTATCATCTTTGTTTATTTTTTTTAAAGATTTTTTTTATTTATTTACTTGACAGAGAGCGAGATCACAAGTAGGCAGAGAGGCAGGCAGAGAGAGAGGAGGAAGCAGGCTCCCTGCTGAGCAGGGAGCCCGATGCGGGCCTGGATCCCAGGACCCTGAGATCATGACCTGAGCCGAAGGCAGAGGCTTTAACCCACAGCCACCCAGGCGCCCGAGTTATCATCTTTAGAAGAATTTACTTTCTTAACTGGGAAGAGGAAAAACCAAATCACTATTACAGATTACTTCTTGAAGTAATTCACTGTAACGAAATGAAATGAAAAATTCAACAGAAAAGAAAATCATCCATTCAATAAATTTAATTAATGACTACTATAATGTAGCAGAAGTTAAGTGTAACTACTACATGTTAAAGGTATCAGGTTGATAAAGGGAAACATAGAGAAAACCTAGTTATCAATTATAATGTACAAAAATGAGGGGGGGGCACCTGAGTGGCTCAGTTGGTTAAATGTCTGCCTTCAGTTCAGGCTGGGATTGAGCCCTGAGTCAGGCTCCCTGCTCAGTGGGGATTCTGCCTTTCCCTCTCCCTCTGCCTCTACCCCACTCATGCTCTCTCTCACTGTCTTGTGTACTCTCTCTCTCAAATAAATAAATAAAATCTTAGAAGAAGAAGAGAAAAGTACAATTATTTTAAAAGCCCTGTACATACAGAATTCAATTCTACATTAACATATACCCAAGACTTTAAATATCTTCCCATTTGATCTAAATTCATTTTTAAATTAAGTATTACTTTTATATATTACTTATTTAAACTACTACTTACCGTCCAGTCTCCACATGGAAAAAGGGAGGTTCTGTGTTTATTAATTTAAGAGAGCAGAAAAAAACAAGTAAAAAGAGTATCATAAATTAAAATGGCCCTTTAATGCTAGTTGAAATCAACTTTTATTTATGTAAAAGCACTTATGTAACCAACTAAACTGAAATGTAGAATAAAGGTAGGGAGGAAGAAAGTAGAAGGGGAGACAAGAAGGCGGTGGGGGGAAAGGGAGGAGAGGAGAAGACAGAAAAGGAAATTTTCATATAGTCCCTACCAAATCCATAAAATTCAATTTTCATTCATTACTTACAGAGTCCTCTATCATACTTTCACACTGCTTATCAGTAAGGTCACAGCATATGCACATATGAATTTAAAATGCTTGGCATCCTGAATATAAAACACAAAATACTCTATTTAAATTCTCTGAAACCAACCAATATCTTAGAAATTAAACTTCTTCATTATGAAGTGCAAACAAATAATCACATTTATGAGGTTTCTATCAGGAGTATCTCACTCACCTTAATTCAAGATAACACACCACACTGTGTTTACTGATGCAATTAATTTGTACTATTCAAATGGGTCCAGAAATCTGGCCTTGGCATCTATACCTTTGGCCTGAATAGATTAAAACTGCCATAAAGTAGTAATACTAAAAAATTCAAATAAAATGTATACCCTTAACATTTTATCTGATTATCCAGTATTACATAATATATACTTGATTGGCAGCATGAAAGAGTAGAAACAGCAACCATTTCAAATTAATGACTGGCAATAAATATATGGGCAGTTTATCCAACTATAAAATGGGAATAACAGTATCTCCTCACATAATTGTAAAGATTACATGAAATAATATATGCAATGGTGATTTGCATTAGTTACTACTATTTTTCCCTTGGCCATTAGAAAGTAGGTATACTAGCCTTCTGCCAAGTTCTTACCTATCACAGAACCTTCGTTCTTCCTGTTCCTTCCACCTGAACTGTAATTCCTTTGGCTCATTCTTATAATTCATATCTCTACTTGAATAAATGTCACCTCTTTTCAGAGACAGTCCCTGATAAACTGTATCAATTATGACATGTTAGGATACAAGTTAGAGAAAATCTAGCTCAAAATAACTAAAAATAAGGAAATTTTAATTTCTCGGTAGACAAAAAGTTAGTTTATTTAATCACTCCAAAAATCCATTTTCATCATTCTGTCCTAAGGCTAGCATTCTTCATGAACAAGTTGGCTGCCTCAATCGGAGCTACATGTAATTATGGTACATATATTACCAAGGAACAATTGGCAATCTCCTTTAGTCTGTCTCATTTTAAGGAAGAGGAAACTACTATCAGAAGTCTCCCCTAGAAGATCTACACATCTTATTATCCAAGACTGACTCACCTGTGCCTCACAAAATCAATCATTAACAAGTGGGATGGGATTACCATTATGGCTTAGACTAATCAGGATTTATCCCTAAGGGTAGGTTCCAGAACAAAACTGGGACCCTAAAAGCAAGAAAGAAGAATGGCTACAATACCCTACAAGAATCCTATGACAACTTATCTTTTTTAAAAAGCACTCACCATCCTCTATTATTCTCTATCACAACACTTACTGGCTTATTTATTTCCAATACTAAAAGGTATGCACTAATACAACAAGGACTTAGAACACAGTGCCTAAAACAGAGTAAGCTGTTTATTAGTATTTATTGAATGAAAAACTGAATGCATGAATATTACCCAAGTGTACATATATTTAATACCTATAGTCAAAATCCTAGGCAAAATAAAATCAAGCCTTAGAAGAATTAAAACTAAGATTCAAAATCATTTTCATATGTTTGTTCATTTATTTTTATATACAGGAAATGTCCAAACTAGATGCTCAGAAAGAAATATACCAAAAAATAATTTCAAAACAAAGACTTCCATTCAAGTCAATTCACGATAAGCTGCAGAGTACAGAAGACAAAATAATGGAAAATAATGAAGCTGAACAAGAGAGAGAATTATGTAACACAAAAACAGACTTAGAGAATTCAGCGATTACATCAAATGCAGTAGCATTTGTATTATAGGAGTCCCAAAAGAAGAGAGAGAGAAGGGGGCTGAAAATTTATTTCAAGAAACAATAGCAGAAAACTTCCCTAATCTGAGGAAGGAAACAGACATACAGATCCAGTAGGCACTGAGAACTTCCAACAAAATCAACAAAAGCAGACCAACACCAAGACATATTATAATTAAACTTGCAAAATACAGTGATAAAGAAATAATCTTAAAAGCAGCAAGACAGAAGAAGTCCATAACATACACAGGTAAACCCATACGGCTAGCTGGAGATTTCTTAACAGAAACCTAACAAGTCAGAAAGGAGTGGCAGGATATATTCATAGTGCTGAATGGGAAAAATCTGCAGCTGAGAATACTCTATCCAGCAAGGTTATCATTCAGAAGAGGAGAGGATAAAGAGTTTGTCACACAAACAATAACTAAAGGAGTTCATGACCACTAAACCAGCCCTGCAAGAAATATTAAAGGGGACTCTTTGAGTGTATAGGAGAGACTAAAAGTATCAAAGACAAGGAAGGATCAGAGAAAATCTTCAAAAACAACAACAAATAACAAAAAGGCAATAAATACGTATCTACAAATAATTACTTTGGGGGCACCTGGGTGGTTCAGTCAGTTAAGCATCCAACTCTTGATTTTGGATCAGGTCATGATTTCAGGGTCCTGAGATCAAGCCCCATGCTGGGCTCCATGCTTAGAGAAGAATCTACTTGAGATTCTACCTCTCTCCCCTGCCCGCCCCTACCCCGACTCGCACTCTCAGAATAAGAATCTTTTAAAAAAATAATAATCACTTTGAAGGTAAATGGACTAAATGCTCCAATCAAAAGACATAAGAGTGTCAGAATGGATTAAGAAAAAAAAAAGGCCCATCTATCTATATGCTGCCTACAAGAGACTCATTTTAGACCGTAAGACACCTGTAGATTGAAAGTGAGATGGTGGAGAAACATTTATCACATAAATGGATGTCAAAAGAAAGTTGGAGTAGCAATACTTAGATCAAACTAGACTTTTCTGTTCTTGTATTCTTTTTATCCTGCTGTGGTATCAGGGTAGTACTGGCCTCATGGAATGATTCTGAATGTGTTCCCTATATTCCATTATTTGTAAGATTTTGATAAAGATCATCATTATATTTTTAAATGTTTGATAAAACTCACTAATGAAACCATGTGCTAGGAGTGTTTTGATTCCTAATTCAACTTTCATTCTTATTATTGGCCTAAGATTTCCTATTTCTTGGATTCAAGACTGATGATTAGATTGTGGTAACTTGTGCATTTTTAGAAATTATTTGGGTTTTTTCCCTAAGTTATCTGATTTGTTAGTATATTACTTTTTATAGTAATCTGTTATCACACTATGTATTTCTGCGGTTACCTGTTGTATTGTTTTCCTTCCATTTCCCATTTAGGTTTTTGAATCTCTCTTTTTTCTTCATGTACTTAAAACAGTGCCAATTTTGTGTTTGCTCTTTTTCTTTTCTTTTTTTTTAATGGTCGTTACTTTCAATGTTACATTATTTTTTTTAATCTGATCTCTATTTTATTTCTGATTTTTCTTTGTTATTTCCTTCCTCTACTAAATTTTAGCTAAGTTTCTTCTCTTCCTGGTTTTTTGTGGTGTAATATTTACTTGAACTTTCTTAATATAAGCATTTATAGCATAAATTTCACTCTAACATCTGGTTTTGCTACAGCCCATAGGTTTTGGAATATTGTTTTCTTCTTCTCTTGTTTTGAGACATATTTTGATTTGCTGTTTGATTTCTTATTTGACCTAATGCTTGTACAGTAGTATGCCAATATTCAGATATTAAGTATGTAATATTTCTATTGTAGATTTTTCAGCTTTCTTTTATTGTTGATCTTTAGTTTTGTATCATTGTGGCTGGAAAATATATTTGGTATGACTCCAGTCTTCTTAAATTTGTAGTTTTTATGTCTCTTTTTATGTGATTTAACCAGGGGAGTCTTCTGTGTGTATTTGAGGAAAATATGTATTCTATTTTTCTTGGATAGAATGTTTTATATATATCTTTTAGAACCAGGTACTCTGAAATATGCTTCAAGTAGAAAATGTTCTTGTTGGAAAAAAGTAATAACTTTAACTGAGGGTACTCATTTAAAAAAAGCATATCAGAGGGGGAGTTGGTTGGGGAGATATGGGTAAAGCAGGTAAAGGGGATTAAGAGCACATTTCTCATGATGGAGCACTGAGTAATGATGTATACAGTGCTATAGAATCACTATATTGTACACCTGAAACTGATTATAACACTATATCTTAACTATACTGGAATTAAAATTAAAAACTTAAAAAAATTACATTTAATAGCTAAGAAGGGCAGACAGATGTATTGAAAAATTCTAAGTCATACAAGTAATGAACAGATTCACAATCTTTCTTTTTTTTTTAAAGATTTTATTTATTTATTTGACACACACAGAGAGATTACAAGTAGGCAGAGAGGCAGGCAGAGAAACAGGGAGAGGAGGAAGCAGGCTCCCTGCTGAGCAGAGAGCCCGATGCGGGCCTCGATCCCAGGACGCTGAGATCATGACCTGAGCCAAAGGCAGAGGCTTTAACCTACTGAGCCACCCAGGAGCCCCAGATTCACAATCTTTCTAGAGAACTTTTTAAATAAAAAACAGATTAAAATTCAGATTCAAACAGATCTAAAATTTTCTAAAGAATCAGAGAGATTCAAAAGTGTAATGAATATTTTATGTTACAGAAAATTTTAGTGGGATATATTTTAAAAAATATACACACATTTTAATCTTCATATAAGAGGCATAAAAGCCCTTTAGAGGCTAATCTTTGCTACTGTATATATGGAGAATATTATGATGATATTATTAGCTAATAATTTGCTAGTATGTGAGCCAGATGGGAGAAAATTTATATATCCTAAAAAGAGAAGTTTAAATAAGTTATGGGACAACCACTGGTGAGATACTATGGCTCAGTTTAATGAAGACAAATACACACAATATGATATTAGGTGAAAATGCATGATGCAGAAGGATTTGATGTTGACAGATATGTAGCATGTACCTTGGAAACCCTAAGCTCTAAGGTCAGACAGAACTGGGTCTAAAGCCTGGTCATACAAATACAGAATTGGGCCAGGAAGGAATTTAACAGGGCATCTTACTTTCTCTGAGCCTGAATTTTTTTTTAAGATTTTATTGATTGATTGATTGAGAGAGAGAGAGAGAGCATGAGCCAGGTGATGGGCAGAAGGAGAAGCAAACTCTCCACTGAGCAGGGAGTCTGATGTGGGGCTCAATCCCAGGATTCCCTGATCATGACCTGAGCTGAAGGCAGAACGAGCCTGAATTTTTCCTTGAAATTAACGTAATAACTGCTATCATAGGGGGCCTATCATTCTAAGTGTACTGATGATAACAGCTACATTTATATAGTGCATCCAGGATGCAAGGCACTTTCCTCAATACTTCACAATTATAATACTATTTAATCTTCTCAACAACCTCCTGATGTAAGTACTATTATCCCTATTTTACAGTGGAGGAAATTAAGGCACATTGAGATTAAATAACTTTCCCAAGGATGTAAAGTCAGTAAGTGGCAGAACCAAAATCAAGGATAGTTATTTTTTTGTTATTGTTAAGAATAGCCTACTAACTTTAAAAATTACAAGGGAGGCTAGAAAAATCTCCTTCCACGTAAAGCAACTATATCACTGGATTACTTCAAGTATAATTCAATTCAGAGATTGAAAGGCCTCAAACTTTTCCTCCCAAATAGCACACTTAGGAAAACTAGATAAAACAATTCCATTTGACTCAATTTTTTTTACATTTAGAGTATAGTGAAGTGAAGTTTGGTTCCATTCCAAGATGGTAAAGACAGACTTCTCCCCATCCCTCCCACCAAGAACAGCTAAAAATCCTGGACACTCTATATAAAACAAATACAAGGCTGTGAAAGATAGAAAAGGCAGAGCTGCTTAATCTAGGGACTAAAGCAATAACATAACAGTGAGTTCTAAGTTTTCTTTTTGCCTCGTATATCCCAGAAGGAAAAAAGAAAAAGAACAACAGAAAGACCAAAAGTATGGGTAAATATAAAAGAATTTCTTTTCTCTTCTTGACTTTTCTACATTATGTTTTGATAATGTCTGTTATGGTTTTAAATACATGTAGAGGAAATTTAAGACAATTATATTGTAAGTGAGAGAGAGTAATGGGACTTCGGAGGTAAAGTTTCTTTATTTCACTCAAACTGGTAAAACATCAAAGTGAGTAGACTGTGATAAGTTATGTATCTTTCAAGTAATACTTAAAGCAACTACTAAAAAAAATCTATACAAGGAGATACACTCAGTAACATTTAGCAATATAATCATGAGAAATTTAACAGAGAGGAAGGTTTATAGTCAACTGTGCCCATTTCATCTACTTTCTAGCTGTGACTACGACCATAGTACTTAACCGCTTTGTAAATTAGTTAACATTCATTTCAAACCAATTAGAGTTAAAACATATTGGGTATAACTATTATAGCTATTATTTTAATATTTTGATTGAGTGAGACTATTAACCCTTATTTACTTTGCTAGTTAAAATGAATATTTATAGTAGTCTTGAACTGAGATATTTGTGTAAAGTGCTAGTCATGGTGACTAGTAATGCAGTATGGGCTTGATAAATGAAAGCTATGATTATTTATTAGTAAATACAGGTCTATGGGTTAGCCTTTCTTTATTCCCATAGACTCTGAACCACAAGATCTTATAAATTCCTTTACATCAGTCTTGGAAATTATTTTTTGGGATTTGACACCAAAGCAAAGGCAACAAGAGCAAAAATAAACAAATGGGACTACATCAAACTAAAAAAGCTTCTGGACAGCAAAGGAAACCATCAACAAAATGAAAAAAAACCTATGGAATGGAATAAAATGTTTGCAAGACATATATCTGATAAGGTATTAACATCCCAAATATATAAAGAACTCATACAAGTCAACAGAAACAAGCTGAATAATCCATTTAAAAAAAAAATGGGCAGAGGACCTGAATACATTTTGCCAAAGATGACATACAAATGGCCAACAGGTACATGAAAGGGTGCTCCACATTACGAATGATTAGCAAAATGCAAATAAAACCACAAAAATGAGGTATCACCTCATACCTGGCAGAATGGCTATTATCAAAAAGACAAGATAACAAGTGCTGGTGAAGTCATATAGAAAAGGGAAGCCTGTGCACTGTTGGTGAGATTATAATTTGGTGCAACCACTATGGAAAACAGTATGAAGTTTTTTTCAAAAAATTAAAAATAGAAGTACCATATGATCAGCAACTCAACTTCTGGATATTTAACCAAAGGAAACAAAATCACCATCTCAAAAATATATCTGCACCCCCATTTTCATTGCAGTATTATTTACAATAGCCAAGATAGAGAAACAACCTAAGTGCCATCAACAGATGAAGGGATAAAGAAAATGTGGTATACAGTTGACCTTTGAATAACATGAGTTTAAATTCCACAAGTCCACTTATTCAGAGATTTAAAATATATTATTAATATATTTAAAATATATATTTATCATATTTGTGACAACATGGATGGACCTTGGGGGGCCATTACGCTAAGTGAAATTTAAGTCATACAGAGAAAGACAAATACTGTATGATCTCACTTAAATGTGGGTCTTAAAAGAACTCAAACTCATAGATGATACACAGAATAAATTGGTGGTTGCCAGAGGCAAGGGCATGTGAGGTGGGTACACTGAGTGTAGGTAGTCAAAAAATACAAACTTCCAGTTATAACTAAGTCTAAGAAAAAAAATACCCTCGAAACTGTACTTTTTTAAAAAGTAAAGACAAATTATTTTATTGTTCTTTATTTGTATAATGCTATATAACTTGTGCTTTCAATTTATACCCCTATAAAATATTAACTATGATTTATTGCCCTTTTACAAATGAGGAACTATAGCCCACAGGTATTAAGTAATTTGCTCAAAACACTGACAAAGCTAGTATATGATGAAGCCAGAATATAGGTCTTCTGTCTCTAAATTTAATGCCCTTTTCACAACACTATGCTGTCAATCAGATACAGAAACATATTTAAAGTCACAAAATTAGTAACTAGAGGATACAGTATTTAAAACCAAGTAGTTCAGCCCTAAGTGCTTAAGATTACATTACACTATTGATACAAATGATTAAAACATAAATGGATGGATGTTCAAGCTCATTAGTATTAAAGATACTTTAAAGCACATCAAATTAGAAATATTACATATATCAAATAAGCGAACATGTACGAATGACCAAAAAACTAATTATAATATAGGGCACCTGGGTGGCTCAGTTGTTGGGCATCTGCCTTCGGCTCGGGTCATGATCCTACGGTGCTGGGATAGAGCCCAGTGTCAGGCTCCCTTCTCAGCGGGGAGCCTGCTTCTCCCTCTCCCACTCCCCCTGCTTGGGTTCCCTCTCTCGCTGTGTCTCTCTCTCTGTCAAATAAATAAATAAAATAAAATAAAAAACTAATGATAATACAATGGAATATTATATTGCCACCACCAAAGGGAATTATTATTGAAGAAGATATTCTATCCCATAGAATGGATAGCTAGAGATTTGAAGGTACGTAGTATTTTCCACACCACCCGAGTTCTACCTACTGCCTAGGAAAATCTAAAATTAAAGATAAAAGGAAATAAGGTGACAAAAAGTGACATGAGTAAAGTGTGTACTGTAATTAATACTTATTAACCTTTAAAAAATTAAATGGAGATATATGGAAAGGAATGAATAGACCCACAAGGAAAAAACAAAGGTAAAAAAACTATATAGCACATAAAATTAAAATGAAACATGAGAACTTCTGTAGTCTTTCTAGGACTGTTATTCCATACCACCCAAATAAAACTAAAACATAGATTAGGCAATGTGATTAAAGAGACTGTAAGGGCGCCCGGGTAGCTGTCAGTTAAGTGTCTGTCTTTGGCTCAGGTCATGATCCCGTGGTCCCAGGACTGAGTCCCATGGCAAGCTCCCTGCTCAGTGGGAAGACTGCTTCTCTCTCTTCCTCTTCCTCTGTGTGTGTGTTTTTGCTCTCTCTCCACCCCCCAGCTCTCACTCTTTCTCATATAAATAAATAAAATCTCTTTAAAAAAAGAGAGATTGTAAAATTCTCAACTCAGGAATCTAAGCCTTTTTTGATCCAAAGCTACTGAATTAAATATGTCAAATCAATTATTTTGGTGTTACAGAAACCATTAAAAAGTGAGAGCCCAAGTATCAATACATAAATGTTTAGAATCATCTTTATGTAAGAGTAAGGAATATCAACCATATACTGTGTAGCCTCCAAAATAACCTTTTTCAACGTCTTCCACAGAAAATGGCTAGCCCAATGTTTTCTAACATTTTTCTCATATTTGCCAATCCAAAAAAATTTTTTTAAAGATTTTATTTATTTATTTGACAGACAGAGAGATCACAAGTAGGCAGAGAGGCAGGCAGAGGGAGAGGGGGAAGCAGGCTCCCTGCTGAGACTCGATCCCAGGACCCTGAGATCATGACCTGAGCCAAAGGCAAAGGCTTAACCTACTGAGCCACCCAGGAGCCCCCAATCCAAAATTTTGAGAGAAGACACTTGAAGTGTCATTAATAAAAAGGAATTTACTATAAAAAACTACAAAGTTACATATACATCATTTAGCAGTGGTATAATAAGTTAACAACGAATAATCCTAAAATTTATATGGAACCAGAAAAGACTCCAAATAGCCAGAGGAATGTTGAAAAAGAAAACCAAGTTGGTGGCATCACAATTTCAGACTTCATTGTATATATACACAATGTAATACTACGCAGCCATCAAAAGAAATGAAATATTGTCATTTACAATGACGTGGATGGAACTAGAGGGTATTATGCTAAGCAAAATAAGTCAATCAGAGATAGACAATTATCATGATCTCTCTGATATGAGGAATTTGAGGGGCTGGGCGGGGGGTCGTTGGGGAAAAACGAGGGGTCAAGGGAATAAATGAAACAAGATGGGATCAGGAAGGAGACAAACCATAAGAGACTCTTAATCTCACGAAACAAACTGAGAGTTGCTGGGGGGTGGCGGGGGTTTAGGGATAGGTGGCTAGGTTGTGGACATTGGGGAGGGTATGTGCTATGGTGAGTGCTGTGAAATGTGTAAGCCTGATGATTCACAGACCTGTACCCCTGGGGCAAATAATACATTATATGTTAATAAAAATAAATAAATTAAAAATTAAAAAAACAATAACCTACAAAAAACTGTGAATACTCTAAAGACAAGAATGACTCATGGCCCACCCATCAATTTCACCAGTTCTTCTTGCCATCCCCAATACCCAACAAAATGTGATTTGATAACTATCAATGTCACTGAATTATTAAATATTTTCCTGTAAAATAAGCTTCCTATTTCCTATTAATCTAATAAAATTTCACCAGTATGATCAAAGTAGACCCACAATCCCTTAGTCATTTAGCGTTAGCCTCTATTTCTCCTTACATCTTCACTCCTCTCGCACAAACCATTAAATCTCAATGGTGCTTGTTATTTATACTGCTTCCCCTCAGTATAAGGATATGGTTCTGCACATTAGAGAATACCCCAACACAAGAGTAGCTTGGCTTAAACAAGATTGAGGTTTATTTTTTCTTTCGTAGAAGTCATCTAGAGAAAGGCCATGCAGAGATGAAGGTTGCATAGTATCCAGGACCCAAGTTTCAAGTTTTCTCTTTCACCATTCTCCATGACTGGCTTCCATCATCAAGATCACCTCACAGTCCAAAATGTTTGCTAAAGCTCTAGTTACCACGTCTTCAATAAAGGTCAAAAAGGAGAAACTGAATGCCAAAATGGGATCTCTTCTAGCGGAGTCACTGACCTTCATAAGCACACACACACACATATTTCTGCTTTTATCTTTATTGCCAATCTCTTATCTACAAAATACAGTCTTTTTTTTTTTTCAAGGTGTCAATGTACCTAACTTAAAAAAAAATGAGGAGTCCACTAATATAGAGTAGAAAAATAGATTTAAGTTTGGGTAGAATACTAGAATAGCTGCATCACAAGTTCCTATCCATTTTTCATAGCTTCTAGGTAACCCTTGATACTGGGAGAAATCTCATATCATATCTTTAATCAATACAGCTAATGTAAAAGCTTTCCCCAATATATACATTTGCTTCCTTGGCTATCTGTGGAGTGTAGCCAATCCTAAACTGTACTGATCCCACAACAGGTATAAGATTTTAATTCTGAAGTCTTATTGGATAGGATTTTTCATCTATCACATCTTGTGCACCAGCTGGGATAGAAAAGTTGATTTGTTTTGTACAAGTGACCTAATAGAATGCTGGAACTCACTCTGCGTGTCTTGACCAATTAGCAAATCAATGGAGCTCCAGTGTGGTCTCTTTGTTACAAATCTTGGATCTTATTCCATAGATACATCTGCTGCATGATCACAATTATCATTAATCCCATTATAGTACCTCATTTACTGAACATGTAGTAGGTCCCTGTGCAAAGTGATCTATTTATTCATTCAGGCCTCATAATAACCCTATTATGTTATTTTTGTCCTCATTTTACAGAAAATAATAATAGCAAACATTTATTGAGTGCTTAGTATGTGCCAGGCTTACTCAAAGTATTTTATGGATAAGTACTATTATTATCCCTAATTTACAGATGAGAAGGCAGAAAAATTAGTAACTTGCCCAAAGTCACAGAGCTTATAAGGAGCAGAGCCATGGGGCACCTGGGTGGTTCAGTCAGTTAAGCATCCAACTCTTGATTTTGGCTCAGGTCATGATCCCAGGGTCCTAATATCGATCCCTTCCTGCTCCCAGAGTGGAGTATGGGATTCTGTCTCTCTCTGCAACCCCCCTCCCCCACATGCTCATGTATAAATGTACATGCTTGCTCTCTCTCTCTCTCTCTCTCTCTTAAAAATGGTAGCAGAGCCAGGATGAAAATCCTCATAAACACTGCAGAGTCTACTCAATTAACTACTATACTATAATCATAAAATAAACCAGCAGAGGGTTAAGTAACTCACCTAAGGTCACAAAACCAGGAGCCAAGATTCACAGTTAGATCTACTGTCTTGACTCCAAATGAATCAAAGCAATATGGTTTGACTGACCAAGGGATTATTACTCTTCAAGGGCAGAATTTACAAGAGAACAACACTATCAAAATAACAAACATAATCCATAAATTTCAACGATAAGCAATTGAGGAGGATGAAATGCAGTACATCCATGCTGCCTAGACTGCAGGACAGATAGACCCGCCTCTTTTAGTAACAGATAAACCCAAAGCAGCTTTGGGGAATGTACCTAGTGACTGTCATACATTAGCTTGAATAATCATTAGTATCTAAAAGATCGTGAATAAAGAGATATCTGCATTTTACAATTGCTGACAAAAAATTAAAGAGTAAACAGTTTTTTGCTACACCATACTCAATGGATATATCTAGAATCGATAATTTTTAAAGACATCAAGAAAAATATTTTAAGAAATAATAAAAAGTAACAGAATCAGACATTTTGTTGCCATCTGTCAGAACTAAAAAACTTGTAGTTCTTTCACCTATAATTACAACCCTAACTCTTATTCTTTGAGAGATACATAAATTATGCTATAAATTTCTTTAGTATTTTTTCCTAAGATTAACAATGTACAATTCTAATACCAGAGTCAAAAATGCCTGTGTTCTCCCTCTCTAGAAAACAATAAATAAAATGAAACCCCCCCCTTCCTCCACTCAAATAAATAAATAAATAAATAAGCCAATGTTAAGACAGAGCACACAACATACAAATCACAATGCTACTACTGGTTCATTTTCAAACGCCCCTAAGAATGTCAAGTCTCTCTTCCAAGAACAGCATAGACACATAATGACTATTAGAAGGAGTATCTTGCACCTAGTACAGTAACTGAAACACTGTAAGCATTAATGATGAATGAAGCTCACATCACCAATCGAATCAACCATGAGAGTCATTCACTTTCATGAACACCTCATATCCTATTAAAAAAAATTAGGCTCAGTATATTGTTCTTCATCAAACACATCCTTTTTTCCTAATTCCAGACTAAATGAGACATTCTCAGTTAAGTTCATACCAGTTCATGTTTATACTCTACTTCCAATTACCAATGCTTTTAAACTAATTGGAGGAATTTTAAAGAATTGAACAGTATTAAACGTATAGTTCACTAGATCCTCAATGGTTAAAACATAAAACATATTTTTATTAGTAAAAAGTTACTATACTGGGGTGCCTGAGTGGCTCAGTTGGTTAAGCATCTGCCTTTGGCTCAGGTCATTATCTTGGGGTCCTGGGATCAAGCCACACATCAGGCTCCCTGCTTGGGGTGGGGTGGGGGAGAGTCTGCTTCTCCCTCTCTCTATTCCCCTCCCTCCCACTCATGTGCTTGCTCTCTCATAAATAAATAAAATTGTTTTTTAAAAAAAGTTACTATACTAAGAATTATTTTAAGATTTTTTTTAGTTATACTGATTCCTGTTGAAAGAAAGGAAAAGAGAAAGAAAGAAAGAAAGAAAGAAAGAAAGAAAGAAAGAAAAGAAAAGAAAAGAAAAGAAAAGAAAAGAAAAGTATAAAAGATCCAGTGATCCTCAGTGAGGCATAAAAGTACCAAAAAGAATCAGCTATTATAAATCATTAGCGTTACACCAACTTTAATTTAATGCATCACTTGACTAGGAACTAATATTAGATGAAAAGCAGCCAAAGCAGCTTTTATTTATAGCTATGTGTGGAATAACAACAGAAATGTTGTTACTAAAAGCAATTTAATTTAAGCAACATTTAGAAGTGAATTTTTATACATAATGGTATTTGAACACAATCTGAAATGGGAAGGACATATCACTTGCTAAGAATATCATTCCTCATTTTACAAGTGTTAAGAGATCTCTATTTTTACCACAAGGGAGTAATAGGATCCAGAATTAACTTCAAAATGTAAACTACTAGAAAAGTGAATAAACTATGTATCTGACTTTGGACAATAGGTAAAACAAAACTGATTCCTTTAAAAAAAAAAAGGAGGAGGAGTCAAAGAAGGAGGAGGAGAAGGAAGAGAAGAAAGGGAACAGGAAGACCTATAATTACCTGGGATTCGTTCTGAAAGAACTTTTGTAATTATAGTATGTTGAAGGAGAAACCCAAATAGAATCTAGTGCATTGCTAAGTTGAAAAGGCAGAGGTCAAAGCACAAAAACAAAACAAAACAATTATTTGGGGGGAAAAGTCCCCGAAGTGAGAGAGTTATACAAAGATCTATTTTGTAAATTTTAAAGAGAGAGAGATTCCCTTAAATTACCTGAATAATAATCTATATATGCATAGGGTGAAAACACATAAAGTTAAGCAAAAACAAGTTCTGGGAAAGAAAAACTAACAGGTAGCTAAATCTGAGTAAAATTATTTGATGATACTAGAGCTCACAGAGGGCCAGGAATCGTTAGACTTCTTACAAACAAGACAGAGGAGAGTCCTCACTGAATCCTTGGAACATACAGTAAAGTCCCAAAGAGAGGTCCACCTTAGTAATGATGCTGAGAGCACAAAAATAAAGGTTACCTCTAGACCTACCTTAGAAAATCTTAAACACATTAACACACATGGAAAGGGAAGAGGGAAGAAAATAAATTTGCTGCCGCTTAGTCTGGCTCAGAAAAGCTCAGTCTCAAAACTCTCCTGCCCCTGCAGTGCCAATTTGCACAACATGCTGGGTCATCCCATGTGCCATTTGGAAGAACAGCTGCCACTGCCACCATAGGAAAGGAGACTGAGATACGTGAGGTATTGTCATGACCAAGAATAAAGGTAAAGGAGGAAAAAACAGGTGCAGGGGTAAGAATGAAAATGAACTTGAAAAAAGCTGGTGTGTAAACAGGATGAATAAGAGTATAACTACATAGTCAAAATGTTGGGAAATGTATAATTAGAAGTAATATGTCTTGATGGTGTGAAGAGATTATGTTATATGAAAGGAAAACTGAGAAAAATGGCTTTAATATACCTCATACATTATATTGGTCTGTCAGACTATGAGGATAACAAAGCTGATAAATTTTAAACTATGACGCAGATGAAGGTATAAACCTAAAGGCATGTGACAAGCTTCCAAAGCCTGCTAAAATCAGTGAGACATACATTTGGTGCTGGAGATGATGAAATCCAGTTTGACGACACTAGAGATATTGATAGAGACCATGATGATATTTAAATTGAACTCAATGTTTTACATTCCAAATTTTCTGAGGATTAAATCCAAAAGGAGGTATGGCTTCCTTG
Source organism: Ailurus styani (assembly GCA_002007465.1). Taxonomy (NCBI): domain Eukaryota; kingdom Metazoa; phylum Chordata; class Mammalia; order Carnivora; family Ailuridae; genus Ailurus; species Ailurus styani. The sequence continues at coordinate 1,879,397 of LNAC01000027.1, read as the reverse complement.
TCCTTTAAAAGTTAACCAGACTTCTGGGGTACTTGGGAGTTGGTTGAGTGCCCGACTCTTGGTTTCAGCTCAAATCATGATATCTGGGTCATGGAATCAAGCCCTGTGTAAGGCTCTGCACTTGGCGGAGAGCCTGCTTGAGATTCTCTCTCAGCCCCTCTCCACCTCTCTAAAATAAATAAATCTTAAAAGAAAAAAAAAAAGTTACCAGACTTCAGTGTAGCTTAGTCATTTTATCATGGCATCCCTTTCCTGAATGAATAGGTGAACTCCTTATGCTCGAATACTCTTGGAAGCAGTACTTCTGTCTTCTTGATTGATCTCTCATTAGTTAAATGAAAACTATAATATATGTTAACAACAAGTAACTTTAAGAAGTAAGCTTTTATAGAACCCAGGTATGTTTAATTTCAAAGTCCTATGTTCTTAACCATAACTCTCTTTTTAAAAGGGGGAAAAAAATGGGATGCCTGGCTGGCTCAGTCAGTTAAGCGTCTACCTTCAGCTTAGGTCCTGATGGTCCTGGGATGGAGTCCCACATTTGGCTCCTTATTCAGCAGGGAGCCTGCTTCTCCCTCTCCCTGCCACTCCCCCTGCTTGTGCTCACTCTCTCTTTGACAAATAATAAAATCTTTTAAAAAAATAAAAAATAGAAAAGGGGAAAAATGTCTATATGATAGTATACTGGAAGATTAATGAGCAAATCCTATTATGCAAAAGAAAATGTTTATGGTGTGAAGAATACTGGAACAGAGATAACAATATCTGCCTCTCAGATAAGAAAATCAAGGCATTTAAAGGTGAATTAATGGGCGGTGAGAATGGTGTCACACTGCTAGCAAATACCAAACAGAAATTTCAGCCCAGCAGCCTGATTCCAGATTTTACTGCAAGGATGTCTTTCACAGCCAAGTATCTTCCCAGTCTAGACCAGACATCTGCAACAAAACGATCCCTTTCAATAGTCAGGATAAGAAATAAAATCTTTGCCATCCCAAGAACACTACTAATTAATAGTGGCTTTGGGAAGAATCATTCTACCTAAAGAACTCTCTTTGTTTTCTTATGATCTATAAAGACCTCTGCAGCTTGAAATATTATCATATGAACTTTAGAAAGCAGGGGGCAGGGGATTTCTTCAAAACTCCCCCTCCTCATTCATGAATTCATCTGTATTTATCCACTGCCCCACTGCCTACCGTGTGTCTGACAGTATACTAAGTGACAAAACAGAGGTAATACCCATTTTAGTGGATCACAGAATCTACTGGGAAAGCAAAAATGAAACAAATAATTACACATTTCTTATGTTTCTAAAATATGCTGAGCCTACCCCCAACACAGGGATTTTGAACTTATTGTCTGAACTATCCTTGTCCAAATATCCACCATAGTACTTTCCTCATCAAATTCAGGTCATCATCACTCAACTATCACCTTCTCAATAAAACCTTCCCTTACCATTCTATTTAAAAATGGTATACTTCCCACACCAACATTCCCTACCATCTTCCCTGATGTACTTACTTTTCTCTAGAATACTTATCACCATCAAACATACTTATTTGTTTAGTATCTGTATTCCCATTAGAATTAAAGCTCCACAAGGTCAATAATTTCTGTCTATATTGTTCAGTATCACGCAATTGAATATTGTTGACTAATGAATAAATTAGTGCAATGAAGGAAAGTCCAAGAATAGTGACAGTGTATAAAAGAAGAAACCATTAATTTCATTTAGACTAACATATACAATGTTATTTATATACATGCCTTTATGTAATAATTAAAATACCAATTATAAATGCTATCTATCATTCATGTATATGGTATTAATTTAAGCATTTTGTTTCAGTTTTTCTATAATTCCTTTCTTATATTTTTAAACATTTGAAGTATATATAACAATAACTTACTGATAAAGAGGTTCACATTTTTATTCTAGAAGGGAGTCAACATCTAACAAAATGATTTATTCTCCATTCTATCAACTATCTCACCTTAAAAAATGAAGACGATATGAGATGTACTATTCTACCTGGATTTGATATTACCATACTCACTGAACTAGAACAAGCATCTTATTTTTCAGAAATGGAAAACTAAAAATAAAGAGAGAGAGAGAAAGAGAGAAAGGGACCTAAAAATCACCTTCTAAGGTGTATAGTTTTATTTCTTTGCTTCATATGCTCAGTGTAAGATTTTATACAATTATGGCACTTATAGCTAAACATCTAGAAAAAATTTGTCTCAAGTTTGGTGTATCATAGTCCAAAGGACTATGTGGCCTGACAAAACTCTTGTTTTGAAGAATGACACTTTTATTTATATCTAAGCAACATTAACCTCTCATTTAAACAAGTATTTAACAGTAATCATTTTAAAATCATTTAAAAGGATAAACAGACTTTGTGACACAATTTTCAAATTCAATCACCTATCATTTGAAACTCCAATAATCAGTCAATATGATCTTCCAGAAGATAAAAAAAACGAAGTTGCTATAGTATTTCTAATAAAATGAGTTTGTTATGAATAATCTATGTGTACAATGGAATTTTTCATGAGTCCTCTAATCTGTCCTCACAAAAACACAACTTATTATAAGAAATTTGGAAGAAAATACTCATGAAGAAATAATTTAGTATGATCTGCCCTATTATACTGTGAAAACCTCAGAATATTAACCAACTATAACCAGGACTCCCAAAATGCATGTATTCTTTCCCATAATTAAGAAAACCAGGGGTGCCTGCGTGGCTCAATAGGTTAAGCGTCTGCCTTTGGCTCAGGTCACGATTCCAGGGTCCTGGGATCAAGCCCCACTCTGAGCTCCCCGCTCAGTGGGGAGCCTGCTTCTCTCTCTCCCTCAACTCCCACTAAAGCTCTCTTGCTCACCCTATCCCAAAAAAAGAAAATCAGTAATCATACTAAGCAAAGAAAGCAAAAACAAATCTTCAGATAAAAAATACAATTAAATATAATATCAATTAATATCTATATGCAAACTAAGCTTTCAAACACAGAAAACAGCTAAAGAATGGTCTCAGTTCATCTTTTAATTACGCAGACATTCCTCAAAGTACTATAAAAACCAAAATTACTATATAAAAGTTTCTTACTATTATATACATTTTAAAATGTTACTATTCATTTTAAAAATATACCCTGTGAATATTAAAGATAAATATTAAATGTTTAAGGTAAGTATTTCCCTCTGGTTAACTTTTTTCCTCCAGAAAAAAAATGTGGAATTCCTTAATGTTGACACATTTTATATTTACAGGACAATGGACCATCAACCAGTAACAATGTCTACTGATACAGATATTAAGTTTAAAACTCAATTTATCCCCAAACATGTAAATTAGCCAATTAGTTTTAAATTATGGCACATGGTCACTGTAAAACAAAAGAAACAATTGCAGAAATGCATAAAAGATAAAGAAAAGGTCATAGGAAATTTATCTTCTGAAAGAATAATTCATGAGTTACCATTTCTGCACCATCTCTCCAGACATTTTACTTAAAGATAAACAGTCTTACATTAAAGGACTCATTGCATACATCCTATTCTATAGCCTACTTTAATTCATTAGGTAAAGAACACTTTTCATCTCAGCCAGTATATACCTTTGCATGTCATTATTTTTATAAGACCCCAGTGTATACTACATTCTATGTATTTCTAACAAACTTACTTAACCATTTTCCCTATTAATAGATATTTGGTTTGTTTCTATTTTTTCATTTTTAAAATGAAATATCTATAATACAGTGATCAGGACACTCCACACTTCTTCACTACAATTCTCCTTACTCCAAAACCTTCTCCAGAAAGCAGAACTCATCTATTCAAATATTTTTAAGTGCCTATTATATTCCACTCACTGTTCAAGGCAATCTAAGTTCCAACAGTGTAGGGACTGATTCTATTTTAGTCACTGCTTTATTCCCTGCATTTAGCGGATTGTCTGGTACATAGGAGACTATCATATATGTGTTGAGTGATTATGCTTGTTCATTCACCCCTTCAGTTTTGACTTTGAAATTAGTTCAGTTTTCTTTCTTTTTCTTTTTTCTCTCCCCCCGCCCCCAACTCTGGAGAGTAATGAGCCTGTAAATGTCTATCACTCACAATTCAAGCTCACTACTGGGAGTCAAGCAGATGAATATGGAGAAAAAAACAGTACTACAGCATTAGCTTTTGGAACCTCTGTTCAGCTGTCTTTAAAATGTTCAAAGTTCCTTTTGAGCTTCAAAACATCATCCATAGGAAATGTGAATCTAACAGCTAGCTGTATGTTTTCCTTTGGTCTAACATTTCAGTGGAAAAAGAGTAGTAACACTCTCCAAAAGGTCCAGCTGGCACACACAGAGAAACCTTAAAAATCCAATTAAACTGCGAAATTATGATTGAATTCATAAAAGATTTATATTGCTTTTCCAGGAAAAATAGTTTGAGAGAGAAAGAAAAAGACCACTGAAATACCAAAATATAACAAAATGTTTATATTCTAATCAAATTTCAGCTTTTAAAATTACCATAGATCTGCTGAGAAGCCTTATTTAGAGGTTATACATGCCTATTCTGTTTTCTCTCATTTGGAAAATTCAGGTACTATATAAATTAAATTAGAATCACAAATCTGGGAAGAACCTTGAGACATATGGAGTTCAACCTTCTGCCTGTTACTCATGTACAGTTAAGCCAGTTTGCATACATAAACAATGTATCCACAACAAAGAATTACCTAGCTGATGGTGGGGATGGGGATATGGGGTAGGAGATGTGATAAAGAGTTAAGGTGGGAGTCTGGGAAAAGAAATGTTAAATCATTCTAAGAATGTTTTCATTAGAGAAAACTGTTTAGAGGAATGTCATGATTCAACTTCCATTTTAGAATTATCTTTCTAGAATTTATGTTTGAATGTTAAATGCATATGTTAAATACATATGCTTGAATGGAATATCCAAGTTGATTATGGTGAAGTATTTTGCCTCCTAACTGGTGAGGACGACATGCAAAAATTTAGTGAAAGAGGATGCTGGTTTGTATTAGAATGTGAATACCTCTTCAAACTCCAAAAAGCAGGGTATTTTTATAAACACACCAACCAGGGTATTTTTATAAACACACCCTATTATTAGATTGTAAGTTCAAAACAGTGTATCATGATTTTATGACTCTTTATATCCCCACTATTTAGAATACATAATAGGTATTTAATATTCACTGATGGCACTGAAAATATATTTATCTAGTCCATTTAAATAGAATTTCATTACCACAAAAATTTTTCAATATTAAAATATATATAAAAACATATTACTACACTTGGAACAGATAACTTATACACCAATGTTCATAGCACTATTACTCACAACAACCCAAATGTCCGCTGACAGATGAATGGATAAACAAATGTGGCACATTCATAAAATAAAATATTATTCATTCTTAAAAAGAATGAAATTCTGATACATGATATAACATGGATGAACCCTAAAGACACTATGTTAAGTGAAAGAAGACAGTCACATAAGAACAAATATATGATTCAACTCACAAGAAGAACCTAGAATAGTCAAACTCATAAGGACAAAACAATGGTTGCAGGGGCTGGAAGTAAGAAGGAACGCAGAGTTAATGTTTCATGAGTGCAGTAGTTTGGGATACTGAAAAAGTTCTGGCACAACAATGGAAACATACTTACACTGAATTACAGTGTAAGTATCTATACAACTAATTACATACTTAAAATGCTTAAATGGTAAATTTTATGTTATATATATTTTACCACAATAAAAAAGGACAAAAATACTACTTTATGAATGACTTGTCCAAATAACACTTTATAAGTGTACAATCACAGAATTCTAATAGCCTTTAACATTAAATTATTAAGAAAAAAAGGAGTTAAAAAAATAAACATCCAGTTCTACACACATCTGGTTTCTTTAAAAAACAAGTACAAACAAACAAAAAAAACCCTTGAAGAAACAGTTATTTTGATTTCAGCAATACCAATAATGCATGCATTTATTCTAACTTTGTAAACCCTTTGCTTTATTTCAAAAATACTTAAACATAGTGATAATCAACATATCCATATGTTTTAACAGTCATACATAAATTCATCTCCACTTTCTCAGCAGAAACTTGTCTGCACTTAAATGTTTTTGCAATTCAGTTTTGATTCTATTTTCTTATATCTTTTTCCTTGCAGGTAAAAACTATATGTGCAAAGACTATTCCCTACTTTCTGCAACATTTTCAAGGCAGTTAACAAACAATCTAGTAAGAAATACAGTATGTCAAATAAAATGAAAAGCTGGTAATTCTTGAAAGCGATTAACATTCTGTATGCTAGGGCGCTTGGGTGGCTCAGTGGGTTAAAGCCTCTGCTTTCGGCTCAGGTCATGATCTCAGCGTCCTGGGATCGAGGCCCGCATCGGGCTCCCTGCTCAGCGGGGAGCCTGCTTCCTCCTCTCTCTCTCTGCCTGCCTCTCTGCCTACTTGTAATCTCTCTCTGTGTGTCAAATAAATAAAATCTTAAAAAAAAAAAAACCAAAAAAAACCCATTCTGTATGCTAAATTATTTCCTAACCTTTGAGAAAGGTGTAAGAAAATAAGTTAAAATTTACAAGCATCTCAACATATACAAAAGCTAACACAACTGCTACAAGACACAAAGGCAATGATATTTTTGCTAATTATAAAAATGATTCACATTCAAACAAATCTAACTGAAATTCATGGAAATATACAACATTCTTCAAAATACAAACTCCCTAGTTTAATAGAATATACCACACAAACATCAATTTCTATTCTATGATGTCAAAGAAATTATACTGACTTAACATATAAATTCAACAATATTGATTTAATTTGTAACTCATTTGGCATTATTCATTAATCAGACTCAACCTTAATTTACCAACTAAACTTTAATATCGGTTAATTATTTCTCTGGTAGTTACCAAACCTGGCAGTTTTCAGTATGGATTAATTTTCCAAGATCTGCCCACAAAACTATTATTGTGTACTGAAGTCTCACTAAAAATGAAGTTACCTAAGATAAAAATAATAAAAGCAAAGAAAGAGGTATATTCAAGTGTTTGACTTCCTTAGTACCCTATTCATATTCCTTCTAGAGGTAGCTATTTCAAGTGACAATAAATCCTTTGATCCATAATTTCCCTACTTTCCCAATGAATTACATTAAGCAAAAATTAAGTAAACTATCATAGTAAAGTCATTCCATAAAAAAAAAACCTAGAAATATACTTTTCCTTATTATGTTCTTCTTAGTATATATTCCTAAAAATATATTGTGGGTCTTGTGTCCAAAAGATCTATCCAGCAAAACTCACATATTTATGCAAGTTTTTAGCAGTTTAACATTCACATTCAGATTCAAGAAAAATTTCTTAGACTACACTAGGAACTGAATTCCAACCACAACTTTATAAAATGGGTGTTATGATCTCATGTTAAAGGAAAATGAGGCTCAGAAAAACAAAATAATTTGATCTCACAATCAGTAACTAGTGAATTAAAGAGGTGGAATCCAGATATTACTGATTCCAAAAGGAAGAAGGAAGAGAAGTAACACTTGTTCTATGTCAGACATGACCCAGGCACTTGGCACACATTTTGTCATTTAGTTCTTAACCACTGCTTTGTAAGGTAGACACAGTCTCCATTTTGAAGATGAAGAAACTGAGGTAAGAAGTGATTTGACTTGACCAAGGTTTGTCCAGAAAATAGGCAGCTAAGACAGGACAGAAACCCTGGGATTATACATTGATAGATTTTTGTCCTCAAACCATGATTGTGATCCAAGGAGGGAAGTTCATTTGACATGTTGTTTTATTTTTGTTTTCAGGATTTTTTTCTTTTTCTTTCTTCTTCTTCTTTCTTCTTCTTCTTTCTTCTTTTCCTTCTCCTTCTCCTTCTTCTCCTTCTTCTCCTTCTTCTCCTTCTTCTCCCTCTCCCTCTCCCTCTCCCTCTCCCTCTCCCTCTCCCTCTCCTTCTTCTTCTTCTTCTTCTTCTTCTTAGAGAGAGTATGTGAGCAGCGGGTGAGGGCGGAGGTAGGGGGGCAAAGGGAGAGAATCTCAAGCAGGCTCCATGCCCAGTACAGGGCCCAGCATGGGGCTGGATCTCACAACTCTGAGATCATGACCTGAACCAAAATCAAGAGTCAGATGCTTAATCAACTGAGCCACTCAGGCACCCGTTTTCAGTTTTATTTGTTTGCTTTTCTATTGAAAAGGGAACAATTTTACCATTTTAAAAAGATTTCTAATTCTTTTAGAGAACGATATCTCTGTTGGTAATCCCTGTAAGGTCACTGTCGTGAGTCTACCAGGCAAACAAAAGATAACAATGATACAGCATGTAGCATGCAAATGGATGTCAACCCAATATTAATCCAATAATCTAATAGGAAAACACAGAATACCTTTTGTCATTAGAATAGCTTTGCTAAGAATCAGAGCCTTTTGAACCAGGTGCCAATTCTTGAAACACTACTTTGAGCCACAAAAAATGAGAATTAAAGTTTAGGGAAAGAAGGTGAAATACTACTCCTCATTCTACCCAATGCTCCTACATTCCACTAACTGAAACCTATGATCCTGATCCTCACTAGCATAACTCTACAGGACAGAAAGAGCAGGGAGAAAAGGCTGGTCTCAGAATGGGAAAGAAACACCACCATTTCAAATATAAAATCAAACCTAAGTCATTTTCGTCCCTCCTTGAGGAAGTTTGGCAATGTAACACTCAAAGATCTGTCTTCTACTAGCCTATAAAACCGTCTAAAATCCAGTTAGAATATTCTCTTCCTTTACAAATTCTCACTTGTCTTTTCTCATCTGCTTCTGTTCTTACTCAAAATCTACTCAAAAAAAAATAATAATAATAATAAGGCAGTCAGACATCCAAAGCTCTATTATTCAGGAGCAAAGGTCAATAATTATCAAATACTGGCCAAGGCATGAAGGATTCATATTTCAGAGTAATTTTCAAATTTTGCTACATGGAACCAGAGTTGTATGAAATATTCCTAGTAGCTAATGAATGAGAGAAAATGCCAGGTAGGTTTCATTTATAAAAGTATATAACTCACATATACTCATTCATTATACCAAAGTTGAGGCCAGAAAAATGTATAAGTATCACAATAAAATCAAAGTTCTAAAAGTCTTACCCTAGAATATGTAAGAGGTAGAGGGGAGGCAGGTGATAATTTGTTGTATTTTTTAAAATGAATCCTCATCTTTCTTTTCTCTGATCTCGTTTATGATGCAAATCCTACAGGAAACAAATTAAAGTCTAAAATGAACTCTGAAATTTCTGAAGAATACCATTTTCATTGTTTTTTTTTTTTAAGATTTTGTTTATTTATTTGAGAGAGAGAGTGTGTGCGCAGTAACGGGGAGGGGCCGGAGCATAGGGAGAGGGAACACAAAGGGGAAGGAGAGAGAGGGGGGAGAGAATCTGATGCAAAGTCCCCACTGAGAGCAGAGTCTTCATCTGAATCAAGCAGGTCTTGATCTGAAGACCCTGAGATCATGACCTGTGCCAAAACCAAGAGGAAACCAACTTAACTTACGGAACCACCCAAGCACCCCTACCATTTTCATTCTTGAGAGGAATGTGTATTCTGCTACTATTGGATGAAATAATCTACAAATATCAATCATATCTGGTTGATTGATAGTGCCGTTGAGTTCAAATATGTTCTCACTGATTTTCTGCCTGCTAGATCTGTCCATTTTTAAGATAAGAGTGTTGAGATACCCAACGATAATAGTGGAGTCATCTATTTCTTTTTGCAATTCTCTCAGTTTTTGCCTCACATATTTTGATGCATACATATTAAGAATTATGTCTTCCTAAAAACTGACCCCACTGTCATTATATAATGATCCTGTTTACACTTGAAGATTTTCCTTGCTCTGAAGTCTGCTCTGTCTGAAGTTAATAGAGCTAATCCAGCTTTCTTTTGATTAGTGTTAGTATGGTACATCCTTCCCCATCCTTTCATTTTTATTCTGTATGTGTTTTCACATTTAAAGTGGGTTTCTGTCAATAAAATATAGTTGAATCTTGTCTTTTGATCCACTCTGACGGTCTCTCTTCACTGAGTATATTTAGACCACTGGCATGTAAACTAATTACTGATATACCTGGATTGATATCTTCCCTATTTGTTACTGTTTTCTATTCACTGCCCTTGTTCTTTGTTCTACTCTTTCTCTTTTGTGGTTTAAATTGAGGATTTTATGAGATTCCATTTTCGCTCCCTTCTTAGCATGTCAATTATACTTCTTTTTTCAGCTTCTTTAATTGTTGCCCTGGAGTTCACAGTATACATTTACAACTAATCCAAGTCCACTTCATGGGTAGTGAAGTACAAGTACCTTATAACAGAATATCCTTAATTCCTCTTTCCCAACCCTTGAATCATTGCTGTCATTCATTTCACTTATATTTAAACTACACTCATTGAATATATTGTTGATATCATGATTTTAACCAAATTAAGTTATCTGTAAGATCAATTAAGAAAAAGAAAAATTCAAGTTATTTTAAAGTTATTCAAAAGTTATTTTAAAGTTATTTCCCTTCACCTAATCCTTCTCTAAAGTTCTCCCCTTTTTTAATGTAGATCCAAGTTTCTGGCCTATAAAATTTTCCTTCTCTGAAGAGCTTATTTTAATATGTCTTACAAGGCAAGCCCACTACAAACAAATTTTCTACATCTTTATCTGAGAAAGTCTTATTCTCCTTCTCTTTAAAGGATAATTTAGCAGGACACAGAATTCTAAATTGTTGCATTTTTCTCCCAACACTTTATTCCACTTCACTCTTTTCTTGCTTGTGTGATTTCTGAAGAGAAGTCAGATGTAATTCTTACCTTTGCTCCTCTATAGATAAGGTGTTTTTTCCTCTCTGGCTTCTTTCAAGATTATTTCCTGTTTGGTTTTTTGCAGTTTGAATATGATATGCCTAGCTGAAATTTTGGAGACACTTAACCTGTCTGGTGTTCTCCAAACTTCCTGGATCTGTGGTTTGGACTCTGACATTAATTTGGTGAAATACTCTGTCAACATTGCTTCAAATATTTCCTGTTCCTTTTTCCCCTTTCTCTCTTTCTGGTATTCCCATATGCATATGGGTATACCTTTGGTATATGCATATATTATACCTTTTGAAATTGTCCCATAGTTCTTGGATATTTTTTAAATTTTTTTCAAGCTTTTTTCTCTTTGTTTTTTAAATCATTTTTTTTTCTTTTTTAAGATTTATCCATTTATTTTAGAGAGAGAAAGTGGTGGAGAGGGGCAGAGGGAGAGAGAGCCTCAAGGCACAGAGCCTGACACAGGGCTGAATCCCACAACCCCAAGATCATGACCTGAGCTGAAACTGAGAGTTGGATACTCAACCAACTGAGCCATCCAGGTGCCCCTGGATGGCTTTTAATTTTAGAAGTTTCTACTGACATATCCTCAAGCACAGAGATTCTTTCTTCAACTATGTTTGGTCTTCTAATAAGCCCATCAAAGGCATTCTTCATTTCTGTTACAGTATTTTTTATTTCTAGCATTTTTTTTCTTTCTTAGAATTTCATCTTTCTACTTACATTATCCATCTGTTCTTGCATGTTGGCTATTTTCTTCATTAGAGCCCTTGGCATAGTCATAACTGTTTTAAATTCCCGGTCTGATCATTCCAATATCGCTGGTGTGTTTGAGTCTGATTCTCATGCTTGCTCTGTCTCTGTAAACTGTACTTTCTGCTTTTAAGTGTGCCTTGTAATTTTTTTGTTAGAGGCCAGACATGATGCCCTGGATAAAGGGAACTGTGGCAAACAGACATTTAGTAATGTGGGGTAAGAGAAGTGTTCTATAGTCCTATGATTAGGTCTCAGTCTTTTAGTGAGTCTCTGCTCCCAAGTTATGACCTTCACAAGTTCTTCTCAGTCCTTCTGCACCCCTCCACCTCGACCAGCCCCGCCCCCAACACACACACATACACACACACCCCTCAGGTTGAAGAGTATGGCTAGAGGAGGAACAGGATGGCTGGAATTGGACACTTCTCTTCCCCTACATGGAAGGCTAAAACAGGCTAGAGTTGGGTATTCCCCTTCGTCCAGGTCAGTTAGGCTCTGATAATACCGTAAAAGGTTAGAGACTGATAAAGTAACCTTTCTTTACAGCAGATCTTGTCGAGAAAAACAGAATGCCTTGGCATATTTCAAAATGATTGACTTCCCTTTCCCCTGTAGGAAGTACGAAGGCATTTTTCTCTAATACTCACTGTGAAGACAAGGTAGAGCTGGAGGTAAAACCATGAAAAGTGTGAGATTCCTATACTTGGGCCTCCCTAGAATTTCTACCTCAGACTTGTCCACATTGAGCCTCTGGCAATTCATTAATTACATTTTAGGTTTTTTCCTACCCAGTACTGGTTCCCTTGGAGGTCTCTGCTCCTATGCTCTGCTAAAGTAAGTTGTCATTCTCTGTATTTGCCTTTCTGTCTCTCCAATCTGGGCATAGCAGCTTGCCCTGTGACCTCACCTCTGTGAAAAATCTAACAAAGTTGAAAGTTTTCAGTTTGTTCAGTTTCTTACTTACTGTTATGATAGAGTGATAACTTGCATGCCAGGCCAAAAACCACTGAAAAATCTCCATTTTTAATTTTTACCTTCACATTTTACTAACTGATAAAGTGATATATAACACTCTTATGCTATTAAGGAGACAGAGAAAATAAAGTTCGGAATTTGTCTCAATGGCACATAGATTACCTAAAATACAACTGATCATAGAGTTTACCCTGTAAGTAATACCAGAATGCAAATTATTAAACAATACACTCCATCCTTTCTTTCTGAAGTAATGAAAACATATAAATCAAAAATTATAGGGACCATTTAGATCCTGAATTATGATTACAAACTAAAATAGCTCCTAAATAAAGACCTAAATATTAGATTTCCATAGAGGCTTTTCAAAAAAAATCTATCAGTAAAAACTGTAATTCACTGGTACCTTTGCTGCTCAGTTTGCAGGAAAATAAAGCCTATTCCTTAATTCCTAAAATAGAATGATAATATCTTCTAAACAAACTTAAGTTTCCATATTCTTCCTCTGGAGGAAAAAAAAATCAGTAAAAAACCAAAATTTCTATGTGAAATCTGACATTTGGATGACAATTCCCAGCATTTGCTATCACTGTGGAATCAACTTTTATCAAAGTTAATTTACTTAGAAAATCGTAGTCCACTGTATGGTGCTGTCTGCTGTTCTTATAACAAGAAATACAGCTAACTTTTTTTTCCAAATTACACTGTAAAACAGCCCATTACTCTTTATATTATTGACTTAAATTTTATTCAGCTGAGTTTTAACATACTTAATCAAATGCATGCTGGTTAAATAAGATGAAAATATCTAATTCACCTTAAAAAATTTGAAAGCATGTTGCAAAAAAGTCCCCAAACATAGCAAGAATGTCAGAATAACCAAACCCAAGGGAACATATTATCAGTATCTTCACTTCACATAAACATAACTTTATTTTATATTGTTGGTTTCCACATCTGAGATGCATTAGGTACAACAGACATATCTGAGCCCTTACTATATTGAACAGATGGTGAACCATTACAAAATCAGAAACAAGGGTAACATCTTAAAGAATTATTAATAATCTTGCTCTTCATCCAGAGGAGAGCCACAAAGCTGGATAAATACTTTTCCTATGAGGATAATGAGGAATTAGGGTGAAATACATAGGAAATGATTTGGGGATGGTCACAAAAAGCACTGGGAAAAGTGACTACAGTAACAAGTAAAAAAAAATATATATATATATATATATATATACGTGTGTGTGTGTGTATGTGTATACACACACACACACACAGACACACACACACACACACACACACACACACATATATGGAGAAAGAGTAATTGATATATATATGGAGAAAGAGTAACTGACCCAAAAAGAGGTTGTCAAATGAGAACGGAGATGGACGCTTGTGAAAGAAAAGAATGCTCTGAAAGTTCCATTCTTAATTTGCTGAACATAAAATATATTCTTGAGACCCCACATTCCTGCAATCCCAAAACAAAGTCAGAATCTAACTAAAACTAAGACTTAGTAATTAGCATAGTTTCTAGCTAAAGTAATAACCAATAAAAATGGAGCCAATTATGTCAGTTCACAAGGGATAAATGAAAACATCAAAGACAAAAAACCAAAAAACAAAAATTAAGATTCTCTCATCGTGTCAAGTGGTTATATATATGTAAAAATGAACTATCCAGGTGAAAATGGCTAAGAGACAAGATAGTCTAGCAGAGAGAACACAGAATGTACTCCTGCTCCAAAAGAAGTCACATGATTTTTAGAAAGTCACTGAATATCTCCAGAGCTGAAATAATGTAGTATCAGTGGAATCTTTTTAGGAAAAGTGATACAGCATCAATAAATAATATAGTGCTTTCTGGGTGAAGGAACACTACCTACCTAAAAGAGAAGGAATACTACCTTCCTAACTTTTAAAGAGAAAAATTTGATTTATTAATAAAGTTATTTCAATATTAACTGTGAAAAACAGCTTACCTTCCTTCCACTAGAAAATAAGCTGACAAAACCGCATGGTATTTCCAAAGGAAGATATTATTGCTTGAATCTGGGTCACTAAAATTATCACTGTGCAAAATAAGAAAAGAAAGGGATAACATTAATTATCTATAATTATACATTTTCTTTGTTGTTAACATGAAACATATCTCATATAATATCTCACAGGCCATTCAAATGAAATACATGTCCCTAGGTTTGAAATCTCTAGTGATAGCTCCTTTGAAGACTGAACAAATTGTTAAAACTATCTAAACAACTCCTGATCACTAAATGTGAATAAATTTTTTTCTAACTAAAAAAATTTTTTTAATATTACGGTTCTCACACCACTTTAATTTATTTTCCCCTAACAACATGGAAGTTCAGCTATACAAAAACCCCTCACTATTAAAAAACAAAAAAACCACACACACAGACACACACAAAAATGGGGGGGGGGTGGATATTCAAACAGCTTCAAGGACAAAAAACATGCTTCACACTATATCGTATTTACAGTTCCTCATCTAGAATTCAACTAACATCCAACTGCAGCAATCAGCCAAGCTTGGTGAATTAAAATAACAGTAATTTTGACAGATTATCTTCTATAAATATTCAAATATGGGCGTTTATGTACATGTAAGGGTCTCTATATGCCAATCAAAATGCTTTGTTTAGGATCCTAAAACTAAGCTTTTTTCACCCTTCTTTTCTGTAGGAATCCCCCTAAGTCCTTAGCTTTCATTTTAACTCTTTCACCTCAGCTGATAAAGGGGCCAATTATTTCTCTGTTCATAGCCTGAATTATCATCCATAACCTGAATTAAAAATTTAAGGATAATGGGCGCCTGGGTGGCTCAGTGGGTTAAAGCCTCTGCCTTCAGCTCAGGTCATGATCTCAGGGTCCTGGGACCGAGGCCCACATCGGGCTCCCTGCTCAGTGGGGAGCCTGCTTCCTCCTCTCTGCCTGCCTCTGCCTACTTGTGATCTCTCTCTCTGTGTCAAATAAATAAACAAATAAAATCTAAAAAAAAAAAAATTTAAGGATAATATTCATATCAGACAAGAAGAAAATACCTAGAATCTTTGAAAATCTAAGTCTGTAAAGAAAAAAGGAAAGATCCAGGAATAAGTATGAGGCAGCTGCAAAGAGAGAATCCTGAAGAATGGCAACTGAATAAAAGATTAATGTTCTACACAGGAATGGCTTGGTAAAGTAAAATCCAAATGTAAAGAGCACTTAACAACTTCATAAATTTGGGCTGCCTTCAAAGTTCTATTAAGATTACCATTTATCTGGGGCACCTGGGTGGCGCTCTCTGTTGAGCTTCTGACTCTTGGTTTCAGGTCAGGTCCTGATCTCAGGGATGTGTGGGATCCGGCTCCACCCTTAACACAGAATCTGCTGGAGTTTCTCTCTCCCTCTGCCCTGCCCTGAGCACACACACACACACACACACACACACACACTCCCTCTCTCAAATAAGTAAATATAATCTTTTAAAAAATAAAAATAAAAGACTACCACTTACTTGGCTCAAAGCAAGACCCTATGCTTTGATGACAAGTTTAAGTATATGAAAGTGTCAAAAGTGGGGAAATGCAATTAGTATGAAATTCAAACCAAATGCAATTTTTGAAATCCAGAGATAGATCTATTTCATCAAGAATAATGGGTCTAGTGAAGGCAAGATATCTCATGCATGAATTTATTAATTGTCCTCCCATCCTATCTCCCATTAGTCAGTTCCCCTTAAACATGTATGCAATTACTGAAAAGAACCCAGGAAAACTACAAGTGATAGACATGCCTCTGCATCCAGAACAGACAATGCAGTCAAACAAAATTATGCACAAAAATTCAAACTATTCAGAGGGATATGTCCTTCTCATTCCACCTGGAAAGAAACAGCTATAAATCTCTATTAAGATTGCTCAAAATATTTCTAGAAAGTTAAGCTTGCAAGAAAACTTTTCCTTTTTGATCATTCACCATTCAACCACTCAAACCCAGGTCCAGCAGTGGATGTAAACCAGAACAGTGGTTTTCAAAAAGCAGCAAAGGGAGAAGAAAAGTCTAATCTAGGGACCAGTAACTTTAGCCTCCCATTGGAGGTTGTCAGAAATGCAGAATCTCAGTCCCTATCCAGGAACAGACTGAATCAGAATCTGCATTTTAACAATCCCCAAATAATTCACATACATATTAATATTTGAGAATCTCTGCAGGAAGAAGAATATTAGAATGAGAGAGAAGGTATAATCTGTTCAAAGACTGTTTCCTACTGCAGGCCACTGTTTGTCCAATAAGCAATTTTTAACCTTTGGTTTAAAAGCATCATTATTCCTCCCATAATCTTTGTACTTTACTTTATTTAAGATTTTATTTATTTATTTGAGAGAGAGAAAGAGAGTATGAACAGGGGAAGTGTCAGAGGGACAAGTAGACTTCCTGCTGAGCAGGGAGCCTAACACAGGGCTTGATCCCAACCAAGCCAGTCAGGCACCCCTATGAAAATCAGATGCTTAACCTACTGAGTCACACGGGTGCCCCAATTTTTGTATTTTAAATAAGGGATCTTGAAAAATAAAAACCCCTTGAGAGCCAAAGGAATTACTATCTAATGATTAAATCTCAGATCCCAAGAAAGGCTATGACAGAGTTATCTTAGAGCAGGTGGTCCCATCTCATGCCCCTGAATCACATGAACTAGATGAGTTAGTTTAATAACAATTCCTTTCATTCCAAATCCTAGACTCTAAGAGCATGCAGCAGTACCAGTAGCTAAGAAAGAGACCAAGAGGGGCGCCTGGGTGGCTCAGTCATTATGTTACTGAGACTTTGGCTCAGGTCATGATCCCAGGGTTCTGGGATCGAGCCCCACATCGGGCTCCCTGCTCAGTGGGAAGCCTGCGTCTCTCTCTCCAGCTCTCCCTGCTTGTGTTCCCTCTTTCACGTGTGTCTCTCTCTCTCACACTGTCAAATAAATAAATAAAATAGTTTAAAAAAAAAAAGAAGAAAGAAAGAAAGAAAGAAAAAGACCAAGAGACCAAAGGCCCATGCCGTCATGTAAACAGAAGAGGAGAAAGCTGTATGTGCTCATTATTCAGCTCTTGCCTTTTAGCTCCAAATCTGCCCTTTAATACTCAACACAGTAATGCTGAAAATAGAACTCTGGAAACTACTTTTCTCTTTGGCCAGCCAGCTTCTTCATGTTGCTAATAAGGGCACTAGAAGGAGAAACTTGCTTTTTCCAGTCAGCACTGCCCCTGCATAGCCCCTCCACTCCAGCAGCAGCAGTTGGTGATAGCCACCAATTTTTCCAGCACTCTGGGAAGCAGCAGCAGCAGCCAGGCGGTACTCCCTCCAGAGGTTTTGAGCCCCAACTCTACTCCTAAGTCCCTTTTTGTTCTCCCAGTATTGATGATTATGACTTTCTGCAATTATTGTCTCTGTGTTACTCCAGTGTTCCCCTTTTGCTTTTTCAACTCTCCAACACCTGTGTAACCCACTCACTGTATTAAATTTTCTTGGCAGAAAGATCTAGTGTAGATTGCTTCCCTGTCCAGATTCTAACTGATACATCGTGGCTAGATAAAATAAAATCCAGCATGATCCTGATCACCTTGGAAAACTATTTTCTGAAAACGTGACAGTCTATGAGAAAATATTTACTGCCTCTCCCCCAAAATTGGTGCAAGATGGGAAATGGATGCAAGGAGTATGGCTGAGAAAGATGAGGAAAAACAATTTAAGGAAGTAATATATTGGTGGCGGCTGGGTGGTTCAGTCAGTTAAGTGTCTGCCTTCAGCTCAGGTCACGATCCCAGCATCCTAGGATGGAGCCCCACATCGGGATTCCTGCTCAGTGGGGAGCCTGCTTCTCCCTCTTCCTCTGCCTGCCCGTCCCCCCGCTTGTGCATGCACACTCTCTGTGTCAAATAAATAAATAAATACTTTTTTTAAAAAAGAGTAATATATTGAACAAATATCATGACAGAAAGAAAACACATTTTAGTCCCCAGAAATACAAAGGCCAAAAAAATGTCTAAAACAAATACAGTTTTCCACTTTACATAATAGAAATCACAGAATTTAAGAAGTAGAAGGAACTTTACTCTTTTGCCTCTGCCACTGTTGTTTTATGAAAGTAGTTTTATACTGAGTTTCAGTTATCATACTTTCAGGAAGCCATTGACAAATTAGGGAGAGTCCAAAGAAAATTACAAAAAAAAAAAAAAAAGATGAAAGCAACAGGCAATAGGATGCCTGAGAAGATTCAAGGAGTCACACTTCTTAGCCCAGGCCAGTAAAAGAAGACTTCAGGATATTAGCTGCCTTCCAGTTAAAGAGTTCTAACCAGCTGTGCTTCATCATCCCTACAGATGCTTAAAATGATAGAAGATAAAATAAAGGAAGACATGAAATGGAGCTTATTAGCTTATTGACTCTCCTTTGAATCACTAAAGTAGTAGCTCTTAATGCTGTTTACACATGAGAATGAATGAGAATATTTTTTCCAAAAATAATAAAATAGTAATAATAATGATGATGCTCAGAACACAATACTAGAGATCTGATTTAACTGGTTTGAGATGGAGTGTAGGCATATGAAACAAACAAAACAAAACGAAACAGGGGCACCTGGCTGGCTCTGTCACTAGAGTATATGACTCTCGCTCTTGAGGTTGTGAGTTGAATCCTATATTGGGTATAGAGATAACTTAAAAATAAAATCTTAAAAATAAAACCAAAAAACCACTCAAGTGTTTATAACGTACTGATAGAGGGACTGAGAACCACTTACTGAAACATTCCATAACTGTAATACTCAAGGTATGGTCCAAGGACTTAGCTAAATCCAGATTACTAGTGGAGCTTATTAGACAGGTAGCTTCTCGGGTCTTACTATCTAACAACATTCCTGAGTAATCTGTATGCACACTAAAGTTTGAAAAAAAAGAACATCATTCTGTAATAGTATGAAAAGGGTTTGAGAGTTTGTGTGTCCAAACGCCAACCTAAAAATAACTAAGTTGAATTTATTTTAAGTTTTAAACAGTTTACTTCTTTTTTTTTTTTTTAAGTAATCTCTACACTCAATGTGGGGCCTGAACTCACGCATGCACCACCAACCGAGCCAGTCAGGCACCCCTAAATATTTTTACTTTTAAAGTCTACCAGGGTTACTAAGAATACAGTTTTAGTAAGTGGATAACTTCTAATAATATTTAATAATAACTAATATTTATTCAGCCTATGTTTTTGTAGGCATTGTTATTTACCAAATGATATAATCCTCTACATACGGCTATAAAGTAGATAACTTTATAATCCCTGTTTTACAGATAAGAAAACTCAGGCAAGAGTTATATAAAATAGATAGCTTGCCTTGGATCACACAATTAGTACGAAGAAAAGTGAGAATTGAACCCGAAAGTCTTAGCTTAAACTTAACCACAAAATAATCCTATGTTTACCAATGCCATCCCAAAACATTCAGTAGAAAAATATAATTATTGGCAATAAGAACACTATAAGAGAAAAGAAAAAAAATCAGTGCGCTTTTCTCTAGTTTAAAAAAAGATCAACAGAGTTATAATAGTGCTATAATTACATCGACACTGTTATGAGTTTGCTCGCTTCGGCAGCACATATACTAAAATTGGAACGACACTGTTATGAGTCTGTGGCCCCTACTTAAAACAGAGAGGAACATGACAGAGAAGACAATAACTCAGGAGGTTGCTTATAATGCCAACACTGTCTACACTTTAGGATAAAATACCACATGGAAGACTATCCCATGGAAGAAAAATTTTTGGTACTAATCACTTTGTTATCTACACTTGGGAAATAACTGAAAGCCCATATTAGGAGATACACTCTCCTCAATGCCTCCTTAATTCACCCCTACAACTGCTCCTACTACCACCATCGCCACCACCCTCAGAAAAGTAAAATAGAAAAGGCTATGATTATTTTTCACAATGAAATAGGCATGATATAAATTTGAATATGATTTTTCTCCTCTTCTGTACTCCACTGCTCCTAACTTTTCAAAAGGTCCACTCTGCTTCTCTTACAACAGAAGTAAAAATTTCAGTTCCAGTAAGACCCAAATGTTACTTTTGAAACTTTTAAAGAAGTCAGAGGCTGTCAGTTAAAGGCCTACTAGGTAAGTTGTAATAATTCATGTGAATTCTAAGTAGCATGATAAAATAGCCAAAGTTCTCAAAGGTAAATAATGTAATTGTACCAACAAATAGATTGAACTTAAAATATGCAAAATTATATCCTATCAGTATTTAAAGGAAAGCAACAATTTCTAAGATGTCTTAACTTCATTCAGTCCAAGCGACCAAAAAAAAAAAAAAAAAAAAAAAAAAAAGTATATTAGCTCCTAGCTCCGGTGACATAGTTGCTGAGAATGAACAAAACTATAGATATTAAAAATAGAGTTGCTTAACCCATAAGAGTTATTAAAGTGGATGCTGGAGCCAGAAAGATTTGAGGACTAAAAGTATCAAAACAAAGACTCACCGAAATATACTCTTCTAAACACCTAAGTATAAAAAACTATGACTTGAAGCAATTCATTGGTTCCTTTGGGTAAGGTTTTACCGAAGAATCTAAGAAAGCTGAGCTCCAGGGAGTCTGGTGGCTAAGTCAGTTAAGTGTCCAACTCTTGATTTCGGCTCACGTCATAATCTTGAGGTCATGAGGTCAAGCACTATACTGGGCATGGAACCTGCTTAAGATTCTCGCCCTCTCCCTCTGCACCATCCTCCCCTCCCCTCTCTCCTCTCAAGAAAAAAAAAAAAGAAAAAAGAAAAGAAAAAAGAAGTAAAGCTAATGTCCATGTGTAGCATAGTAGGGATGCAACCTGATTTCCCCAAGAATGGAGTGAGAGTCTCAGGAAGCCAACACTGACAAAACCCAAAAGAAGCATTTTTTTTAGGAGACAAAGCAACTGTCAAAAAACACAGAAGCAGAGTACTCCTGATAAGACTCTTTTCATTAATATGATTTTAAAAATTACCCATACCAAAACTCCTTGAAAATTTCCATCAGGTTATAATTATCCACATTAGTTATATAACTTCTTTGTAGTTATTTTTTCCTTCTAGTTAAAACCAGAAAACCACTCTCTTCATCTGTCCACCTATCTTCATAATAGTATGTGTTCTCAGTCTACCTTCCTTTGCTACCCTATTCCAAAAGACTACATTATTTGAATATTAAAGTAAAATATGATCTATTATAAAAAATACGATCTATTTATGACAAAATAAAATGTACCTCAAATAAGTTATGTTTACTAAATAGAAGTCAAATGACTAATCACTACTCCTCCTACCCTCATAACATAGAAAAATCATATTTATTATACATCATGTATAAAAATTTAAATGAAAAAAATTTACTACCTCCATCACCAATAAAATAGAAAACTTACTGTATCAAAGAAAAATAACTATTTAAAAATCACTCAAATCATTTTTTTCATCAGGAAGAATAAACTTAAAGAGATGATTCTCAACTTCATTGTCAATGAGAATTACATATTAAGTTCATAATATTATAGACTTACAGGCCCATGACCAGATTCTGAATCATAAATTCTGAGTTTCTGAGGATGAACCCAAAACTGTATATTTTAACAAGCTTCCTAAGTATGACACAGATTATCCTTAAATTACACTTTCATATATACTGCACCTTCAAACCACTCTCAATTTCCCTGTACATCCTTTAGATCTGATCAAACTACCCACTCCTATCCCTCATCTTAACAGCTTCAACTTCTGATTAAACTACATGCTTGGAACTAACACAGAGAAAAAATAGTATCAACCAGTCGTTGGATATATATCAACATGTGCCATGAACTTTACATAATCTATTACAGATATAAGAATTAAATGATATATTGCATGTAAAGTCTATAACCATTCTAATATAAATAAATGCTCATTAAACTAGCTGCTAGCTAACTAATATCCACACAAAACTCTGCATATGCATGTTTAAAGCAGCTTTATTCATAATTGCCAAACTTGGAGGCAACCAAAATGTCCTCCAGTAGGTAAATGAAAAAGTAAACTTTGATATGTATGAAATATTATTCAGCACTAAAAAAGGAATGAGCTATGAAGCCAAGAAAAAGACATGGAGGAAACTTAAAGTGAAAAGAAACCAATCTGAGAAGGCTACATACTGTGTGATTCCAACTATATGACGTACTAGAAGAGGCAAAACTATGGAAACAGTAAAAAAAAAAAAAGAAAAAAAATGAGGGGCTGTCACAGGTAAAGTTAGGAAGTTAGGGAAAAAGCAAGGGAGATGAATAGGTAGAAAGGAGAAAGGACTTTTAGGACTGTGAAAATACTCTGTATTATAATGATGGATACATGTTATACATTTATCCAGACCCATAGAATGTACAACACCAAGAATGAACCCTAAGGTAAACTATGGATTTGGGTGATTATGGTATGTCAATGTAGGTTCATCAATTACAACAAATTCCTCTGGTGGGGAATGTTGATAATGGAAGGAAAAGTCTATGCATGTGTAGGGGCAGGGGATATACAAGAAATTTCTATAACTTCCTTTTGATTTTGCTGTGAACATAAAACTGCTCTAAAAAAAGTCTTTACTACAAAAAAAAGAAGAGGGGGCACAGACGGGCGCCTGGGTGGCTCAGTTGGTTAAGCATCTTTTGGCTCAGGTCATGATCCCAGGGTTCTGGGATAAAGCCCCGTGTTGGGATCCCTACTCACTGGAGAGTCTGCTTCTCCTTCTCCCTCTGACTCTCCTTCCTGCCTGCACTCTCACTCACTTGTACTTTCTCTCTCAAATGAATAAATTTTTTAAAAAAATCTTATAATAAATAAATTTTTAAAAGAAGAAGGAAACAGTAAGCTGCTATTACCCCTAGTAAAAGATTATTTTGTGGGGATCATCATAATGACCCTAAGACATTGTTGTTACTTATTTCCAAGTTGCAGTTGAGGAAACCAAGGGTTTTGGGGTTTGTTTGCTTTTTTTGAAACTAAGGTTTAATAACTTGCCAGGACAAGTAATTTGCCCAGAGATAGTTAAAGAGCAGAGAAAGGATTCAAGATGATACCTGTGACTTCAAAACCTGAACTCTTTACTTCAACCTAGGCTAACTTCCAGAAACAGCAGGACAACAACAGTAGGCACAAAATCATTCTACACTTTACAAGAATTTTCCTGGATCATCGTCAGGTCAACCATGACCTAAGCATGTCTCACAAATGTCCCTATATGACTAAGGAATTGAAAGACAGGCATATACTATGATGGGTGGCTAAGGATAGGTAATTATAACCACCAAAATTAAGTACAGGTTAATGAGTGAAATACTTTATATTAAGTAATGTTCTAATAAATATAATATTTAGTATTTAATGTTTTCACAGCACTTTAAAATTACAAATTAGTAATAACTCCACAATGAGGGTCAGTATGACTGTTAACATTCCAGCAGATAATATGAATAGACAGGTAAATGAAATCCAGTCTAAGTCATTAAGCTGCTTAACTCAAAAACATTACAAACTCAGTCTCGTGACATTGCCCATCTAAGGGCTGTAATCCTTAGTTAAGAGTATAAGAAGCTACAAGGGGATGAATTCAAAACAACCAGGAGACTTCTATATTTCACCCACACAAAATATGAACATAATAAATATGCAATTCAAAGTTCTTCATGATGCTTTCTACTCAAATTTTGTAAAAATCTGCTTATGTTCCTAATGATTAAGTTTTTTGTATGAATCATTTATTTTTTTAAAACATTCTGGACCTCCTCTCAAAGCATCTATCTTCCCTTCATCTCAGTGCCTCCCAAATGGCCATCATTTTCTTTCTCCCAAGTATATTTCTAGTTTGCCTGTTCCAACCAGCTACCTCTAAAATGGTAAGCACTGGTTTCCACAAACCTCTCCCACTTGAACCACATTCATAACAAATAAAACACAATTAATCATGCAAAAAAAGATATGTATATACTGATAACATACACATACCACCAAAACTATAAATTCAGAAAATGAAAATTACTAATGATAAAAGCACATTCTATTCTGTTAAAATTGCACAGAGCAGAACTTATATTTTAACCTGGTAACTCTCAACTAATTAGTATAAGTCTTATGGCTGTTATTTAGTTTTATAAACTTTACATTTATAGGTAACTCTCAAGAGAGATTTTAACTAAATGCATTAAAATTAAGCCCTTAGCCAAATATAAAATATGATTAATACAGAACAATATACAAATATAACTCAGCCAGGGAGAACACATACCTCCCATTTGCTTACTCTCTCCTTTAAGGAGAGAATACCTCTCCCATACAAACCAAAGAGGTTCTGAGTCACTGGAATGCTACAGAGCTCAAGGCACCCAGTACTACAGAAAGAAGCCAAAGTGGTAACGCTTCCTTCTGCTGGAGATTTGTTGATTAAACACATAAAAGTGGTATCTCTACAATCTAAACTTTTACAAAGAATGCATATTATACTTTTACAATTATGAAAGATTTTTTTTTAACATTTTATTTATTTATTTGTGAGACAGCAGAGATAGTGAAAGAGAGCACAAGGGGGAGGAGAGGAAGTGAGCCCCTGTGATGTGGGGGCTTGATTCCAGGACTCTGGGATCATGACCTGAGGGAAAAGTAGAATGTTAATGGACTGAGACACCCAAGCGCCCCAATCATGAAGGATTTGTCATTTTGAAGTGATATGTTTAATAAGGTATATCCCTTTTCTTTCTTCCTTCCTTTCTTTCTTTCTCTTTTCTTTTTCTTTCTTTCTTTCTTTCTTTTCTTTTTTTTTTTTTTTTTTGGAGGATAAGGCAGATTTAGAAATTCCTGCCTGAAGAACGTAACCTTAAACATTAAATCCCACAAAAAGCAAATTAGTGAGGTTGTGAAGGGTTGCAGGCAGAGGACAAAGTTGCTGACTAACAAACATCGTGTTTTAAGGTAAGAACTGTGTGCTTCTCCTCCACAGCTCTGTCTACAGAAAAAGAACTGTAGTCTTTATATGAAACCAGAGCCCAGCACTTATGAGGTAGCAGAAATTCTCTGGAGTCCCCTAGAAGTCCCTCTAACTATGTAACACCCCCCAGGAAGCCTAAACATTGGGTAAATCTTTCCTCATCCCTTCTTATGAAAATATTAAAAATATATTTCCCTCCTGAGCAAATTCTGTAGACACAACTGAATAGTGAGTGATGCCTTTTTGGCCCCCGATCACAACCTCTACTCTACTCTGCTATACACAGAGGGAGAATAAACAATCTATCTGCAATTCAATCAGAAATGTTTTATGAACATAACAAAAACCAATCTTTTATCTTTTAATGGTACATAAATGCACTGTTGAGTAAGGTAGTCAGTAGCCAAATGTGGCCATTTAGCATGTGAAATATGGTTAATCTGAACTGAGAAACTCTGTAAGTATAAAATATACACTGATTTCCTACTTAATAGGAAGAATACAAAATATTTCATTGATATTTTTATATTAATTGGTAGTTCAGGTAATATTTTTAATATATTAGGTTAAATAAAATATATTACTAAAACTACTTTCACCTGTTTCTTTTTTCCTTATTTAAAGTGTCTACCAGAAAATGTAAAATTACATGCATGGTTCACATTGTATTTCTATTCGATGATTTTGGTCTATAAACTAGTGATCAATCATAAGCTCTTATGAAACAATTTCTATGTCAATCTTTCATGACTATGTAGCATCATAAAATTTCATCATTATAAGAGCCTAACCAAAGTTCCCTTTCTCCCTGATTTGCAAAGTAGATTATATGCATATTCAGGTTCCTTCCTTTCTGATACCTTCATTCAGTCTTCAAATGTTGAATAAATTCTATAATATTTCATCTCCTCTACTCCACTTCTGCCAACCAAGTTACTGGCCTCAAAATATTCACCTTTTATCTCTAATGAATACCGTACTTAGGGAAGAGGAAGCTGAGAATTTTTCCTAAAAGGGGCCTCCAGATTATCTCTAATAAGCAGTATATGGTAGAGTTAGAATTTGGTATATAGAATCAAATATCCCTAGCATGAACCCTGCCTCTTGTTGTGCAAGGCCCTATAGCTCAGCTGCCTTGTCTGTAACAAGGATAAATATTATTACCATTTAACATTACATTAATATTTCATTTAACAAATATTTACTATTAAAATATCTATACCATATGTTGTAAGATAATAAAAGAAAAGCATTTAGAATAAGACCTAGAACTTCAATGTTAATAAGTATTAGCTACTATCATTATTATTTCCTTTTTTGACTTGCTTCCTGAACCTACCATTCTCCTCTTCTATTTCTGGCTGCCCCACTAACAGGTTCTCTCTTTATTCAATCCTGTAGCATATCTAATAAGAGGTAAAAAATACAGAACAGCAGATGGAGCAGGTCATTTGGTCTGACAAGAACAAAGAATTCCAAACACAACAGCCCATAAGAAAGTGTACTTCACCACATAATAGAAAGATTCTTCACTATGAGAAACGGTCGGGCTAATTTGGGGACCCTGTAAAAGTTATCTTCAAGAGGGTTAGACAGATGTTCCTCAAGCTTCCCTTTAATTATCTATGTCCCTGTCAAGGGATCCAACCTGGATGTTAAAATCTAGAACCTATCCCATTGACAATACTCATCAAATCTAAATTACATATTCTTTGTGGCACTTTGACTCAGCTACTGATTCATGTCTGGACACCTAAAATATCAATAAGCTCCCATCTACAACTTGTAGAGAAGCCAAGTTTAGACTTTGACCACACTGCAATGCAAATCAAAAATCTGTCCACTCTTACTTAAAGGCTCAAAAAGCAGAAGATATATAAGAAAAGGTCAAAATACTCACTTTGTCACTCGTGGCATACCAAGTCTCATGGACTTCAAGCAGATTCAGGGGTTAGCTCTTTAACTTAAGCTACAATCTGGTTCAGCTGAACCTCTCATTACCCTTTTCATATTCTGTCATACACCATAGACATTTGCATTATGTAGTTTGTTTCTTCCCCAAATTACACAGAAAGTATTTTAAAGGCAAGGATTCTATCTTCCTGAATTCAAAAGTCTACAACCCTGGTTCTGACATATTGGATACTCAAGTATTTGTCAAGCTGGATTGAATCTATAGTTATAAAAAATATATTATTTACCTTTATGATGTCTTCATTTTTTAAAACATTTCATGTGACTTCATTTGATTGTTCCAACAATTTTATAGTCACATTCAAGACCTAATCTCATTTTTCATGAAGTACCTTAACTGAAGTACCTTAACTGAAGCTCAGAAGTCAAAGTAATTCAAAATTATTCACTTTTGTATGTCTTAAATACACAAACTTTAAATCCAAGAATATGCTGGTCATTGGTGACAAACCCGGAACTGCACTAACCTGTATCACGCCACACTATACTAGATAGAGCCTTTTTCAGAAAGAACCAGTAGAGGAAGGAAGAAGACGAAAGAAGAGACAGTGACAACATCAAGTTCTGGTAATGAGATAAGTAGATAGCCAGTCCCTAAATAAAATTGTTTTTCACATTTCATTTTTCCTGTCTTTTTAAAGCTTTAGTTTTATTTTCCTTCCTAATAGTTTCTTTCTGTTAAGTTTCTTCCTTTATTTTCACATAATTAGTTGTATCCACATCATCAAAAATTATACTCAATCTCAAATAAGCCAATCTATGTTTTAAGTTATGTAATTTTGTAAATACAGTTCTTTATTCTGTCTTAATGAATGTATTCAACTATTCATTTGAATTCAGCAGTATTCTCTGAAATGGCTTTTGTTCAATTTTATCTCTCTAAAAATAACCTACTATGTAAGTCCAAATTCTGCTGATACTCTTACTTAGACTCATGTGAGGAAAGAGTTAGCAGTTTCTCTCTAAAAGTACCTACAATGAGCAATCAGTCAACATTAGCTGACATCCAAGATTCTAAGAGTAAAGTTAACTTGCTACCTTTGTCACTCCTGAATGTCCTATAAATCTCCTATTTATTTCTAAATCAATGACTTAATATAATTCACTCAACTTCTTTGAATCTGCTTCCTCATGTAGAAGAAAACTGATGTAGAGCTTTGGAATTTCTTTAAGATCTAAAGAGTTCCTGAGTCTGGAGATTTAAATCCAAGTTTATTTACCCTCTAAAAGTTAATTTCTTATTTTTTTTTAAGATTTTATTTATTTATTTGAGAAAGGAGAGAGGGAGAGAGCACAAGCAGGCAGAGGGGCAGCAGGAGAGAGAGAAACAGACTCACTGCTGAGCAGGGAGCCAGACATGGGGCTCAATTCTAGGACCCTGGGATCATGACCAGAGCTGAAGACAGATGTTTAACTGACTGAGCCACCCAGGCACCCCTAAAAGTTGATTTCTTAAACTAATACACATATTTGTATCTTTTCTACCCATTGTACTTGAAGGTAAGAACCATATATCTTTGTAACCTTATCCCTTTGAACGTGGTGGTATACACATATAGATGTTTCATTTGCTCTTCTGTCTGAAAGTGTTAAATTGTTAACTTTGGCAGAAGACTTCTTGAATTTCCCTATGTGTGATTCAACCACAAATAACTACAATTTTAAAACAATTTCTGAGAATATAACACTGCAAAATTATGGTTAGAATCCAAGTTAAGTTATTGTAGCCCGTGTCTGATATTCAGCATAACTAACATCTGCAAAGGAGATAGCAATTAATAAGACAGAGAGTTTGGCCCCAAACCTTGCTCTTAGCCATATTTTTCATAACCCTTACAGCCAATCCCTGACTGACTAACTGAAAACCAGACCTCAGAATGACATCCACATCTCTAGATCATAAAGCTACAGGAAGGAAGAGTGAGGGGAGCACTAACAAGGATGTACATTTAACTTCTGATTTATCATAACAGAACTTTCTCCGATAAATAAAAGATTTACCAAATTTGTTTTTAGACAAGGTTAAAGTCAATTTCCTATTAGAGTAAAATCTGAGAAATATTTTTGAAAAAAATTTGATGTAAAATTTCAAGAAAAACATAGATGTAAGATTTAACAGATTTCCAGTCAACTTGTATAATAGCAGCATTGGCTCAAATTTAAATTTAAAAACTATTATCCCCCTAAGTACTTTTAGCAGATGCCTGAGCCTTGATAAAAATCAATAAACTATGTTTGGAATACACGTATATCTATAAAATTAAATACAGAAACAAGCCGATAAAAATTACTTAACTGTGCATATAGCAGTAAAACTAAAAAGGTTCCGAAAACCTTAACGAAGAGTCACATATAATCATCACATCTGCGTGCAGTTAAACATATGGCACTTCAGTTTCAGGAATCCTGAGTGCACCAAAACTTTACAACTAAATTTGGGTTACTTAGGGTAAGGGAAAGAGATGCAAAAGGAGAGTGGAGCCTTTAAAAACCCCTATTTTGACTAAATCTGCAGCTGTAATTACAGCTGTTCCGAAGCTTTCTTGGAACTGCCTAATTACATTTTTTTAAAATAATAACAACCAAAAGTAGGTTTAATGAACTGAAGAATGATGGGAGGACTTCATAGTTAAAAGCTATTTTTTATATAAAATTAATTTCCTATTGTTTTTGCCCTGCAACTGATAGACAAAAATTGTTATGTAAGTCCAAGAAGCTTTCTCAGTTTCCTTGGGTTTTGGAATTTTTAAGTTTTTTAACATTAAAAAGTAAATTAGAAAGTACACTGCACTTCTTTCCTTTGGTAATTTTGCAGAAATTCTCATTTTATGTTTTTTCTCCTTCCCCATGCCACCTATTTTATGTAACTGTGAGATCGGTCTGTGACACAAATTACATATATGTATGATATCAACAAACAACACAAGCCTTTTGCTATCATTCTAAACATACTGTATTCCCCCCTACTTTTCCACAGGTATACATTTCAAGACCCAAGTGGAATGAAATCTCAGATAGTACCAAACCCTATATATACCATTTTTGTTTCTATACATATGTATACCTATGAAAAACTTTAATTTATAAATTAGACACAGTAAGAAATTAGCAACAATCACTAAAAATAAAATAGAATAATTATAATATACTATAATAAAAATACCAGTGTGGTTTCTCTTACTGAAAATATCTTATCACCCCTCTTCTTATAATGATGTGAGATGATACAATGCCTACATGATGAGATAAAGTGAAGTGAATGATATAGGCATTGTGACATAGCATCAGGCTACTTACTGATCTTCTGAAATCACACTTGATCTTAGCCAAAAGGCCGAGAAGCGTTGACCTTTTGAAATCAGAAGGAGGATCATCTGCTTCTGGACTATGGTTGACTGTGGATAACTCAAACTTGTGAAGAGGAGAACTGTGGATAAGGGAAACTACTGGATTCTCTAATGGTATATTTATGGAAAAGAGTTATATTGTACAGCAACACAAATGAAGTTGTCTACATTTTAAGACTTACTTTGTGTTGTATTTTAGATATGACTGGCATCTCTGTTAATTTCCTGGAATAATTATTCATTCAAAAAAATAACATTTGAAAATCACAACTCTGATTCCAGTTGAAGATGGTGACAAGATCTCAAACTCACCTCCTCCCAGAGACATATTGAATCTACATCTAAACATGAAACAAGTCCCTCTGAAAGAAATCTAAAAACTAACTGAGTGACTACTACACAGAGGACAAATAAAAAACATAAACTTAATAGGTAGGAAAGGCTGAGAAACACTGTTTCCATAACCCCCACACCCAGCACAGCAACATGCAACTGGGAGAGAATTCACAACTACCAACTCCCCCCTGAAGAGTAAAGATTTTCTGGAGTGCCTGGGTGGCTCAATTGGTTAAGCATCCAACTCTTGGTTTTGGCTCAGGTCATGATCTTAGGATCATGAGATGGAGCCCCAAGTGAGGCTCTGTGCTGAGATTCTTTCCCTCCCCCTCCTCCTTTCCCCTCCCCTGCTGGTGTGCCCACTTGTGTACACTCTCTCTTAAATATATAAAATCTTAAAAAAAAAAAAAAAAAGACTTAAGGGTTTAAACCCAACATCTAGTGCCACTTTTAAGACTTCCAACTCAAGGACAGGCCCCCAAAACATCTAGCTTTGAAAGCCAATGGGACTTGTATCCACAAGACCCAGAAAACTATAGCAAACAAAGAAATAGTTTTTGGTGGGCTCCATAGATTCACTATGGCTATGCCCCCGAGGCTTAGCACAGAGGCAACAGACAAAAATGCCAACCTACCATTCTTTCCTGAAATAGGCCTATTTGAGTATCTTAAAAGGTGCAGCCTGAGGGCCAGGCTTCTCATTTAACACACATGTAGGGACAGACGGTAATCCTCTCCAGAAATCAGAAAGGCCAGTGGGCACCATCTTTGCATTCTCTCTCTGCCCTGCTCCCACTCACTGGTATCTTTCTGAAAGGAAACTGTGTACTCTTCCAGTGCCTGGCTTTTGCAGATGCTGCCCAAAGGACACACCCCTTGATAGCCTAACTCTGGTGGCCAGAGTTTGCATTAGCAGACTCAACAGGATTGCAGCAAACAAATAAATAGTTCTTAAGTAGCTATCTCCCTAGGGCTCAATGCACAGGGAGCAGACAGAAACACCCATCTCCCAGTCATTCCCAATAAGAGACCAGTTACATACTGTAAAAGCTGCTGCCAGAGGATGAGGCTTCTAATTTAGCATACATGTACAGACAGATGTTGATCCTCTATGAAAACTGGGATGCCAGCAGACACCAACTCTGCATTCTCCCAGTAGATCACTACAAATCACAAATAGCTTCCTGGAAGGAGCTTATACACACACCTCGCACTATGAGTACTATGGCTGCCACCCAGGGGATGCACTCCTTGATTGCCTGGTTCTGGCAGCCTGCAGGGATTGCATTCACAGGTGCCATAAGACAGTAGCAAACAAAGGCACAGTTCTTAACTGGCTAACTCCCAGGGCTCAGAACAGAGGAGACAAAAACATCCAGATCCCAGTCTTTCTCTAGAACACATCTACCAGCATATTTTAAAAGCTGCTACCTGAGGGTCCAGCTTTCATTCAGCCTGCATTCAGGTCTATCAGTGATCCTCCACCTGGGAACACAAAGATCTTGGAATAGTCTCAGCTCTTGGGAGCCATGAAGAAGGCAGCTTGGACAATCACAAAAGGTTTAAGAGACAACCAGTAGCTAGGGCCAGGCTGAATGATAAGACTCATCAACTACATGAGACCATTCCATCAAGACTGGGAGATGTGACTGTTTTATCTAATGCACAGAGGCCCAACACAGAAAGTTGGGAAAGTTAAGGAAAGTTAAGGAAAATGA
Source organism: Ailurus styani (assembly GCA_002007465.1). Classification (NCBI taxonomy): domain Eukaryota; kingdom Metazoa; phylum Chordata; class Mammalia; order Carnivora; family Ailuridae; genus Ailurus; species Ailurus styani. The sequence continues at coordinate 1,846,318 of LNAC01000027.1, read as the reverse complement.
AGAAACAGAGAAATGTGTTACAAACAAATGAACAAAACAAAACTCCTGAAACAGACCTTAATAAAAGGGAAATAAGTGATTTACCTGATCAAGAGTACAAAATAATGATCATGAAGACACTCACCAAGATCAGGAGAACAATGCATGAATTAATCTTATTTTACATAATAGGGAATTGCCATCAGATAATCAGGAAATTTTTCAGCAAACTCTGAAAAATTTTTGCAGGTGAGAAGGAAGTAGAATGAGAGTCATGAAAGAAAAAAGTACCAACCCAAAATATTCTTCCCAGCAAAGCTATCCTTCAGAGTTGTAGGAGAGAGAAAGAGTTTTCCAGGAAAGTAAAAGTTTAAGGAGTTCATTGATACTAGGTCAGCTTTATAATAAATGTTAATACGACTTCTTCAAGCTGCAAATGAAAGAATGCTTATTAGTAATAAGACAAATTAAAGAACAAATCTCCCTGGTAAAAGTAAATCTGTAGTTAAATTCAGATTAATATAGTTTGTAATGAAGGTGGGTAAATCACTTATGAATCTAGTATGAAGGCTCAAAGATAAATCTAATAAACATAACAATTTGTTATGGATACATAATTGTATATATAACTTGTTAATGGATACACACGGTAAAACTATGCTAACTATGACATCAAAAACAAAATGTACAAAAAGTAAAAATAGACAGTGTTAGTACGCATTTGACATAAGTTGCTACCAACTTAAAATACACTATTACAAATATAAAATCTTTTATATAAGTCTCATGGTAACCACAAAGTAAAAACCTATGACAGATACACAAAAGATAAAGAAAGCTAAGCATACCACTATAGAAAGTCATCAAATGACAAAGAAACAGATAAAAGAAGGAACAAAGGAATTAAAATACAGCCAGATAAAAATTAACAAAATGACAATATATCCACATCTATCAATAATTACTTTAAATGTAAGTGGACTAAGTTCTCTTACATATCTTATTCCACCCAAAAGCAGCAGAATACTTAATTACAGTTTGGAACATTCTCCAGACTACATCATGTTAGGCCACAAAATAAGTCTTAATAAATTTAAGAAAAATGAAATCATATCAAGCATCTTCTCTATAGTATCAAACTAGAAATCAATTACAAAAAGAAACCTGAAAAATTCACAAATATATGAAGATTAAACAATATGCTACTAATGCTAACAAATGGATCAAAGAGGAAATAAAAAAATTTCTATGGGCAAATTAATATGGAAATACACAATATAAAAGCTTAAGGGCTACAGTAAAAGCAGTTCTAAGAGGTAAGTTCATAGAATACCACATTAAGAAAAAAAGAAAAAGCTCAAATAAACAACCTAAATTTGCTCATCAAGGAACTAAAAAAACTTTTAAAAGAGCTAGAAAATAACAAACTAAGACCAAAGTCAGTTAAAAAAAAAGAAAGACCACAGATCAGAGTGTAAATAAATGAAACAAAAACTAAAAAGACAATAGAAAAAATAATGAAACTAAGAACTGTTTTTTTAAAGATAAACAAAACATAACATTTAGCTAGACTAACCGAGAAAAATGTGAAAGAACTTAAATAAAATTATAAATGAAAAAGGAGACATTACAAATGGTATCACACATATATAAAGGATCATAAGAAACTACTACAAACAATTATATACAACAAATTGGACAACCTAAGAAAGGGACAAATTCTTAGAAATATACCAACCTACCAAGACTGAATCATGAAGAAAGAGAAAATCTGAACAGACCAATTATTACTAGTAAGAAGATTTAATCAGTAATCAAAAACCTTCCTACAAAAAAGAAAAATCAGGACCAGATGGCTTCACTGGTAAATTCTACCAAACATTTAAAAAAGAATTATCATCAATCCTTTCCAAACTCTTCCAAAAACTTGAAGAGAAGGGAACATCTCCAAATTCATTTTATGAAGCCAGCATTATCCTTATAATCAAAACCAAACAAGGACACTACAAAAAGGAAACCCACAGGGCAATATCCCTGATGAATATGAATGCAAAAATCAACAAAATATTAGTAAACAGAATTCAACAACACCTTAAAACGATCATACACCATGATCAAGTGGGTTTTATCCCTGGGATGCAAGGATGGTTCAATATAGGCAAATCAGTAAATGTAATACCACACACAAAATGAAGTGTGCACACACACTGGGGCACCCAGGTGCTCAGTTGAGCACCCAACTCTTGATTTTGGCTCAGGTCATGATCTCAGGGTTGTGAGATCAAGCCCACATCGAGCTCTTACACTAGGCATGGAGTCTGTTTATGATCCTCTCTCTCCCTCTGCCCCTGCCCACCCCACCCTACCCCACCCCCAAAGAATCATATTATCATCTCAACAGATGAAGAAAACATTTAACAAAATTCAACATTCTTTCATGATTAAAAATTCTCAACAAAGTGAATATAGTGCAAACATACCTCAACATAATAAAGGCCACATATGACAAGCACACAGCTAACATCATACTCAACAGTGAAAAGCTGAAAGTTCTTCCTCTAAGATCAGGAACAAGACAAGGATGCTCACTCTCACCACTTTCATTCCACAGTATTGGAAATCCTAGCCAGAGCCATTAGCCAAGAAAAAGAAATAAGACATCCAGATTGGAAAGGAGTCAGTAAAACTCACTATTTGCAGATGACATATTATATACAGAAAATACTAAGATTCCACCAAAAAGCTGTTAGAACCAATCAACAAATTCGGTAAAGATGCATGATATAAAATCAATATACGAGTATCAGTTGTGTTTATATATACTAACAACAAACTAGCAGAAAGAATAATTAAGAAAGTCCCATTCACAACTGCATCAAAAAAATACTTAGGAATAAATTTAGCAAAGGAGGTAAAAGATTTGTACATGAAAACTATAAGACACTGATGAAAGACACTGAAGAAGACACAAATAAATGGAAATCACAAATAAATCTGTGCTCATAGATGAGACAAATACTGTTAAAATGTCCAAACACCCTAAGGCAATCTACAAATTCAATGCAATCCCTATCAAAATTCTAATGGCATTTTTTTTCAGAACTAAAACCAACAATCCTAAAATTTGTAATCAACCACAAAAGACCCCAAATAGCCAAAGCAATCTTGAGAAAGAACAGAGAGAGAGGCCTCACACTTCCTAATTTCAAATTATACTACAAAGCTATAGTATATAAAACAGTACAATACTAGCATTAAAACAGATATACAAATCAATGAAATAAAACAGCTCATAAATAAACTAATGCATATGTGGTTAATTAATAAACTCTTGCATATATGGTCAACCAATATTTGACAAGCCAAGAATATACAATAGGAAAAGGAGAGTCTCTTCAAGAAATGGTGCTGGAAAAACTGGACAGCCACAGCCAAAAGAATGAAATTGGGCCCCTATCTTACAACACAGACAAAAATCAACTCAAAATGACCTGAAACTGTAAAACTTCTAGAAGATAACATAAGGGGTAAGCTCCTTGACATCGGTCTTGACAACGATTTTTTTCAATTTCAAAACACAAAAAGTAAAGGCAATAAAAACACAATAAACAAATGGGACAATATCCAATTAAAAGAGCTTTTGGGCAGCAGAGAGCAGCAGCAGCTCCTCCTGCCCACGGGCCTGTCACTGTGCTTTAATAAAACCTCCATTTTAAGGGGAAAAATATTTTGTTTGCAAAATATTCCCATAACATGGCTTTCTTTTTTTGATATTCAAAGGAAGTTAGAGGTAAGATTTATCTACAACTAAATAGTAAGTAACTGGTGAGAATCTTTTCTACCTCATGTATTACTGTGCTTCTTAAAATCTCATTCTCCTCCATTTGTCAATTTGTCAACTATACTTCAATAAAGCTGAAAAAAACTAAAAAAAAAATCACTAATCCATGGAACTTTTTAAATAACTGATCTGTTAATTTTTAAAATGTCCTAAACGACTGAGATTTTACATTGCATGTTTTTATTTCTTTCCATGGGTAGCAGGAATCTCTACAAAAACATCAAGAGTAAATGAAGAGGGTCACCTGAGTGGCTCAGTCAGTTAAGCGTTTGCCTTTGGCTCAGGTCATGATCTCAGGTTCCTGGGATGGAGCCCCGTATTGGGTTCCCTGCTTGGCAGGGGGTCTGCTTCTCCCAATGCCCCTCCTGCTTGTGCTCTCTCTCTCTCTCTTTCTCTCAAATAAATAAATAAAATCTTTTTTTTTAAAGAGCAAATGAAGATATTTTCTTAAGAAGAAATAAAGGATAAAGAAGACTTCCAGAGTTCCTAAGATGGAAAGATATGAAGGCTATAATGATACTTCTCAGAAAATTAAAGAAAGCTATGATAGTGACATTTGTATCATATCACCAAATGTTACAAATGGAGGAGAATGAGATTTAAGAAGCACAGTAATACATGAGGTAGAAAAGATTCTCACCATTGACTTACTATTTAGTTAGATACTAACTAGTTAGATCTACTATTTAGTAGATAAATCTTATCTCTTACTTCCATTGAATATCAAAAAAAGAAAGCCACGTTATGGAAATATTTGTGATATTTGGCAAAAAAAACATAAATAACTTTCTCATAATTTATGGGAAAGTGCTTAACTATACATGACAATACTAAAATACTGATTATATTGGACACATTTACCTTGAAAGGTTCACAATAAATCAAATATATTTTTCACAGTTATGGTAAGTACATCCATGAAGAAATAGCAGATATGCCATTCTTCATATATTTTTTTCCCACTCAAGTTATTTTGAAAAGTACAAGGCCTATGGTGAGCTTGATTAGGGAAAAAATAATAAATTTGCCTTCCCTTCTATATTCTGAAAAATTAGAATGAAATGTCCCAATAAACCTAAATATAGTGGCCAAATATTCATACTTTCTCAATGTCTGAATAGGCCAAAATCTTCCTTGGATGCTAACTAAGGCAACCTTGTATTTAAATTAAAAGCTAAGTAAGCATTACAAGAGGAACACAGGAAGCCACAAAGCGAGAGGCAAACTATCACTTTTTATTATTTTACTATAATAAAAGGATTTATGTATTCAAAGAGGACAAGGATAATTTAATTTCCAAGCACAGATTATATTTACAGGAGAATAGATTCACCTGTAGTCAAAAAGTACCTCATAAAGGCAAAGAAATCACTTGAAGCACCAAACTCAGGAATGAACAATGTTAAGTACCAGCTGCTAGAAACCAGTAATGCATTAAATAGATACAAGAGAAGAGATGATCCATTTAGTCACAAGCTGAGCTCCCTGAAAGCACAGGTAGGTTTTGGAAGGTTAGATGCAAATACCAATGTTCACAAACCCAGCTATCAAAAATAATTTCATTTGACTTCTACTAAAATCATCACAGAAAGATAAGGCAAAATAAAGAAAAAAATCAATTGCAATTTAAGTTGAAGCTGTGTTATCATCTAAAATAGCTGCTGCAAAACCCTACTTGAATCTCCCTTCCAGCCATTTGTCTACTTTGAAGCAAAGCTTTTTGTTATCATACATTACCATTTCCTCTACTGCAGAGCATCTACATAATAGAATCCAAAACACAATACAAAGAAGGCAGGAAGCAAAGACTAAGAGAACTTTCCGGTTTTACAAAATACTTAATTCCTTGTTCTTTATAGTTTCAGAAAGATATTACCTCTAAGATCAAGAGCTAGAAGGGTCTAAAATCATGACCAGGATAAAGGGCCCTTATACTAGTGGAGGCAATGCAGGAGGAAAAGACTAGAAGAGCCAACGATAAGAAAAATCTACTGTGCAGACACTAAAAACCTGAGAATTTTGCATAGGTCCTCTCCTGTCCTTGACTGACCCCCACAGCTGGTTCTCTTCAAACTTCTTGAAAAAATCCGCCCAAGGGCTACTAATCTACAAGATCAATTGTCTGAGAGCCATCCTTGACCAACTATCCCCCCAAATTTGTTGAACTATGCCTAACCCCTCCTGCTAGTGCCCTAAAAATTCTGCCATCCTTCTTCAAGTTAGAACTCTCCTTCAGAACATTTTCTAATACAGTCTTATGCTCACAGTGCTTTGGTTAATTTTCTTTCGAACTGTGAAAAGTTCTAGGAGGTCAACACAGTAGGAATTGGCTTCAGTTTTTTATTTTCTCGATGGGTTTCAAGGAAACTGTGGGCCCTACTTCTGTGTCTATATATAATCACCAGGGAAATAGGAAACAGAAAAGCAATGCTTCTATTGGTCATTTAAAAAAATAATAAAGACGGGGCACCTGGGTGGCTCAGTGGGTTAAGCCTCTGCCTTCGGCTCAGGTCATGGTCTCAGGGTCCTGGGATCAATGCCCTGCATCGGGCTCTCTGCTCAGTGGGGAGCCTGCTTCCTTTCTCTCTCTCTCTCTCTCTCTCTCTCTCTCTGCCTGCCACTCTGCCTACTTGTGATCTCTCTCTCTCTGTCACATAAATAAATAAAATCTTGAAAAAAAAACAATAATAAAGACAAAGACAAACATTTATTAAGCACCTAAATATACTGCTATAAACTTTTATGTAACTCATTCTATTTAGTCTTCATTACAACCCTTGGGATAAATATTCTTATGTTCATTCTACAGATGAGAAATCAGAAACTTAGTTTAAGAAACTTACTGAGTCAGCAAGTGGAAAATACAGGATTTAAACCCAATTATCCCAGGGCAATTCTTTCCACTTCACCAAAGCCACCAGCTACATTGCCTTAACTCCAATTACTGTTTATAAGAAACAACTGCATACTTTCTGAGCCCCTTGTGTTCCGTTAGGTGTACTTATTTGCTTTTTTCAATCTTTAAGTAAGCCTCTATGCTTTAAATTTTTCTTCATGTAATTCACCTATTGTTTCACTTCTTCCTAAATACCAAAAGACCCTTAAGTATCCGTATCCTATAGCCGTCTCCCTTCAGTAATGCTAAATATAAATTTAAAGTTAAAACAATTGTACTCAATCAAAATTTCTTTAGTAGGTATGTATTTTATGGCTACTTCTCAGATTTTTCTCTATTTTTCACATCATAGTTTAATAATTAGACTCTATCAGCATTATTGTAATTTATATTTTAGCAATTCCTAATATATTTTAGTTAGAGATGATACTGCACATAAAATATTTTTAAAACCCAGGTAGATGAATTAGCTTTTTTTAGGGGAGGAGGTCATTTTGGGGGGAAAAAAGAAAAAGCTCCAACAAAACTGTATGTAACAACAGATGCCTGCATACCTGAAGCTAAAACATAAATAAATAGTAACTCTCATTTCAACAGACACACACACAAAAGCATTTGACAAAATTCAATATCCATTTCTGATGTGAAAAGTCTCTGCAAACTAGGAATAGAAATGAATTTAATCAATCTAATAAAGGGTATCTATGAAAAATCTACAATTAACATCATACTTAATTATGAAAGAATGGATGCCCTCCTGCTAAGATTAGAAGCAAGACTAGAATGACGTCTCTCACCATTTCTATTCAACATTATACCAGAGTCTAACCAATGAAGTCAGGCAAGGAAAAGAAACAAGAGGAACACAAATTAGAATGAAAGGAGTAAACTCTCCTTATTCACAGAAGACATGACTGTGTAGAAAATCCAGTGGAATCTACCAAAACAAACAAACAAAAAACTACTAGAACTAAAAAATGAATTTAGCAAGGTTAAAGGATATAAAAATCAACTGCATTTTTATACAGCAACAAAAAATATATTTTATGTAGCAACAAAAAACTGGAAAGTGGAATTTAAAAAGAATAATGCTATTTATAAGAGCATAAAAATATAACACACTTAGGGATAAATGTGGCAAAATGTGGGAAAGATCTGTGTTAAAAAACCATAAAAACACTTGTAAAAGAGACAAATTCTAGAGGCAAATGGGTAGCTCAGCTGGCTGAATGTCCAACTGTTGGTTTCAGCTCAGGTCATGATCTCAGGGTCATGAGATCAACCCCACAACAGGTTCCAAGCTCAGCATGGAGTCTGCTTAAGATTCTTTCCCTTGGGGCACCTGAGTGGCTCAGTCAGTTAAGCATTTGCCTTCAGCTTGGGTCATGCATGATCCCAGGGTCTTGGAATAGAGTCCCCCATTGGGCTCCTTGCCAGGCGGGGAGCCTGCTTCTCCCTCTGCCTGCCACTCCCTGTGCTTGTGCGTGCTCTCTCTCTCTCTCTCTCTCTGACAAATAAATAAATAAAATCTTTAACAAAAAAAAAAAAACATACTTTCCCTCTTGCTTCCCCTCTACCCGTCCCCCCAGGCATTCAATCTCTCTCTAATAAATCAACAAATAAATAAAATCTTTTTAAAAAAACCCTGAAAATCTAAATAAAAGGTGATACTTTATTCATGAATCAAAAGACTCAATACTATTAAGAGGCCAATTCTCCCCAAATTTATCTGTAGATTCCAATGTAATTCCCCCAGATTTATGTATAAATTCAGTACAACTTCCAGTAAGCTATTTTTTTTTTTTGGACATTTAGAAACTGCTTCTAAAATTCACATAGAAATGTAAAAAACCTAGAAGGGGTTGCATCATTCTAGATCCAATCAGGCAAGAGAAGCCACACAGAAATTTGAAAACGGAAAGTTAAGTATAAAGAATCATTAACTATAACTGGGGTTGGTATAACAACAACTAACTAGTGAGAAGCAAAGAGAATACTAAAGAATATAAGAGCAGCTAATACCTCCTAAGGCTGAGACAGGAGTGCTTAAGCAAGAGCCTCCTCTAACTCCCTAGACATTCCAGGGCTGAGGTCAGACTTTGTTGGAGATGGCACACTCCTATCTCACTGAATGACAGATAAACTGTTCTGGTGGCATGACAACAGAACTTGCTAGAAATCTGCCTTGTGCAACTTTCCAGAAATCCGTTCGTAGAGGGGCTAGGAAAAGCTGTTCATCTGAAAGTGTCCTATTAAGGCATTCTGCTACAAACCCACATGAGAGGTACAAAGAGAAACTAGCTTTGGGTCACTGGCTGCTGGATTACTGCTGTCCTCTGAGCACTGTGGAAGTTTAGTGCTGGTAAAGTCACACATGTGGCAGGAACTGTACACCAAGGAAGCCATGTGTGTTGATTCTAAAGAAGTTTAGTGTGCTGCTGGAGCCTGTCAAGAAAGCACACAGAAACCAAGAAAAAAACTCCTTCCTCTTGCAGTGTGTCTGTAGCACTCTATATTGACAAAGCTTAACACTGTGAAAGCTGGCAAAAGAGTAATACTAAAAGGGCCAGATTCATTTTCATTGAATAAGCAAAAAGGGTGAATCTGGAGCTGAGGCAATAAATGAATAACCAGCACAACAGCCAAAATAACACTGAAAAAGAACAAAGTTAGATGAGTAGCACAACTTGGTTTCATGACTTCTTAAAACACCACAGTAATCCAAGTAGTAGCATTAAAACAGACAAATCAGTGGAACAAATTAGGGAATCACAAATAAACCCACACATATATGATCAACTGATTTTTGACAAGAAGGGTAGAGACAACAAATCACTATGCAAAAAAATAAACCCTTATCCAATTTTCACTTCACATAAAAAACATTAACTCAAAATGCATCATAGTACTAATCATAAAACCTAAAACCATGGGGCATCTGGGTGGCTCAGTGGATTGAGCGTCTGACTCTTGATTTTGGCTCTTGATTTATAACCTTGAAGTAGCCAAAAATATTTTAGATACAAAAACATGGTGGATATAAGAATTAATTGATAGCCTGAACTTTCATCAAAATTAAAAATTATTATTCCTCAAAAGATATTATTAAAAGAATGAAAAGACAGGCCACAATCCAGAAGGAAAAAAAAAACCACTTCTGTAAAGTATGGAATCAAAAATATAGAAGAAGCATTCAAAACTCAAAACAAACAAACAGGACGCCTGGGTGGCTCAGTGAGTTAAAGCCTCTCCCTTCAGCTCAGGTCATGATCTCAGGGTCCCGGGATCCAGCCCAGGGATCCAGCCCAGCATCAGGCTCCCTGCTCAGTGGGGAGCCTGCTTCCTCCTCTCTCTCTGCCTGCCTCTCTGCCTACTTGTGATCTCTCTCTGTCAAATAAGTAAATAAATAAATAAATCTTTAAAACAACAACAAGAACAACAACAACAAAAAAAAAACCCACACATCCAAAACTCAATAATGAGAAAACCCAATTAAAAAAAAAAGTAGGGCGCCTGGGTGGCTCAGTGGGTTAAAGCCTCTGCTTTCGGCTCAGGTCATGATCTCAGGGTCCTGGGATCGAGGCCCGCATCGGGCTCCCTGCTCAGCGGGGAGCCTGCTTCCCCCTCTCCCTCTCTGCCTGCCTCTATGCCTCCTTGTGATCTCTCTCCCTCTGTGAAATAAATAAAAAAAAAAATAAAAAAATCTTTAAAAAAAAAAATTAAAAAAAAAGTAAAAGATTTGAGCAGAGATTTTACCAAAGAAAATATATAAACGGTAAATAAACACAAGAAATGATACTCAATATCATTAGTCATGAGAGAAATGGAAATTAAAACACAAGGAGATAATACTATACACCTATTAGAGTGGCTAAAATTAAAAAGAATAACCCACACCAAATATTGATAAGATATAGAGGAACTGCCAGCAAGAACAAATCATATAGCCACTTTGGAAAATTATCTGGCAATTTCCTAAAAATTTACACACACACCTACTGTACAATCCAGTCATTCCACACTTAGGCATTTACCTAAGACAAATGAAAATATATGTCCATGCAAAAATTTGTATATTAACGTTCATGGCAGCTTTACTTGCAGGAACCAATAACTAGAAAGAACCAAAACTGCCCATCAACAGGTAACTGGATAAACAAACTTTGGCATTATCCAGATGTGTCAGTATGGACACATATGCAGAGACCCTAGCTCTAAAGGAATTTTTCAGTATATGTTTTGTGATAACAAAATTCCTTTAACTATTCCTTTAACATGAGCACTATGCTAAGCTTTTTCAGTAGAGGGCACTCAAGGGACACTAAAGTAGAAAGAGGCTCTCCACCAGTTACAGTAGGGACTTAGGTGAGTAGTGTTAGACATGTGGGTGAGGACTTCTAGTGGAGTTCTGTCCCAGTCACTTAGAGAAAACACAATCCTCCTGCAACCCTGAAGCCTCAGTCTGATAATAAGCTGTCAACATCTCTGCACATGCAAACTAGAGCCCCTGGACACTCTGAAGGACTCTTGCCAGTGCCAGCACCTCCACTCCCTTTGTGAGCCCCCATTCAGATTGAATGCAGATGTCTGTGGCCCAGATGGACACACACCCCTTACACAGAGTTCCCAAATCCCTTGGAATTTCTTGATAGGAACATCTTTCAATCTAATGAGGCTACTTTTGGTGGGTTCCTGGATAGCTTCAATATAGGGACTGGTCACCAGAAAGACCAAACCCAAATCATAAGCTTGGAACTTTCAGCTCCATGCCCTATCCTCCAGGGACAAGAGAGGGGCTAGACATTGACTTAATAACCAATCATTCCTATATGATAAAGCCTCCAATAAAGGTTCCTAAACTATGGGGCGTATAGACCATCCAAGTTGGTAAACACATCCATGTGCCAGGAGAATGGCACACTCCACACACTGTGTGCTCAGGATCCTCATGGACCTCATTCAATGTATCTTCATCTTGCTGTTCATCATTATCTTTAATTATATCCTTTGTAATAAGATGATAAATGTAAGTGTTTGAGTTCTGTGAGCCATAATAGCCAATTATCAAACCTGAGAAGTCATGGGGATCTCCCCAATTTGTAGCCAAGTCAGACAGAAGTGTGGGTAACCTGGGCACCCACTACTCCCAACTGACATCTGATGTTAAGGATAGTCTTGTGGGACTGGGCCCTTAACCTCTGGAGTCTATGTTGGTTTTCCCCAAAAATTAAAGAATTGCTTGGTGTGGGAAACCCACACATCTGGTGTCAGAAGTGTTGTGAGTACGGAAATGAGTTTTCTTTTACCAGGCCAGATACTATGAGGCACTAGTGACACAAAGATAAAAGGTCCCTAAGGGATTTCTGTTCTATCATATTTACACAGAGGCAAGAAATTAAAATAAAATAGTTGTGTTAGATGACATTATTAATGGCATTATTTCAGACTGATTCCAATAACAACCAGAACCAAACATAATGATTAGTTTCCAAATGATAGTAGCAAAATACTTCCTTTCTTCATAAGAAAATTTTAAATCCAATTCCGCCACTGACAAATTGAAAAGGACCATTCCTAAAAGATACCATATGAGAGAACAGATGGAAATATGCACAAAGAATCTTGCAGATCTGTGATAGATTTAACATTTTAACCATATCTGTACCAGGCTCAATAACCAAAATCACCCTGCCCTTCTGAACACCAATTCTTGTTTTTAGTCATTGCCTTCTAGCCCTATCATTCAACTTACTGCTGATCAAAATGAAGAACCTTAGGTACGTCAAACAACAGATATCAAAAACAGGCAATTTGAACGAAAGGAGGGGAAGGAAAGGGGAGGGATCAGGCAGAGGGAAAGGGAGAAGCAGCTCCCGCTGAGCAGGGAGCCTGACATGGGGCTCGATCTTAGAACCCTGGGATCATCACCTGAGCCAAAGGCAGATGCTTACCCAAGTGAGCCACCCGGGTGTCCCTCCTCGGGGAATTCTTATGATCATCTAGTCTGGGGAACCATGCTCTAGAAAATGAAATCTATGTATTAAAAGAACATCTAATCAGCAACTTCTGTAAGCCCAGCATTATACTGACAAAATCATTATCATGTTTAACCAAAACACATTAGGAGCTAAAGGCCTATTTTGAAAGCTCCACAATCCTAAAATACTGAGAGTAAAAGCCTTAGAAGGAATTTTCATGCAGTTATATTCATTACCTCACTTAATAAGATTAATGTCCTGTGTTACCTGTAAGGGCAATTTCTAGGTACTATATCAAAATTTCCCATTAAATTATATTACAAAATGGAAGCTACTCTCAAAATTAGATAAAAATGACATTTTAAAACAGAATAACAAAAATTAGTGGAGTATCTAAGATTTAACAGAATAATCAAAATAAATTTCATAATCCAAATGTCTTACCAAAAAATACTGAGAATCTTACCTTAAAAATTATAATTACCTGGATCATTAGAATCTATAAGAAAAAAATGTCTATATCAGGTCTGTCTGCAAGAAGGAAATGTTCTACACTGTCCAATATAATAACCACTAGCCATATGCGGCTACAAAGCACTTAAAATATGGCCACTGAGACTGAAGGGGAGGCACACTAACATATTTAAGTTTACTCATCCAATTTTAACATATATTAAAATGAGAGGAGTGTATTTTTTGGGGAAAAAAGTCTAAATGAAATGAAAGTCTAGAAGAAAATCTAAACTAAATTCTTTTCATATTTACATTAGTAAAAGGAAACTTAATCCACCTCTTTCATTCCATGAAGATACAAGCAAGCAAAGGCAACTCTGAATTTCTTCATGTCCAGCAAGGACTAAGTAATTTTTCATTGCTACCAAAACAAAAAAAGTTTGAAATCACTAACTGCAAAAGAAAAGCTTTGATGACGCATTCCTAATCTCTCAAATCAAGCATTATAACTTCACATAACTAAGTAATACGGATTTCTTTAGCAGGACAATTAAACCCTTTGGAATTTTATTTAAGGTAACTTCACTAAGAAAATAAATATAAGACCTTCCATCTATTAGTACACTGGTCAGAGACTCAAATTTCGGCTACCAGAACTTGAAAAACTAGAGAAGACTGCTCTCTTTTATGAAAAAAGGGGCCAGCTATAGATAAGAATAAAGTAGAAAATAATTTAAAGCATATTCTTAACAAGGGCCAAAGGCACAAATTCTGATCCTTCACCCTAAAAGGTTAAGAGAAACTCAAAGAAAAATGATACAGGAGCAGCTACGGCGAAAACCCATGGCAACAACACCCCTAAAAATGGCTGAAGTCAGCTCTCCACAATTAGCTACCTACAGATTAGTTCACTTTTTTCACGGAAAAATTTTGTGCAGAGAATACTAATTACAAGAACTATACTGAGCACTGGGGATAGCCCTGAACAATGTGAACTTAGTCACTGTTCTTAAGGAGAGTCTATGATAGGTCCAATGTAGTCTAATTCAATAGTAGGTTGAAAGTAGTACTTCTGGGTTCCACCATCCAACATCTGTTCTTGGCTGAGAATGTTTAGCCTCAGACTGGCTTGCTTTGTCAATACCTAGCCTACTTATAACCTACTATTATTCTTTTTCTCTTTCAGATTCTAAAATAAACGTCTACTTCAGAGATTCTGCTTTGACTTTTTTTTGTGTGTGGTCTTTACAAACGCTTTGCTTATTTTAATGAAGCTGGTATAGACAATGTCCATTTAAAATCTATATCCCGGGCCAAAAGTACAAATAAAATTAAAAAGAGCAGTGTTCTGTTATATACACTTCTGCATGAATAACTTTATTAATTGCTAATAAAATTAGAACTTTTCTGGATCTTTTGACAAGACTTCTTTTATCTTAAAATGCTTTCTGTTCAGTGAAGCCATCTTTGGAGTTAGTCATTACTCTCACCACCTCTATCATCTCGACTCCAGCCTGATACTTCTCTTCTTTTGGTCCGACCAACAAATTTTAAAAGTAGCTTCAGATTAAGGAAAGGTCATTTTTCCACAGTTCAATTCTCTGAAAAACCTCCATTTCCCATTGAAAGTAATAGTCTAGTAATGAAGCAATCACATGCTAGAACTTCAGGGCCAACTGGAAACTTATGAATACTCACATTACCTGTGAATGTAATGCTGAAAAAGGTGGCCTCTCTGTACACATGTAATTTTTTAAAAGGAGAGGGCAATATGAAGGAAGCTAAAGTTTGATCACTAAAGCTCAACACAATAAAAACAAGTGATAATGAATAATAGGCACTAGAATTCAAATAACCAGATATTTTAAAGAGATGAAGTACAGTTTTCAATTCCATTTTGAACAACACATAACAAAAGAACTATTTTTAAAAATAAAAAAAAAGGATTGAGAGTAAAGAAGAAAATAAAAAGAATATCTAAATTGTTGAATGAACTATAGGTGTGCCTGGCTAGTTCAATCGGTAGAGCATGTGACTCCTTTTTTTTTTTTTAAGATTTTTATTTATTTAATTTGACAGAGAGAGAGATCACAAGTAGGCAGACAGGCAGGCAGAGAGAGAGGGGGAAGCAGGCCCTCCACTGAGCGGAGAGCCTGATGCAGGGCTCAATCCTAGGACCCTGAGATCATGACCTGAGCCAAAGGCAGAGGCTTAACCCACTGAGCCACCCAGGCTCCCCAAGCATGTGACTCTTAATCTCAGAGTTGTGAATTCAAGCCCCACGTCAGACATAGAGATTACTTAAGATAAAAACAAAAAACAAAAAACAAAAAACTTAAAAGTGGTTCCTGGTAAAAACAAGCATTATTCAGTAGTAGTAGGAGTGGAAGTTGGAGGACAAGGGTTAATAGCTTTGGAAGATTGTACTAATAACAGTAATAATAGTAATGAGAGAAGTAGTTACAGGAGCAGAGGTGGTAGTATAGTAGTACTTATTAGTAATATTATGAGTAAATATAATATACCAAGGAAAATATAATTTTGCTTTATTGATCCTGAACAATGCAAAATCTGAGAGTACTTATTAAGAATAGTAATTCTTCTTGTACACATATGTAACTAAATGCTATGGGAAAGTGTAACTTAACAAATTAAGTCTAGAGTTAAAGAAAACTTAGAGACCAGGTACTGGAAGTTTAGCTTTAAAAGTATCTCTGGGGCGCCTGGGTGGCTCAGTGGGTTAAAGCCGCTGCCTTCGGCTCAGGTCATGATCCCAGGGTCCTGGGATCGAGGCCCACATCGGGCTCTCTGCTCCGCAGGGAGCCTGCTTCCTCCTCTCTCTCTGCCTGCCTCTCCGCCTACTTGTAATCTCTCTCTCTGTGTCAAATGAATAAATAAAAATCTTAAAAAAAAAAAAAAAAAGTATCTCTGCTATCAACTCAACTGTCATCTCCATCAAACACTGTTCTCAAACTCTCTAATTCTCTGCTCTGAGAATATCATCACTCCCTCCCTACTCTCACAAAGCACATTTTGTAAGTGCACAATTCCCTATTTGTCACAATTTTAGAGATTTCTGTCCTTCCTCTGGACTTTTGCCTCTTAAGACTTAATTCATGTCATATGTTGTGGCTGTCTCAGGCATTCAACACAGTACCTGAATCATAATAAAAGTTCAAATAGAACAACTGTTCTACTTTAAAAAACATTTAATCATCTAACGTATAATTCACAATGAAAATTTACTAAAGGCAGCTTAGAAGTTACTAAAGTTTGTGTATAAAGAATTAAGGTATAAAGATATTCAAGAGAGCTCAGTCCCAAATAATGTATTCTGGACCACAGCCCTATCTGATTTGAGTAAGGTCTTAAGATATCAGTATTATCAGCAGAAATTTCCATTATTAGATATACTTCTAAATCCACCTATTTACTAAAGAGTTTGAGTTGAGTAGTCTGTCCTCTGTAAACCTTTTCATTACCTTCTAGGCACAATTTATTATTCGTCCCTGTGTGCTACTACTGAGTTTTACAGATATGCCAATTATACTTACCACACTAAGCAGACCAGGACTGAATTTCACACAACTCAACACATTTCACACATTACAGACTGATACCCTTAAATTACCTTTAGGACACCAAATTCAGTCTCTTAGACATCATCTTATTAATGATTGTGGTTACTGTATGAAGCTCTGGTAAGGAACAGAATGCTAAGGAATAGAAGTGTGAAGCCAGGCCTCCCTGCAGTTGAGGTAAACATTTGTTATTATCCTGGCCTATGATAGAAAAAAAATTAACACTTCCTACCTCATTTCCCAGTCCTTTTACAGACAAAGCCTTGGACATATATACACAAAAGTCGGGATGGGTAAGGATGAAGAGGTGACTGAAGCCGTCACTCTAAAATCCTGCAGGATAGGTGTCCTCTTGTCTGGCCTCACCCTTCCCCAGGCCTATCTCCAACAGTCCGTGATTTCTCCTTTGGGACAGTGCAGAGCTATAGGTATTGCTGGGTTGCAAAAAGATATCCCAGGTAATCAAATATATAAGTGGGAGACATCCTTTAAGTATCCAGCTCATATTGTCACAGCAGGGTGAGAAGGATCTTTTCCCCTCAGCTTCATATACCTACCATCCCAGTAATAGAGCTCAAATCCCATAGGCTGCACCTCTCTCTACAAGGAGGTTGGGCCCAAGATCCATTTGCTTAGCTCAGGCACAGCTAGCAAGCCCACTCAGACATGTTTGATGTTGTGCACCAAATAAGATTCCTAGTCCCAAGGGAGACAACATGCCCAGAAACTAGAATTAGATGTTTTTGTTTTTGTTTTATGTAGGCTCCACCCTGGCTTAAACTCAAGACCCTGAGATCAAGAACTGAGCTGAGACCAAGAGTTGGTTGCTTAAACAACTGAGCCACCTAGCCAATAACTGAATTCATCCTAGAATTAGATGTTTTATCATTATAAATTTTTGCTTCATGGAATAACTCCCCATAGAAATACCTAAACACCTCCTACCTCCCTGCCATGTGAATATTTATTTTCAAACACATTTTGGGGAACATATTATTATATAGGAAATTAGGGGACTTCTGCACTGCAACTATGGACTTACATTTCCAGCTCACCTACTAAATTAACAGCTTTTTAAAGGCAGGTTCTTAATCATTTTGTGTCCAAAATCATAGCAGTTGTTCATTAAATTTGTTGGAGAAAGGGCAAGAAATCAAGACTAGGAAAAAGAAAGGAGTAAGGATACAAAGACATATGATGAGCAACCTTGTATACATCTCTTTAAATCCCAAACCAATAAAGATATTCCTAAGTGATCTATATATTTTTAAATCCTATCTTCCCTGAAAAAATTGCAAAGAATCAGAACAAATTCCAATTATGGAATTTTACTGCTTTTAAATTAAATGAACTGAACAATTCTGCATGATCTTTTCCTTCCCTTGGGTTCACCTATGTCTCAGTAGAAACATGATTTTTTTTTAATGATGGTACAATACCTTGAAGATGACAAGAGTAAAAAAAGTTAAATACTTTATAAAACGTCAACTTAGAAAGCCAGAAGAGAATATGCTGTATAGAAGGTTCTAAACAATCCTTTGATAGCTTTTATGGGTGAGGAAGTAGGTCCAGGATCATCAGACTCACTAAATGTTTCTAGAAGTTTCTATTACTAGTGACTTTCCACTCAAAAGACTAGACCCAATTCAGGCCTAAACACAAGTGATAGGGTAGAGGAAAAGTCAGAAGAATGGAGAGAAATCTAGTAAGGAATCCTGACAAAGACATCAAATTCAACCCACAAATACAGTCAGTGAAGAAAAATTCAATTTTTAAGTACAACATGAAATATTAAATTATTTGACTATAGATAATTTATAACCTAAGCATGTGAGTCTAGAATACCAAGTCTGACACATCTTGACATTTTTATCACCTAGTTACAAATTTCAATTTTTAGAAGAGAACAATGTGAATCACAATGGCAATTTAAGTCCTAAAGCACTGTTTTTTAATCATGTAAGAAAAAATATTTTCAAGATCCAATAAAAGTTCATTAGCCCTGGGGGAGAAAACATAAAATATTCCTTAAAAGAAAGAGAAAGAAAGAGAGACTGAAACTTATGAAAATCCAGGCAAAGAAATGGCACAAACATAGAAAAGCTAAATCTGGGGAGGAGGTGCCTGGCTGACTCAGTCAGTAGAGCATTCAACTCTTGATCTCAGGGTGGTGAATTCAAGCTTCACACTGGGCACAGAGTCTATTAAATTTAAAAAAATAATAATAAAATTAAAAAAAATTTTTTAAAGCTAAATCAAAAGAAATGGAAAAGCTAAATGTACACACAGTTCATCACAGTGATAACAGAATAAACTGTCAGTCTGACCAACCTAACAGTACCTCACTCAATGAAAAAACATTACTATTGGGGCGCCTGGGTGGCTCAGTGGGTTAAAGCCTCTGCCTTCGGCTCAGGTCATGATCTCAGGGTCCTGGGATCGAGCCCTGCATTGGGCTCCTTGCTCAGCGGGGAGCTTGCTTCCTCCTCTCTCTCTCTGCCTGCCTCTCTGCCTACTTGTGATCTCTCTCTCTCTCTCTCTCTGTCAAATAAATAAATAAATAAAATCTTTTAAAAAATTTAAAAAAACATTACTATTAAAAACACAATGATACAGGATGAGAAAACATACTAACTACAAAAAGCACAAATTTAAAAAGAAATTATGATCACAACTATGTAAAAAAAAAGTCTATATATGAAAAAGAACTAAAAGACCCATATACTCACACGTGGTAACTATTGTCATGTTAAACTATGGGATAAAGGATGATTCTCTTATTTTAATAAAACAATTGTCTGAATTACCTGTAACATAGTGATTTTTTACTGTAATTTTTAAGATTTTATTTATTTATTTGAGAGAGAGAGAGAGAGAGAGAGATCACAAGTAGGCAGAGGGGCAGGCAGAGAGAGAGGAGGAAGCAGGCTCTCCGCCAGGCAGGAAGCCTGATGTGGGCCTTGATCCCAGGACCCTGAGATCATGACCTGAGCCAAAGGCAGAGGCTTTAACCCACTGAGCCACCCAGGTGCTGTTACTGTAATATTTTTAAGAAGAAAATAAACTACATTTTACATATAATATACAGCGATTTCTCTTTTCATACTTCCAAGATATTGAAAGCACTAAATTCAAGATATCTAAACACTAAATTCATGACATACATTAAGTTTTTTTACCACATCACAGAAAATGTAAAGATTAACATTATTACTCTATTCTCTGCTAATAAAAATAATTAATGAGCAACTTACTAATTGAATTAAGACATCCAGTCTGAATGAGCCACCAATTAATTCCATATACCCAAAGCATCAGCACAAGGTTTTTGTTTTGTTTTTATATATTTTTTTAAGATTTTATTTATCTATTTGACAGAGAGAGGGGAGAGAGAGAGAGAAGAAAGCACACACAGGGGAGCAGCAAAGGAAGAGGGAGAAGCAGGCTCCCCGCTGAGCAGGGAACCTGATGCGGGGCTCCATCCCAGGACCCAGGGATCATGACCTGAGCCGAAGGCAGATGCTTAACTGACGGTGCCACCCAGGCACCCCAGCACAAGATTTTAATAACCATTCCCAGAATCACCAGTGTAGTTACCATAAGTGCAAATTAGTGAAACTTGACATGACTCTACACCCAAAAAGGCTGTAAAAAATTTTTTTTGTATGGTTCAAGAGTATAAAAATGAAACTCTGACTATTTAACATAGGAAACAAAGGAAAGGTTGCCATTTTCCCGAAACTACACTTGCAAACAGAAGAACAGTAACTGGGCTAAGAATGAGTCATTTCACCAATAAGAAGAGTCAGTCCTAAGATCAATTTCCCTCTGAAAAAGTTCTGTACTCATTCTTGCAAATTAGAATACATTACCTCAAACTGTGCAAACCTAATGCCAGAAGGAAATCAAATTCCAAAATACTGTCAAATCAGAGGATATCATACCAAGTTTTACCATCACAAAATTGCCAAAGAGAGTCAAAAATAATCTTCAGTCAGGTCCAATAAGTAGAGGGCTTGTAATTCATCACCCCTGTTCTCATGAAAGAAAGAAGGAAAGAAAGAAAGAAAGAAAAGAAAGAAAGAAAGAAAGAAAGAAAGAAAGAAAGAAAGAAAGAAAGAGAAAAGAGAGAGAAAGAAAGAAAAAAAGAGAGAAAGAAAGAAAACAAACGAAAGAAAGACTGACCTTGTGGGTGGGGCAGAACCAACAGTTCTTTCTAGATCCATCAGAGAACTGAACTCAGAGGGCAAACTACTACCCTGAAAACTAGAGACACAGACAGGCAGATACAGAAAATCACAGTGTGGGAGCTGCAGAAGCCTAGGAACATAATAAGCCCTCAGCTGAAGCCAGGATCAATAGGAATACTTTAACAATAATTGACAATTTGCTGGAGGCTCTGTGTCAACTAGCTTGGAGTGAAAAATGGAGAAGGAACCCAGTCTTTGAAAGGTCCCCATGCATTCCTGACTTTTTACCTCCAAGGACCCTACCAGGTTCTCACCGGAGATTCTGAGAAAAAAAAATCTTATTTCCAGAAGTGGGAGGGGAAAAGTAACCATCTTGAAATATGCCCAGAACTCTCTGTTATTCTTTAAAAGTCCTGTCTGGAAAAAAAAAAAAAAACCAAAAAACCAATAAAGCTTAAGAAACTAGAATTTTATAGAGCCTAACCAACCAGGGTTTTACAGAATCTAACCAACCTAGGGGAAAGGAAATATCCAACTCCAACCCCTCCATCCTTCAACATGGGGCAAGAGATAACCAAATCAGGCTCACTAAAACACTGAGACCTAATACCATCTCTTACCACCACATCACATCATCCTAATAAAAGAACTATGGGGCACCTGGGTGGCTCAATCAATTAAGTGGCTGCTTTTGTCTCAAGTCATGGTCTCAGGGTCTCAGGGTCCTAGGATAGAGCCCCGAATCAAGCTCCCTGCTCAGGAGGGAGTCTGTTTCTCCCTCTCCTTCTCCCTCTGCCCCTCCCCCTGCTCATGGTCTCTCTCTCAAATAAATAAATAAATAAAATATATATATATATATACGTATATATATATATAAATGTATATGTATACACATGTATGTAAAAGAACTGCAAGCCTCAGACCCTATTAAAGGATTCTCTACAAAACCCAAAAACAACAGGGCAGAAAAAACAAAAACACTACAAATTTTAGCCTCTGACACCACTGCTATGGAATATAGTAAACAGCCTAACTCCTGGTCAGATAAACATAGAACCTCACACTAAAGGCCTATTCACTTCAGTTTGTTTTACCTAATATAACATGTCTGGCTATCAACAAAAAATTACAAAGCATTGTAAAGGCAAAAACTATGATCTGAAGACACAAAGCAAGCCTCAAAACCAGACTCAGGTATATAACAGAGGTTTTAGAATTATCACTGAGTTTAAAAATAGCTATGATAAATACACTAAGGGCACTAATGGAAAAAGTAAACAACATGCAAGAACAGATGGGTAGTGTAAGCAGAGATATGGATAAGAAAAAAATCAAAAGGAAATGCTACAAATCAACACCAATGTAACAGAAAAAGTATGTCTTTGGTGATAAATAAACCAGATCCATGAAGCCCAGAACACACTACAGAGGATAAATACTATCATATTTGCACCTAGGCATATCATAATAAAACTGCAAAAAAAAAAAAAAACAGATGAGAAAGTCTGGACAGAATCAAGAAAAAAAAAGAAAAAAACATTACCTAGACAGGAGAAAAATAAGAATTCCATCAAACTTTCTCTTCAGAAACCATGTAAGAGAAGTGAGCAGAGTGAAAAATTTTAAATGTTAAAAGAAAACCCACCAATCCAGAATTCTGTACCTATCACAATTATCCTTCAAAAGTGAAAAGGAAATACAGGCTTTAGCTGACAAACAAGAATTGAGAGAACTGAAGGCCTACTCATCTTCCTTGCAAGAAATGTTTTAAAATTCTTCAGGGATGCTGGGTGGCTCAATAGGTTAAGTGTCTGCCTTTGGCTCAGGTCATGGTCCCAGGATCCTGGGATCAAGTCCACACTGGGCTCCCTACTCAACAGGGAGTCTGTGTCTCCCTTTCTGTCTACCCTGCCCCCCTGCTTGTGCTCTCTCTCTCTCAATCACTCTCAAATAAATAAAATCTTAAAAAATAAATAAATAAAAATAAAAAGTTTATAGGAAGGAAAATTATAAAGGAAGGAAGGAAAGGAAAGGAAGGAAAATTATAAAGCATTGTAATTTAGTACAAATTACAAAGTGTCAGAAAATGTGGATTACATTAAAAAAATGAAAAGCATTAGAGAAGCAATAAAGATAAAATTAAATCTTATTTTTTATTCTTGATCTAACAAATAACAACTTTTTAAAAATAACAATAGCATAATATATTCAGTGATCACAGCTTATAGATAAATGAAATGAATGACAGCAATGTTATAAGGGATGGGAGAAAGGAATTGGAAATACTCTATGATAAGGTACCTGCACTACCCATGAAGTGGTATATTATTATTTGAAAGTGAACCAAGATTAGTTGCAAATGTATAATTACAAACTCCAGGGCAACCACTAAAAAATTTTAAAGTAAATATAATGATATACTAAGATATAAAAAAATCATATAAAATGTTCAAATAAAACAGAGAAAGCAGAAACAGCGTAGAAGACAAAAAGAAAAAAGAAAAAAAGAAAAACAGCAAGGGCATGGAATAGAAAGCAGTTTAAAAATATGGGAGATATTAATCCAAGTATACAAATAATTACTTTAACCATCAATGGTCTAATTACATCAACTAAAAGACAGAGACTGTCAGCCAATGATAAGGGGTGGGTATTACACAATGTCAGAGGGTCAATTCACCAAGAAGATTTAACTTCCCTTATATGTATGCACCTAACAACTGTGAATCAAAATAAATGATGTAAAAACTAGCAGAACTGCAATGACAAACACATGAATTCACTATTATATTTGGAGACATTAACGCCCCTCTAGTCAGTAATTGACAGAACCAATACACATAAAATCAGTAAGAATATTGTAAAACTGAATAGCATCATCAATCAACCAGATCTAATTGACACCTATAGATTACTTTATCCAACAACAATAGTATACACATTCTTCTCAAGCTCAAAGAGAACATTTATCAAGATAGACTATATTCTGGACCAGAAAACACATCTTATTCATACAAAGTATGCTTTCAGACCACAATGGAATTAAACAAAAAATTAGTTAACAAAAAGATAGTTAGAAAATACCCAAATATTTGGAAATTAACAACACACAATAACATGACTCAAAGAGAAAATTTCAAGAAATTAATACTTTAAGTAAAAATGAAAATAAAACGAAAGAATTTGTGGAATGCAGTTAAACCTACTCTGCATTTTCTCTTCCCGAGAAAATTTTTATAGCACTGGAGTCATATATTAAAGTAATAGAAGGAGCCAAAATCAATCACCCAAGCTTCTGCTGTAGGGAAGTGAGAAAGAAGGGCAAATAAAATCCAAAAGAAGCACAAGAAAAGAAATAATAAAAATCGGGAGCAGAAATCAATGAAATTGAAAATATGTAAATAAAAAAGGCAACAAAAGTAAAAGCTGTTTTTTTTTAAAGATCAATAAAATGGATAAACCCCTAGTCAGGAAAAAAGAAGAGAAGAAACAGATTAGTAATATCAGAAATGAAAGAGGGCCCATCACTAGTGATCCTATGGACATTAAAAGGATAATAAAGGAAATGTTATAAATAATTCTAGGCCCATACATTTGACAACTTAGATGAAATGGAACAATTTTTTTAAAGACAATCTACCAAAGTTCACACAAGGAAGAAACAGATCACCCAAACAAGACTATACTGTTCAAAGAAATTAAATAAATAAATAGCAATCTTCCAAAGCAGAAAGCTACCCAGATAGTTTCTCGGGAGAATTCTACCAAACATTTAAGAAACAGGAAATACCAATTCTCTGCAGTCTGTTCCAAAAAGAAGAGGTAGCACTTACTAATTTGTTCTATAAGTCCAGCATTACCCTAATATTAAACCCAAACAGCATTACAAGAAAGGAAAATTACAAGTAAGTATCTCTCATGGACATAGGTGCAAAAACTCCTCAAAAAATATCAGCAAGTCAAATCATACAGCACAACCAAATAGGATTTATTCCAAGTATATAAATAAAGTTCTACATTTGAAAATCAATTTTTTAATGTACCCCATCACACATCAACACATTGTACAAGAAAAATCATGTGATACCAATACATGCAGAGAAAGAATTTGATAAAATTCAATACCCATTTATGATAAAAACTCAGCAAAACAAGAGTACAAGGGAAATTCCTCAAGCTGATAAAATCTACAAAAAACCCACAACAAATATCATTCTTAATAGTAAGAAACTAGATACTTTCCCCTAAGATTTTCCCTCTCACCATTCCTATTCATATCATACTGGACATCCTAGCTAATGCAGTAAAACAAGAAAAGATATAAATTATATATAAAGTAAGAAGGAAAAAACACAACTCTCTTTGTTCACAGGCAGTATGATCTACATAAAAAAATCCCAAAGAACTGTAAGGGGAAAAAAACCCTGGTAGTAATAAGCAATTATAGCAAGACTATAGGATATAAGGGAACTCTGTTCTTTCTGTTGGATTTTCTCTACAGGTAAAACTACTCTAAAAAAGAAAATCTATTTTAGGGTGCCTGGGTGGCTCAGCGGGTTAAAGCCTCTGCCTTCGGCTCAGGTCATGATCTCGGGGTCCTGGGATCGAGGCCCACATCAGGCTCTCTGCTCAGCAGGGAGCCTGCTTCCCCCTCTCTCTCTGCCTGCCTCTCTGCCTCCTTGTGATCTCTCTCCCTCTGTGAAATAAATAAATAAAATCTTTAAAAAAATAAAAAAATAAAAAATAAAATCTATTTTAAAAAAAAAAGAACTCCTGGGTGTCTCAGTTGCTTAAGCACCTGCCTTGAGCTCGGGTCATGATCCCGGGGTCATGGGATCAAGTCCCGCACTGGGCTCCTTGCTCAGTGGGGAGCCTGCTTCTCCCCGCTGCCTGCTGGTTCATTTACCTGTGCTCTCTCTCTCTGACAAATCAAATCAATCAATCAAAAACCTTCAACCAAACAACCAGCATAGTAGAGGGGGGGAAAAATGTGTTTAACATGATCATGATTTTCCTTCTTCCTTTCTTTTCTTTTTCTTTTTCTTTTTTTCCTATGAGGCTACAGAAGTAGCTGGGGGGAGGAGAATCCTCTAATTGCTCAAGCATATGTGAATCCAACAAAAATAAACACTACATAGAAAGTAAAGATTCCAAATCATAAAATAAACCAAACATATCCATACTCTACTTTCTAATCTTTGTCAATTCAAAATTCTCTGAAACTAGAAAATATTTCGTACAAGTAGAAGAAACTTTATCTTGTTAAATATTAGTAGACCAACTTCAAGGTCTAAAATGAGGATGAAAAACTACAACCGAACAGCTTAATACAAACCTGAATCATCAGCTACTATATCCATCCACCCCCCCCCCAAAAAAAGCCTTCCAGGATTCATCAGAATGGCCCACAAGTCAAAAAAATCTTGGCTTTTTAAAGGTCAAGTTATTTTCACTGAAGTGGACAGCACATTAAAAAAATACAGTAACATTCTCCTACTGTTTTCACTGAAGGATGGAAATGTGAACAGAAAATATAATACAGAAGGTATGTATTTTTATTACCATAATTATAATATCTATTTATATTAGTTTTTACATTATGATCATTTTAACATATTTTTTTAAAGATTTATTTATTTGAGAGAGAGAGAGCACACATGTGTATGTAAGCAGGGGAGAGGGGCAGAGGGAGAGGGAGAGAATCTCAAGCAGACTCCCTAAAAAGCACGGAGCCCAAAAGCAGGCGGGGTTGGCCACCTCAATTTCAAGACCCTGAGTTCATAACCTGGGCCGAAATCAAGAACTAGATGCTTAGCCAACTGAGCCACCGAGGCATCCCTTTTTTAACATATTTTATTTCAAGTATTGCTACAGTATTATTGCAAATTTTATATTCCTATATGTCTTCTAAAAAAAAAAAAAGAAGAAAGGAATCATCGTTGTTGCAGTCTCTGCTGATCATCTCTGAATCACCCAAATATCCACCATGAAAACAGGGGCCTGGAAAAATTTGTTCGTAATTAAAGAGCTATATGATGGAAGATCCTTAAGTTTAAATGTTGAGAGATTTCCAGGGTTTCTGGAAGATGGGACTGAAATTCTACTGTACAGGATGAGTCAAAAATCCATTTTCTTCCACTTCAGTCACTTTTAATGCAAATCCAAAGATGTTAGTTCAACCTGTGTATTTATACTTACTACCAATACACAGACATTATTAACTTGTACGTTGAAAAGAACAAGCACAGATACAACCATAGGTGCTTTTAGTATTACCAAAAAATTTCCTCGTATCTACAATACGTCTATGAAGTAATTATTATGTATTTTAAAAATTATTCAAGGACAGAATTTAAACAATACTGCAGTGAGCTATTCAAAACATAAGAAAAATCCAATGGAAGAATCACTTACACTTAGAACTCGAGCACCAGGCTCCACCTCACTAGACTATTACCATTCCCTAGTAAGAATGTTTCTCAGATCCCTTGCCTGCAGGAATATTATGATAGAGCAATGTGGGCAAAGAAGGGAGATCTACACTCTCATGCTCACTTCAGAAAAGGTTATTTCATTTTCTCAACTCAGCTGACAGAGTGCAGCAACATTTTTCTAACTTCAAGTGAATTAACTGACCTCAAAAATGTCTCTATTCCAAATATACTATTCAAACTGAAAAACAAAATATGGTAAAGTCAGAGAGATCAGGACTACCCCATGTTTACATACTATGTTCATGAATGATCTTTGCCCAAGTAAGCAAAACATAAATAAGGCCATATTTACAAGTCAGAATCTATCATACCAGCATTTAAATCATTCTCTATTTCCTTTTCTAATTTTGTCACTCTAACAAAACTACTATCAATATGGTATATAGCAGACACTCAACAATTACCAAATTTCAGAATCTGAGACCTACAAAGGCCCATACAGATCACTTGGTCCATTCTTCTTTTCTTCCAGACTTCCCCATTTTACCCATTGAGAAACCAATAGCTGGAGAAGATAGTAACTTTCTCAAGCTAGTCAATAGCAGGGTACAAACTAGAACCAAGGCAACTTGATTTCCATACTGGTATTCTTTCCACTACATCATCCTTTTGTCAAGAACTCTGAAGAGTCTGAGATTTTATCCTACATGTAAGTTAGCAATCAGCCTGCCACAGTGTCATCTAGCCACATTAGATACTGAGGACTGAAAATCATCTAGCCACATTAGATACTGAGGACTGAAACCACATACTCCCTTGCATCCTTGTACTGGGTTGAACAGTGTCCCCCCAAAATTCATTCACTGTCAATGTGACCATATTTGGAAATAGAGTCTTTGAAGATATAATCAAAGTAACATAAGGTTATAGTGGATTAAGGTGGGCCTTAATCCAGTGACTAGTGTCCTTATAAGAAGAGGGAAATTTGGGATACAGATACAGAGGGAAGACCACCATGTGAAGATGGAGGTAGCTGCCAGAAGCCAAAAAACACTTAGGACTGCTTGTAAACACCAAAAGTTAGAAGAGAAAAGAAAGAATTCTTCCCTAGTCTATTGTTTTAAGCCATAAGTGTGTGGCAATTTATTACAGCAGACCTAAGAAGCTAATATACCTACACGCAAATCTTCCAGTATATATTAACAAGAATTTATTAGTCCCATGTCCTCATTAGCATAACTCTACTATTCCAGGAGACTCTCGCATGAATATAACTT
This sequence comes from Ailurus styani, assembly GCA_002007465.1. Taxonomy (NCBI): domain Eukaryota; kingdom Metazoa; phylum Chordata; class Mammalia; order Carnivora; family Ailuridae; genus Ailurus; species Ailurus styani. The sequence goes on along the minus strand of LNAC01000027.1, from coordinate 1,817,689 downwards.
GATTGTTCATTACAGAAGCTTCAAGAAAGACCCATCATCTCTTCAAGAGGAACCATCAACAATTTTCAATTCCTTGCTTTGCTGTTTCTACCAATTCTAAGCTATTATGATATTCAATCCCAATCAAGCCCCATCACCACTACCGAAGGCTCAAACCAAACTTCACATTCTCAAATTTTGACCTTGGCTTTGCCCCACTAAGTTATCACCAAAGCTTTCTGAAGGTGGTAGTCTCCTCCACAGCAATAAACAATAAACTCGGCTTTATTTTATCAATAGGTTGTGTTAGTGATATTTGGCAACTCAGCATCAGATAATCCTGGCAGAAGATAGCACACTCCTGGATCAGAGAAAAAGAAAGCAGTAGCCAGAGTATCATCATTTGCCCTGGTTCCTCAAGCCCTAATTCTTAAAAGGCAACGCAAGGTGAGCCAGTGATGCCTGCACACACAGTACAGTTTCATTACAGGAAAAGAAAGATGAGCTTATGAAACCCCAATCTTTCAAGGGTTTTATAAGCAAATGTGCTCTATCTTTTCCCTAAAGGGATTATCTTTATTATCCTGTCCTTAGGAAAACACTATTTCTTTCTAGGATGTTTGCTATAAAATTTCCTTGAAAAGACAGCCCCGCCCTGGGCACCTGGGTGGCTCAGTGGGTTAAGCCTCTGCCTTCTGCTCAGGTCATGATCTCAGGGTCCTGGGATCGAGGCCCGCATCAGGCTCTCTGCTCAGCAGGGAGCCTGCTTCCCCCTCTCCCTCTGCCTGCCTCTCTGCCTACTTGTGATCTCTCTCTCTGTGTCAAATAAATAAATAAAATCTTAAAAAAAAAAAAGACAGCCCCCCAACAAAAGCTGTCAATGTTTCTGCTCAGAATATGGGCAGAAACACAAAAGAGTCATGCAGAATTTTCTCCAAATAGCTGTCTCCTTTGTTCTAAAGGGCTAGAAATTCTTAGGAAATCAGAATGAAATTAGTATAACATAACAAACAGAAGATGTTACAGGAGGAAAAAAATTAGAGCAAAGAGGTGTAGTACTTTAGTATAACTAAAACCACTTCAACTGAGTCACAATCTCTTAATATGCCCATACATCAAATATAAGTAAATACTTAAATGTTATTTTATTTTAAAAGGTTCCATTCCTAAAATAGTATCTTGAACAAGTTTTGTTTTGTTTTGTGTTTCTTTTTTGGTTTTTTTTTTGTTTTTGCTAATTTTCTAGGCTTGGTAGTGCTCATGAGAAAAAGGAAACTGATAGTTCTGAACTTTGCTAATTATACATGTAAACATGTTTATTAGTGAAATCTTCCAGGGAAGAATATTACCCATTATTTTAGGGTGCTTAGAGTTAGAACCAAAAAAATCTAAGGTCTATATTTCTCTAAAGTATTTGTGAAAATTTTATATTTTAATCTACATAAAAATGTTTTGAGGTAGTTAAAAAATAATTTGTTAGAGTTCTCTAGATATATCTGAACATCAGCATTTTTTTTGCATCTGTTTGAAAATTAAGATTGTATCTCACCATTTCAGTAGTGACCTGTTCTAACTTAAAGTCAACTGAAAAAGAAATTAAAACTGAACTTTGTGAACAATTTTAAACTGATAATTTAACTTTATCCCTACCCTTAGGTCAAGTAACAATCCCAGGATTAAGAAAGGGAGCATAATGAGTAAAATGAGCCATTATACTACTTGTCTCCAGCTAGCTATGTGACTAAAAGCATATTACCCCATCTCTGCGGGTCTCCATTTTCCCATTTACAAAAAACTACAAGCACTGGATTAAATGTTCCTCAAGGTCCATTTTGGGTAAAAATTCTATTAGAAGTACAGTTTTTACCATTCTGTTGGATTCCATTTTCTCATGCTTTCAGAAAACTCGCTTCCTACTCCTTGCCCTGCCAATTTTGAAGAATCCATCATAGATGAAAGGTACCTCCAATGAACTCCAAGTAGCCCATGGATGGGTGAGACTAATTCATTCAGCAATATCTGCTATAGGAATACTCCCTCAGAAAACACCAAAATCTCAAACAAGAAGCTAAATCATCCAACCCAAAATGATCCTGAGAAAGAACAAAGTTAGAGGAGGGGTGCCTGGCTGGCTCAGTTGGTGGAGCATGTGACTCTTGATCTAGGGGTTGTAAGTTTGAGCCCCATGTTGGGTATAGAGATTATTTACAAATAAGAAAATCTTTTTTAAAAGGGGGGGTGGGAGAGGGGATGGGCAAGAAGGAGAAGGGAGATGAGAAGGGAAGGGGGAGGAAGGGGAAGAGGGAGGGAGGTATAGAGAAAAAGAGAGGAAGGGAGGGAGGGAGAGAGAGAAAGAGAAAGGAAGAGAGAAAGAAAGTGAAAAAGAAAGAGAGGAAAAAAGAAAACAATAAGCTGGAGGTGTCACAATTCCAGATTTCAAACTATACTACAAAGCTGCAGTAATCAAAACAGTATGGTACTAACCCAAAAAGAGACATATCAATCAATGGAACCGAATGGAGAGCCCAGAAAAAAACACACACTTAAATGGTCAATTAATCTATGACAAAGGAGGCAAGAATATACAATTGGGAAAAGACAACCTCTTCAATTAGTGGTGCTGGGAAAACTAAACAGCTGCAAGCAAAAAAATGAAACCATCACTTTCTGACACGATACACAAAAATAAACTCAAAATGGATTAAAGATCTCAAGGTAATACCTGAAACCATAAAACTTAAGGAAAAAAAAAAACAGACAGACAATGATCTCTTGGACATTGGCCTTAGCGATATTTTTCTGTATAGGTCTCCCCAGGCAAAGAAAACAAAAGCGAAAAATAAACAATTGGGATTACATCAAATCAAAAAGCTTTTGCACAACAAAAAAACCCAAAAAACAAATACCAAAAACTACCAACAAAATGAAAATCCAAAATGGGAGAAGATACTTGCAAATGATAAATCTAATAAGGACTAATATCCAAAATATATGAAGAACTCATACAACTCAACACCAAAAAAACAATCCAATTAAAAATGGTCAGACCACCTGAAAGGAGATATACACACAACCAACAGAAACATGAGTATCACTAGTCATCAGAGAAATGCAAATCAAAACCACAGTGAGATATCACCTTATAGCAGTCAGAAGTGGCTAGTATCAAAAAACCAAGAAATAACAGGTGTTGATGAGGATATGGAGAAAAAGGAAACTTGTACACTGTTGGTGGGATTGTAAACAAGTGCAGCCACTATGGAAAACAACATGGAGGTTTCTCAAAAAATTAAAAAATAGAAATATCATACAATATCTTATTTTATCTACTATTTTATCTATAGATACTATTCAAGTCATATAATTTATCTAAAATATTCAGAAACAACAGAACAGTTCCAAGTTGCAGTGACTCTTAATCTCCAGGCTGAGGAGCTGAAATCTAAAGCAACATTCTCTGATTCAGAGCATAACATTTTGCTCAAAATCTTTTTATTCCTATAGCACATAATGAACCAGATAATTCTTGTAAATAATCAGTAGCCTTTTTGAAATCACTACACAGCTAATTTTTTTATATTACTAATTTCCCCAGGGCAGAAGGACAATTTCCATCACTTTCAAGCCAAATATTCATTCAAGAAAGTTTAAACTGACTTTTCATACTCAACATTTGCCATCTTTAAGAGTAAGTATGATTTTTAATATAAGAGAATTCTTATAATTTACTTGACTTTTCTAAACAGGTAGGTTCTGGAGCTACCTATATGAGGGTTAACTATACAAGCCTATCTGTACATTTCTGATCTAACACTATACTTAAGAAAACAACATGATTTCTCAATAGTCAGGAAACCCCACAAGATCCAATATACTCCATTTCTAACAATTTTGCATCACCTCTCTTTATATATTCGAAGTAATCATAAATTGCAGGTCTCTTCCCCTACCCACAAGATCTGTTAAAAAAAAAAATTCTTTGGTTATGCTTTAATGCTTTTTAAAAGAAGTGCAACCCCAGCCAAAAAATCAATATTAAAATCATCATGGTTTCTTTAACAATAACAAATAACATTCTATTAATAAGTTGTTAATAAAACATTCTATTAACAATTCTAATAAACATTCTATTAATACAATGACATTTTTATTTTTAAAATGTATAGCTGCATATTAAAAGGATTACATATCATCACCAAGTACGATTTATTCCTAAAATGCAAGGATTCTTCAACATATGAAAACTGATCAATGTAATACGCTACATCAACAAAATGAAAGAAAAACCCACATGAGCATCTCAATTGATGTAAAAAAAAAAAAGCATTCGATAAAATCCAATACCTTCTCATGATGAAAACAACAAAATAGGAACAGAAGGAAACTACCTCGACATAATATAACCCATATATGAAAAACCCACAGCAAATATCATACTCAATGTTGAAAGACCAAAAACTATTCCTTCAAGATCAGGAACAAGGAAAAGGAAGCCCACTTCCCCCACTTCTATTCAAGATAGTACTGGTGGCTCTAGCCAGAGCAATTTGGCAAGAAAAAAAAAAAATCAAGGTATCCAAATTGAAACAGACAAAGTAAAATTGTTTATTTGCAGATAATATAATCTTATATGTAAAAAAAAAAAAAAAACCCTAAAGACACCACACAAAAAAGCTCTTAGGATAAATGAATTCATCAAAACAGCAGGATACAAAATCAACATAAAAAAATCACATTTCCACACAAAATGAACAATCTGAAAAGACAATTACAAAAAGAATTCCACTAATAGCATCAAAAAGAATAAAATACTTATGAATTAACTTGACCAAGGAAGCAAAAGACTTGTACAGTGAAAACTACAAAACATTAATAAAAGAAAGTAAAGAAGACACAAATAAATGGAAACACATCCCATGTTAGTAACACTGGAAGCCTTAATATTGTTTAAATGTCATACTACCCAAAGAAATCAACAGATTCAATGCAACACTGATCAAAACCCCAATCACATTTTTTTCTGATATAGAAAAACCCACCCTAAAATTCATATGAAATCTCAAGGGATCCCAAAGAGCCAAAACAATCTTTTTTTTTTTTGTCTTTTTTTTTTTTAATTATTTTATTTTTATTCTTTGCCCAAGGGGTACAGGTCTGTGAATCATCAGGCTTACATCTTTCACAGCATTCACCAAAGCACAAACCCTCCCCAATGTCCATAACCCATCCACCCTATCCCTACCCTCCCACCCCCCAGTAACCCTCAGTTTGTTTTGTGAGATTAGGAGTCTCTTATGGTTTGTCTCCTTCCCCATCCCATCTTGTTTCATTATTTTTCCCTCCCTACCCCCCACAACCCCCCACACTGCCTCTCAAGTTCCTCATATCAGAGAAATCATATGATAATTGTCTTTCTCTGATTGACTTATTTCGCTCAGCATAATACCCTCCAGTTCCATCCATGTCGTTGCGAATGGCAAGATTTCGTTTCTTTTGATAGCTGCATAATATTCCATTGTATATATATACCACATCTTCTTTATCCATTCATCTGTTGATGGACATCTAGGTTCTTTCCATAGTTTGGCTATTGTGGACATTGCTGCTATAAACATTCGGGTGCACGTGCCCCTGAGGAACACTACCTTTGTGTCTTTAGGATAAATACCCAGTAGTGCGATTGCTGGGTCGTAGGGTAGCTCCATTTTCAACTTTTTGAGGAATCTCCATACTGTTTTCCAGAGTGGCTGCACCAGTTTGCATTCCCACCAACAGTGTAGGAGGGTTCCCCTTTCTCCGCAACCTCGCCAACATCTGTCATTTCCTGACTTGTTGATTTTAGCCATTCTGACTGGTGTAAGGTGGTATCTCGCTGTGGTTTTAATTTGTATTTCTCTGATGCCGAGTGATGTTGAGCACTTTCTCATGTGTCTGTTGGCCATTTGGATGTCTTCTTTGGAGAAATGTCTGTTCATGTCTTCTGCCCATTTCTTGACTGGGTTATTTGTTTTATGGGTGTTGAGTTTGAGAAGCTCTTTATAGATTTTGGATACTAGCCCTTTATCTGATATGTCATTTGCAAATATCTTCTCCCATTCTGTCAGTTGTCTTTTGGTTTTGTTGACTGTTTCCTTTGCTGTGCAAAAGCTTTTAATCTTGATGAAGTCCCAATAGTTCATTTTTGCCCTTGCTTCCCTTGCCTTTGGTGAGGTTCCTAGGAAGAAGTTGCTGCGGTTGAGGTCGAAGAGGTTGCTGCCTGTGTTCTCCTCGAGGATTTTGATGGATTCCTTTCTCACATTGAGGTCTTTTATCCATTTTGAGTCTATTTTTGTGTGTGGTGTCAGGAAATGATCCAGTTTCATTGTTCTGCATGTGGCTGACCAGTTTTCCCAACACCATTTGTTGAAGAGACTGTCTTTTTCCCACTGGACATTCTTTCCTGCTTTGTCGAAGATTAGTTGACCATAGAGTTGAGGGTCCATTTTTGGGTTCTCTATTCTGTTCCACTGGTCTATGTGTCTGTTTTTGTGCCAGTACCATACTGTCTTGATGATGACGGCTTTGTAATAGAGCTTGAAATCTGGAATTGTGATGCCGCCAACTTTGCTTTTTTTTTTCAACATTCCTTTGGCTATTCGGGGTCTTTTCTGGTTCCATATAAATTTTAGGATTATTTGTTCCATTTCTTTGAAATAAATTGCTGGTATTTTGATGGGGATTGCATTAAATGTGTAGATTGCTCTAGGTAGCATAGACATTTTCACAATATTTATTCTACCCATCCATGAGCATGGAATGTTTTTCCACTTCTTTGTGTCTTCCTCAATTTCTTTCATGAGTACTTTATAGTTTTCTGAATACAGATTCTTTGCCTCTTTGGTTAGGTTTATTCCTAGGTATCTTATGGTTTTGGGTGCAATTGTAAATGGGATTGACTCTTTAATTTCTCTTTCTTCTGTTTTGTTGTTGGTATATAGAAATGCAACTGATTTCTGTGCATTGATTTTATATCCTGACACTTTACTGAATTCCTGTATGAGTGCTAGCAGTTTTGGAGTGGAGTCCTTTGGGTTTTCCACAAGAGCCAAAACAATCTTGAGAAAGAACAGAAAACCTGGAGGACTCACACTTCCTGGTTTCAAATTTTACTATAAAGCTACAGTAGTCAAAACAGTGTGGTGTTGGGGCACCTGGGTGGCTCAGTCAGTTAACCATCTGCCTTCGGCTCAGGTCATGATCCCAAAGTCCTGGAATCCTGTGTTGGGCTCCCTCTTCAGCTAGAAGTCTGCTTTTCCCTCTCTCCCTGCCCCTCCTTCAACTTGTGTTTTCTCTGTCTCTCTCTCTCAAATGAATAAAAACTTTAAAAACAACAACAACAACAACAACAACATAGTGTGTGGTGTTGCCACAAAAACAGACATATAGACCAATGGAATAGAGAGCCCAGAAATAAACCCTCATATATATGGTCAAATGATTTTCGACAAGAGTGCCAATAACATTCAATAGGGGGAAAAAGGACAGTCTTTTCAATAAATGGTGCTGGGAAAACTGAATATCCACATGCAAAAGAATGAAGCTAAACCCCTACCTGATATATATACAAAAATTAAGTCAGAATGGATCAAGTACCTAACTGTAGGACCTACAATAATAAAAATATTAGAAGAAAACATAGGACAAAAGTTTCATGATACTGAATTTACCAATGATTTCTTGGATATGATACTAAAGGCAGAGGGGGAAAGAAAGGAAAAACTGACAAACTGGACTTCATGAAAACTAAAACTTTTGTGCATCAAAAGATAACATCTATGAAGTAAAAAGGCAACCTATACACTGGGAGAAAATACTATAAATCATGTATCTGATAAGGGATTATAGTCCAGAATATATAGAAAACTCCTAAGCCTCAATAACCAAAGACAAACAACCCAATTCACAACTGGGAAAAAAAAAAAAAGAACAAAATTGGAAAAAAGACACGAATAGACATTGTTTCAAAGAAGATATACAAATGGCCAATAAGCCCATAAAAAGATATTTAATGGCACCAATCATTAGGGAAATGCAAATCAAAATCACACACACACAAACACACAAAAATCCTACAATTTCACATCCATTACGATGGCTACTATCAAAAAACAGAAAGTAACAATTGTTGGCAAGGAGGTAGAGAAACTGAAACACTTGTGCAATGCTGATGAAATGGTATAGCTGCTGTGGAAAAAAGTATGGTGGTTCCTCGAAAAATTAAAAATGGGTTATGGACATTGGGGAGGGTTTGTGCTTTGGTGAGTGCTGTGAAAGATGTAAGCCTGATGATTCACAGACCTGTACCCCTTGGGCAAAGAATAAAAATAAAATTAAAAAAAAAAAGAATTACTGTATGACCTAGCAATTCCATTTCTGAACATATATATATACCCAAAAGAACTGAAAACAAGGTCTTGAGGAAATATTTGTACACTCATGTTCATAGCCACATTATTCACAATAGCTAAAATGTGGAAGGAACCCATGTTCAACAACCAATAAGTAGATAAGCAAAATGAAGTGTATACATACAATGGACTATTATTCAGCCTTAAAAAGAAAGGAAATTCTGTGCTATGCTACAACAGGGATGAATCTCCAGGACATTATGCTAAGTGAAATAAGCCAGTCATAAAAAGACAAATGCTGTATATGACTCTCCCCATATGAATTACTTAGAGTCAAATTCATAAAGACAGAAAGTACAATACTGCTTTCCAAGAGCTGGACAAAATGGAGAATGGGGAGTTACTGTTTAATAGGTATATTATTTCAGTTTTACAAGATGAAAAGAGTTACAGGAATGGTGTGATGACTACATAGCAATATGAATGTACTTAATAACACTAAACTGTACACTTAAAAATGGCTAAGGTTGGGGGCGAGGGGGAAGGCGCCTGGGTGGCTCAGTCAGTTAAAGGTCTGCCTTCAGCTCAGGTCAAGATCCTGGAGTCCAAGGATCGAGTCCCACATCAGGCTCCCCACTCAGCAGGGAGTCTGCTTCTACATCTGACCCTCCCCTCCCTTCTCTCTCTCTCAAATAAATAAATAAAATCTTTTTTTTAAAAATGGCTAAAATAGTAAATTTTGTTATGTATTTTATTGTTATAAATATTGGGTTATATGTAAGTATTTTATCACCAAAAAAAGAAAAAAGTATGACTAAAATTATCACCAAGAACTGGAAACTCCCCAAATGTCCATAAAGTGGTGAATGGATAAACCAACTACAGTATATTCCCATATGGTAGAACACAGCTCAGAATAAAAACAAAACAAAACAAAACAAATTACTAGTACACACAACATGAATGAATCCAAATGCATTATGCTACGTGGAAGAAGCTAGATTTTATTTTATTTTATTTTAAGATTTTATTTATTTATTTGACACACAGAGAGAGAGATCAGATCACAAGTAGGCAGAGAGGCAGGCAGAGAGAGAGGAGGAAGCGGGCTCCCTGCTCAGCAGGTCCTCGATCCCAGGACCCTGAGATCATGACCTGAGCCGAAAGCAGAGGCTTTAACCCACTGAGCCACCCAGGAGCCCAAGAAGCTAGATTTTAAAAGCTATATCCTAAATGATTCTATTTAAATGACATATCAGCATAGGTAGACTGTAGGGACAAAAAACAGATCAGTAGTTGCTAGGAATTGAGAGGAGACAGAGGTTGACTACAAAGAGACAACATGAGTGAATTTAAAAGATTATGGGGATGAATATAAATTTGTCAAAACTCATAGACTGAACATTAAAAATAAATAATAATTTAAATAAATAAGGAATAATTTTAATAAATAATTTTAATGTATGGCTAAAGTCTGGACAACAATATATCCTTTAAAAGTCAGCTACAAAAATGTTCAAAAATTCTAAGATGAGTTGTTTATTTTCAGCACCCAATATATCACACAACAATGCCAAATGTACAATGTACCATATTCAGCCACAACTTGTTTTTAACCAGCCTCTTAAGGTACAAAACTATTAAACAAGTAGTAAAACATTTTTTTTAACTTTATGTACTATAGATTGTACACAGTAGGTAGTACAAAAATGTTAAGTAATACATAATTCAATAGAGTTTAGACTGACTTGGTCTTTCTAATTCACTGCCATCTACATACATAGCTTTAAACACAAAATTATCCATTTCTCAACATATTGACTTATAATTAGAACAGAGAAATGCTGTCCACAAAATATACTAACCTGAATTTGTTCAGTTAATCAATAAAGACAATAGGACACTTTATCTTGAATGAAAATACCACCTGGGTCATGAGTATGCAGCAACCTGGAACAACAAACAAACAAATAAATGAAATTCAGCCCTACTCAAAGTTCAGTTAAAATACCTTCAGTTATTATACCATTTTAAAAATTCCTTTTTTCCCCTTATAATATGCCATAACATGTAAAACTTTTACTTTCTAAAAGATTTTATTTATTTACTTATTTATTTATTTGAGAGAGCATGGAGCAGGGAGCCCAACGCGGGACTCACTCCCAGTACCCTGGGATCATAACCTGAGCAGAAGGCAGATTCTTTCACTCAACATAATCTCCTCCAGATAAGTCAAGCAGAGAAAGTCAATTATCATATGGTTTCACTTACTTGTGGAACATAAGGAATAAAATGGAGGACTCTAGGGGAAGGAAAGGAAAAGTGAATTGGGGTAAATAGGAAGGGGAGATGAACCATGAGAGACTGTGAACTCTGAAAAACAAGCTGAGGGTTATGGAGGGGAGGGGGGAGGGCAGATGGGTGAGCCTGGTGGTGGGTATTAAGGAGGGAACGTATTGCATAGAGCACTGGGTGTGGTGCATAAACAATGAATCTTGGATCACTGAAAAAATAAAATTAAAAAAAAAAAAAAAGAAGGCAGATTCTTAACCGACAAAGCCACCCAGGCGCCCCCATGTAAAACTTATACTCACTTCTATAAGCAGTGTTTTTCAAAACCCAATAAAGAATGGGTTTTTAGTTTATTGTAATCAAACACAGTAACACTCAGTGTCTTAATTTCCTTCATAGTTTATCTTAAAATAAGTCAACACCTATAAAACTTTGTGAACACAAAATTCTTTAATTTTGTCTATTTTTTAACATGTGGGGCAATCAGCTTTCTCTCTTTGCAGACTAATGTTCAAAATCTTCTATATCCCTCATACCACAATCAGCTCTACAACATAATTTCTGACTATCTTCTACAGAGAATTCTATTCAAGTCCATTTAATTTGCTTGCTTTTCACAGAACAATTTTGTCATTCTCAGCTGTCACCCTGCAACACACCATTCCTTCTTTTTAGAGCAGGGACTTTTTCTCCCTATCCCCTTGCTGAATCAATGCAAACCCATCAATTTTCTCAAAATCCAGCCCCTCCATTTCTCCCTGAGAGCTAATATAATCACGATGCACTCCATTAATCTTTGCTAGAATGTTGTTGCCTTATACATGTGCCATCTCATGTGATCTTCTACTACGGGACCCTGTCTCCTATTTCTTTTGCCTCCCTAATATCTACTACCATGTTTGACATATAGAAAGTTAATCATATGATTGACAAATGAATGGTCTTAATAAAGATTCACACATCAAATGTTCACTGAATATGTATGTACAAGTCCCTAAATACAAAAACCCAAGAATAATATAGCAATACAACACAGTCTTCAGAAATAATGTCTTTCTGTCAACTACTTTACTGTTGTTACAACGTGAGGTTTTAGATTGACATTATTACAAATTGTGAGAAGCAGTCTTTATCCAATAACATCAAAGTCTACTGAAACCAATTTCTGGTAATTAGATATAATATTGAAGGCATCATCACCAACTCCAAGTCCTCCAAGCATAAAGGTAATCCAACTATTTTCACTTTAAATTCAAAAAAAAAAAAAAGAAAAACTACTCTCAGGCAGAACAGCTTATTAATAAGAACATTCAATAAATTACTCTAAGCTAAAAATAATAAGCACATTTGTACAGTGCTGTTCTATTTACATTATCTCATCTGCTAAAGCTGGCTGAAAAAGACAAACCACGGCTAAGTCAACTACTCCAGGGGTCCATAAACAATTTCTAAATGGCCATCAACTATAAAAATCAGCCAAGGCTCCTTCCTGTAACTTCACCCAAAAGTCTTTACCAACTTCCCACAATAATCCAGTAGTTTAGGATTTATGCTTCTAGCTATTATGGAGTAACTGGTACCAGATTTACCCCCAGACAGTAAACAACTACAAAACTAGACAAAACATATGACATAACAGTTCATGGATATTGGACAACAATTAGTGTAGATCTACATTCCCCGAGAGTAGGAAACAAGCTAGATAAGCCCTATGAACATCTTGACTTTCTGCCAAGAGATATGTTCCAAACACCACTGCAGGCAGGGAGATTAAAAGCATAGCACAGCAATCTACTCAACTTGAAGAGACAAAGATATAAATTCAGTAAGGTACAGGTGACAGGAATTACTGGAATAATGTACCAGAAAGGAGGGGTTATGCAGAAAAAAACTCTAGACATCTAGGTAGGGATCCACTTGAGTCTTACTTAATACTGATCTACATACACTTAGAGTGAAATTCCACGAGGTGAGGCAAAAAACAACTGCTGAGGAACTTAAAAAAAAAAAAAACAAAGAAAAAACAACAACAACAACAACAAAAACAACGCAAGGTTCAAACAGAGCTGCAGACATTGGAGGTTCCATCCAACAGAGTAGAGAAAGACTGTATACTCCAGGCAGTAAGTAGAGATCTCAGGATGGCTAAAAACCAGTCCTAGAATAAAGACCACTCTCTAATGATCCCAAAAGAACTTAAAAACAAACCCTGAAGGAACAACCAGATATTCAATTTAACATCCGTAACCAGATGACTAGCCAAATGGAAAACCTCATTATTCACAGGGCATCGGGTAAAGTACTCAGAAAGGTTCTGCCTCAGCATGGGGCAATTACATGAAATGGTCCCACTTAACAAAGATTAAAATCAATACCTTAAAGGACCAAACACTTTCCAAGTAACTTCAATATATTCCAGAAAAAGTTTCAAGAACACTTAGAGGAATACAAAAATATCAGTACCCAACAAGGTAAAATTTACAATGTCTTCTTTTACATGCCTGACAAGCATCAACTGATTTCCAAGCAGGTTTAAAAAAAAAAAAAAAAAAGAGTAAGAAAAAGAAAACACAGCCATAATGAGTAAAAATATCAATCAAAATCAGCCTAGACATGACACAGTTGATAGGATTAGGAAACTAGGACATTAAAAGTTGTTATAAATCCCATATGTTCTAGAAGGTAGAAAAAAGGTTGACTACATTTTCAATAAAGATAAAAAGACCCAATCTGAACATCTAAAAATGATAACTAGAATGTTGGAGATATTCTACCTGACACTCAGTGAATAAGATTTTCTACTCTGATGGATTTGGGGCTCTATTCCTGGTATTGTATGTGAACTATGACTATTGTATTGTTCCTTCAATTCCTTTTGAGTGGTTCTTCCTAACCTCAAGTAGTTCCCTCGCAGGCATGCACTGATTAGTACTCAACTGAATTCTTGAAAGGAACCTCACTGATTAGTACTCAACTGAATTCTTGAAAATTCTCCTGCAGTTCTCTCTTCTCTGATATTCTGCCCTGGGAACTCTAGCTACCTTGCGTCCCAACAGCCTCCCAGCTCCTTCTCTTCAACTTAGGAAGATATCTTGGTTCCTCCTGGGTTTTGCTGACCTGCTCCATGCCTAGAAACTCTCTCCAGGCTAGAGCATTCTTAAGTCTCATTTAACTTATTTCCTGTCGCTCAGGGATCAAAGTCTTTTGTCGCCTAATGGCAAATGTTTTAGAAACTGTTGTTTCATATCTTTTATCCACTTAGTTTTTTTAGGGTGGAAGTATACTAATCCCTGTTGATCCATCTTGGCTGAAAGCCCTATTTAAATTATTTTGAAGGAGAGCTATGAGCTAGATTAATTTTGTGACAACAGTGAATGCTGAAACTTTCCAAAAATTAGATGTATTCAATTACCATCACTCATACATTAATAAGTTATTCTAATGCATAATAAATGCATATACATGGTAGAAAAGGACAGTAACCATGAAAATGAAATAGGCAAAGAGCAGATGAATGCAAAGAATAAACAGGACCCAGTAATCAAAAATAGTAAAAAGCTATTTGCTGGATGCATATTTAACAGCCAAAGCAATTAATCTAGAGAGTAAGGTCTTCTACCTAAAAATGAGGAAAGATTACCTATGGTATGTTGCTGAAGCTGCAGGTGGTCAAGATCAAAAACAAATGATAGGTAATTCCCAAGTTACTTACCAAGAGGCTTTTGATATAAGCAAGAAAGAGATGAACCCACACACCCAATCTGCCTGAGGCTGGCTCTTAATTTTTCTGTTTCACTGTAAGATCCTTAGTAATCCAAGCTTGCCTACACACTAGCTAAAATGGCTTTTGATGAGGCCACTTCAGAACCTGATATAGTGAATGAAGCTTCATCCAAAAACAGCAGCACCCTCATCATGCAGTTGCTTAGAGACAACCTAACATTACGGACATCAGACAGTGCAGGAGAAGAATACGATGCTGCAGAAGGAGCAGAAAACTAAGTGTATACAGAATGTCATCCTTCTCTCCCTCAAAAAACCTTTTTACACATCTCCATTCCTTATTCCATTTGAATTTCCTATAGTAAAGAAACCCATTCATGTGTATGGAATCAAATGTTTATAGTCTCTTCACACTGCAGCTTTGGGAAAACTCCACTCCTTGATTTGTGTTTGCCTTAGCCTTCCTGGTATGTAGTTACTGCTGCAGAAAAGTATTAATAGCTTCATTTCATATAGACGTAAGTAACTTCTAAACACTTATGTAGAGGACTAAAAACGTATCTGGCATTTAAGGAAGCTGAACCAGTTCTGCAAGTAATTGGGTTTTGTATTACTGTGAAGATATGAAAATGTGTTAATTATCATTTAAAAAGTATTCTACATAACTTAATTTCTGTTTTCCCTCTCTTACTTTTTTGAGGGTTTCCTTTCAGTAAGCAACTTTCCATGTTCTTAATGTATTCCTTTTTGGTAGGAATCCAGAAGTATGAGATTAAATGGAAAAGCATTTGACATTTCTGGGCTGGGTATCACAAAGTGAAATGCCTCCTGTACCCTGTATATGATGGAGGTCTTGTATGTCTGTGACAACAGAAGTTTCCTTATTCACTCTTCATTTGCTGCTATTTAAGTTGACAACTTCCCTTCCTAACAAAAATTTATTTACACCTCCTGCCTTGGTAGTGCTCGTATTCACTTTACTATGTAACAGAAGTAGTATGTTGCCACTAGAATGCAAGCATTGTTTTTGGCAAATTAAAGTGCATGTCATTTCTTAATACACTAGAAAGGGAAAATAAAGTACACAAGTCCACACCTAAAACTTGAGTACTTTCCCATGCAGATTTGTCCGCATGTGAGAGGTTGTCCTGTTTGTCTAGTATTGTTATGTAGAGAGTTGGATCACTATTGTGTGTTTATTAACTGTAGTCCCAAAATAGCCTTATGAAATGTTATGCCTTATTTAACAGCACAGTAACATACAATAAAAATATATATAAAGAGATCCTTTTATAGTTATTATTAACTAGTCTAAAATCAGAAGGCAAAATACTAAAATTTCCATCAGTTATAATATCACTTATTTTAAATTCCCATGGTAGTTTGAATTTCTAAGTATTTTTTAACTTGCCTTACACTACCTTTGGTTGTTTTCCCCAGCTCATCTCACAAGATTGTATACACCACGAGAGCCAAGACTATATGTATTCATTTTTATATCCTTTAGTGATTTCTAACACACTGCCATCTTGATACCCATTAGTATTTAACATTTTCTGCTCACCAATATCCTTTTTACCCATCTCTCAAGGATACTGCAAGGATCAAAGAGAGTAATACTTGTGACAGTACTTTGCAAATAAAAATGTTTTGCAGATGTCAGATAAATTTTATTTCATTATCTATGGTTATCCTAAATCTTAGCTGGCAAGTAGTAGAATGCTCCATGGAATGAAAACAGAACTGGCCCTCATGATTAGCATAAGCTTGATGGTGGTTCCACAGCCTCCTTTACTCTGTCCCTTTTTCTACAGGTTCTAGAGTCCACTTAGTCATGGTAGGAGTCATCGTCCTAAAAGCATCCTGGCCCCCATATCATCTGGCATTTTTATGGTTTCCTGCACCAGCTGCAGTTCTAGCTCCCAGGCTACAGTTCATAATAACTGGCCTTTTTGCTACAATCTTCTAACTGGCCCTTACCTTACTGGATAAGATACAGAGAAAAAAATCAACAAGGCAGAGGCTTATGACCTAACATTATCTCTGTAACGCTGAATAAAAAAATCACTTGTGCCTTTTCTTAAAATGCCAGTATAAATATATAACATTGCCTTAACTGCACATTAAGTAGGATATGAGGAGCTCAGGATGTCATGACTTTCAAGATCATTGTGACTCTCAAGAACACATTCTCGCATTGAGGAAAGAATCTTAAAATAGAAATGAAGAAGAGTCTTTGAATCTAGTCCCAGCTCTGAACATCAATTTACTACATGATTTTGGATGCAACATATCACTTGCCTAGACTTCTAGTTATTCTTCTACAAATGAAAGAACTGAAAAAATTGTAGAAATCTCCTGCAGCTCTAAATTTCTGGGAGTAAAAGCCTAAACTATACCTTCTAGGAGCCACTAAAATTCTTCAGCTTATATCCAATTCACCTTTATGCCTTACTACTAAATATGCCCTCTTCCTCGACAACATTCTAAATAATTCATCTTGACAAGACATGATTTGAGTAAGCAGTTCTAGAAGCAATTGTTTTCTTCAATCTTTTGCTTAAAAAATTTCTTTCTAGTCCAAAAACTGATTTTTGCTTCATAATTACAAAACAGAGATGTTTTCCTCTAACTCTTTACCATCAAATAGACAATTAGGGAGACAATTAAATTAGGGAGATTACACCTCCCTAATTTACTGGAAACTGAGAAATACAGCTTAAATTCACCAACTTCACCAATAAACTCACTTAAAATTTACTTTCCAAAACCAGTCCTGGACACCTTGAATCCTACTCGCTAAAAAAAATTTTGTTCTAAATTTTAGCACGGTTTTATATTACAGACAAGTTGCAACATACAAAGGGTTTTCCATATATGGTACATTCCCCTATGGTTAACATTTTGTGTTACTATGGAACACTTGTCACAATTAATGAAAAAAATGTTAATATATTATTACTAATAAAACTCCATTTTATTCAGATAAATATATTAATATCAAAAAAATTTAAAGTAAACTCTTAAAAAGAGCAATGAAAACATACTAAATGCCACACAGTAAACAGAATACATACAGTAAATATAATAAATAATTGTCAGAGCTAAAAGTCTAGCATATCAGTGTCAATAGTAAATGCAAAGAGCTTAACTCCATTAAAAGAAAAAAATTTTAGATTGGCTCATGAAGTAAAACCCAATTGTATATTATACAAGGAGTACCTAAAAACAAAGCCATTAAGAAACATTAAAAGGAAAAAGATATGAGCAAAGGTATAATGGGCAAATATAATAAAAAAAAAAAACAGAGGCTAAAATCTTAATAACTGACAAGGTACAATTCAGGCCCAAAAAACACCTAGCAAGACAAAGTAGGACTTTTTCTTTTTCTTTTCTTTTTTTTTTAATTTTATTTTTATTCTTTGCCCAAGGGGTACAGGTCTGTGAATCATCAGGCTTACATCTTTCACAGCACTCACCAAAGCACAAACCCTCCCCAATGTCCATAACCCATCCACCCTATCCCTACCCTCCCACCCCCCAGTAACCCTCAGTTTGTTTTGTGAGATCAGGAGTCTCTTATGGTTTGTGTCTAGGACTTTTTCTATGCTAAAGGACAAGTTAACAATGAGGAAGATAAATCAGTTATGAGTACTTTTGCACCAAATAGCCCTGTCACGGGCGCCTGGGTGGCTCAGTGGGTTAAAGCCGCTGCTTTCGGCTCAGGTCATGATCCCAGGGTCCTGGGATCAAGGCCCACATCGGGCTCTCTGCTCAGCAGGGAGCCTGCTTCCTCCTCTCCTCTCTCTCTGCCTGCCTCTCTGCCTACTTGTAATCTCTCTGTGTCAAATGAATAAATAAAAAAAAAATCTTTAAAAAAAAAAATAGCCCTGTCACAAGCTTTAGAAAACAAAAATCTAGAGTAGCTGTATGAAAATATTAATAGAAACAGAGTAATACAAGGTGAAACTATAGAAGACCAAAGCAATGTAATCAGTAAGGTAAATTATTGTAACATATTGAACTTACTATATTGAATTTTGTATTTTGATAGAGAAAATCTCTTTTCGTGTGGACATGGACTATTCACAAAAACTGATCACAAAAACTGATCATATATAAGGTCATACAGAAAATCTCAGTAAGTTCACAATAGTAAAAATACTATAAATTATGTTTTTTGATCACAGTGCAATAAAGCTACATGTGAAAAATAACAAAAAGCCCTTACTCCTGAAGGTTAAAAAGTGTTATCTTAAACAACTTTTGAATGAAATGGAAAAAAACAAAATTATGTAATACATAAAAAAAGATAAGTTCCAAATGGATTAGAGATCAAAATGTAAAAATTAAAACCATGAAAGTCCTGTAAGAAAACATAAATGATTTCAAGTATAAGCCAGGAATGAGAAGTGATTCAAAATCTAACAGTAGAAGATATAATTTTTAACTGCTATATTCAACAAAAACTCTTTTTTTGAAGTATGAATGGCCAAAAATCCCCACAAAACTGTACGTAATGGCAAAAAACAAACTGAGAAAATATGTGGCTACTAACCACTACTGTACACTTGAATTGTGGCTAATTCAAACTCAGAGGTGCTTTAAGTATGAAATGCACCCAAGATTTTGAAGACTTGGTACAAAGAAGGAAACAAAATATTTCATTTATAATTTTTATATTGATTACATGCCAATGATAAAACTCATTTTGAGGGTTGAAATGATAGTATTTTAAATACATGTGGTAATATTTGGACATATAATTAAGGTAATCATAATTAAAACTATATTTTCAATTTTTTAATGTGCAATTTAAGTTTTCTAGTAGCCACATGTGGCTCACACTTACCTTTCTATCAGATAGCATTAATTTATATTCTGATCCAACAATCCCCTAACTCTGCAGCCATTCTAAAGATGCACTTTCACAAATACAAAATAACATGGAGGGTATTCCAATGAGACATCAATTGTCATGGAAGAGATCAGAAATATCCCAACAGGGTCTGAATGAATAAATTACAGTACATTAACACAGTAGATATTATACAGCTATTAAAAGGTATGAAGAGGATCTCTATGTATATACTGCTTTCCAGGATATACTGTTGTGTAAATAAAAGCAAGGTACAGAACAAATATGAGGTATGCCAGCTTTTAAGGGAAAAAAGCAGATATAGTATTTTTTAAAAAACAAAATACTAAAAATACCAAAATTAATAAAAATAGTTACTTGTAAAAGCCAAGGAAGGGAAAGAGGCTAGGAGGAAAGAGATACAGGTAAAAATAAGACTTATCTAAGGGCATATAATTAAATAGTTTTGATTTTTGCACTAAATGAATGTTTTACATATTCAAAAATAAAATTAAATCAAAAGGAAAAACAAAAGCCGCATAACAAGTCATCTTAAACTTATACTGTGTTGGTAAAATAACTACACACAAAAACAATTTAAAATGACTCTGAAAGACAGCATTCTGGCAATAGGATATATTAATAGAATTTATTCTAAATAGAAAAAGAACTACTTTTTGAAGAAATCTTGAAATTCAGTTTTATGATTTTTGACAATAGTAATTCTGGTGTTTTTTGTGAACAATTTTTTTGCATGGTGTAGAATAAATCAAAAAGATAAATCTGTTATTAGGAACTAAGATATTAGTATGGTAGGGAAAACAAAATATAAAATGAAAAAATTTAGGCAAAATAGACTCTCTAATGTTAAATTTGAATTGATACATGAATTTATTTTTTTAAAAAACTATATATTTCTTATTTTTGTCGAATAAGAAATCTTAGAAGCAATGATGCCTCTGAACATGAACCTAGCACCCAGGTCATGGTATCTAAATCTTGTTCTCATATCCAAAGCAGGGAATAAATAAAGTGAGCCTGGGACATCATTTTATGCTTGATGTAAAGAGTTCAACGCCCAATAAAGGCCCAGCAAAAAGACACACAGAACACACACACACACACACACACACACACGTAAACTTGAAGGGGCTCCTACTGGCCAAATTTGAACATCAAATCAAAAGCCATAAATAACTGTAAATACATAAAAAGCAATGAGATTATTGATTAAAAACAAATGGAAGAGAGGGGAAGTTCTATGTCCTGTATAATAGAATATATTTGTCTCCTGCAGATAATAATTATAAAACTTGAAAAAGTACAAACAATAACTATCTGAAGGCACAGGAACATGAACAGAAGCAGACAAATTCTGGAGGGCAGTATATTCTTGGAACAAAAAAATGGCAGCAGTTAGTTTCCAAATTCCCACAGATCCCCACAATTTTTAATTACAGTTTTTATCTCTTCCAGAATACCAGAGAAAGCAACTGCCAACACTGGAAAAGGGGTGGGGGGAATCATAGAAAGAAGACAGTCAAATAGGTAAGTCATACATCCTACATGTAACTCTGGCCAAATCTTTGGCAGACAAACTGACAAATGAACAGCATATATGCAGGACAGACAACAGTTAATGATTGGGGGGGGGGAATAAAACAAAAAAAATCCACACTGACAACTCAACTGCCTCCTAAGATACAGAGTTCATAGTATGAGTATAACCAAATTAATTGCCTGCTAACACAGAGGCATCAGCCCTTTTATAGAGGAATATAATGGAATTCCATAATATTCATAACATAAAAACTATAATCCAAATTTATTTGACATACAAAGGTCAAGAAAATAGGCCAAACAACAACAAACAAAAAAATACACAAATACCAACCTTATAGAATCAGATGTCGGTATAAATAAACAAGGATTTTAAAAGAACTGTTATAATTATGCTCAGTGAATAAAGGAAATATGCTCATAAAGAAACAGAAACCACAGAAAAACAACCAAATAGGAATTCTAGAACAGTAAAAGAACATCTACAATAAGGAGAACATATTGGAAATGACATAGGAAAGAGTCAGTGAACCTAAAGTTAGATCAATAAAAACTTAACTTTCCCAGAACTTACTCATCTTATAACTGTAAGTGTGTACACTTTGACCAACATCTCATTTCTGCCATCCCCTAGCCCACAGTACCCACCATTCCACTGTTTATAGGAGTTCAGCTTCATCAGATTCCACATAAGCAATTCAAGCACCTATACTGTATGATACAGTTATTTGTCTTTCTCTGACTTATTTCACTTAGCATATAATGCCCTCAACATCCATCCATCTTGTCACAAATGACAGGATGTCCTTCTTTCTCATAGCTGAACATTCCATTATATATATATTATGTACCACATCCCCTCTACCCATTCATCCACTAACAGATTCTTGGCTATTGTGAATAATGCTGCAAAGAACATGGGCATACAAGTATCTCTTCAAGATCCAGTTTTCACTTTCTTGGATACATACCCAGAAGCAGGACTGCTGGATTATATGGTAGCCCTATTTTTAACTTTTTGAGGAACCTCCGTACTGTTTTCCATGGTGGGTGTACTAAATTACATTCCCACCAACAGTTCACAAGAATTCCCTTTTCTCCACAGCCTTGCCAACACTTGTTATCTCTTGCCTTTTGGATAACAGTCATTCTAATAGGTGGAGGTTATATCTCACTGTGGCTTTGATTTTTTATTTCCCTAGTGATTAGTAATGTCAAATATCTTTTCATGTAACTAAGCCATTTGTATGTCTTCTATGGAAAAATGTCTATTAAGTTCCTTTGCCTATTTTATAACTGAATTAAAAAATTTTGCTATTGAGTAGTTTAAGTTCTTCATATATTTTGGGTATTAAGCCCTTATCAAATATATGACTTGGAAATATTTTCTCCCATTCCATGGTTGAAGTAAGCTCCTTCTTCTACACCTTGTTGACAATTTTTATCTGATGAAAAGGATGTTGTATTTTGTCAAATACTTTTAATGCATATATTGAGATTGTATGATCTTTATCTTTCATTCTATTAACTTGGTGTATCACATTTATTGATTTGTATATATTGGATGATCTTTGCATCCCAGGGGTAAATCCCACTTGATCACAGTTTATGATCCTTTTAATATATGACTGAATTTGGTTTGATATTTTGTTAAAGATTTTTACATCCATGTTCATCAAGAATACTGGTATAATTTTCTTTACTTTGTAGTGTCCCTGACTGGCTTTGGTATCAGGGTAATGCTGGCCTTGAAATATGAGTTTAGGAGTATTTCCTCCTCTTATAGTTTTTATAAGAATTTGAGAAAGATTGATATTAACTCTTCTTTAAACATCTGGTAGGATTCACCAAAAAAGCCATCTGGGGCTAGAGTTTTATTTATTGAGAGGTTTTTGATTACTGATTAAATCTCCTTACTAGTAATTGGTCTGTTCAGATTTTCAATTTTCATGATTCAGTCTTGGTAAGTTGTATGTTTCTGAGAATTTATCCGTTTCCCTCAGTTGTCCAATCTGTTGGTATATGATTGTTCATAACCATCTTATGA
This sequence comes from Ailurus styani, assembly GCA_002007465.1. Classification (NCBI taxonomy): domain Eukaryota; kingdom Metazoa; phylum Chordata; class Mammalia; order Carnivora; family Ailuridae; genus Ailurus; species Ailurus styani. Next base: position 1,794,843 of record LNAC01000027.1, on the reverse strand, counting down.
TCCTTTGCATTTCCATGGTATCAGTTATAACATCTCTTTCATTTCTGATTTTGAATCCTCTCTCTTTTTTTCTTGGTGAGTCGAGCTAAGGGTATGTCTATTTTATCTTTTTAAAGAAAACAGTTCTTACTTTCACTGATCTTTTCTATTGTCTTTTTAGTCTCTATTTCATTTATTTCCACTCTGATCTTTAGAATTTCCTTTTCCCTACAACTCTGGGTTAAGTTTGTTCTTTTTATCCCCAGTTCCTTGAGGTAGGGAGTTAGGTCATTTGAGCTCTTTTTTCTTAATGAGGGTGTTTCTTGCTAAGAACTTTCCTCTTCGGCGCCTGGGTGGCTCAGTGGGTTAAACCCTCTGCTTTCGGCTCAAGTCATGATCTCAGGGTCCTGGGATCGAGGCCCACATCGGGCTCCCTGCTCGGCAGGGAGCCTGCTTCCCCCTCTCTCTCTGCCTGCCTCTCTGCCTCCTTGTGATCTCTCTCCCTCTGTGAAATAAATAAATAAAATCTTTAAAAATTCTCTTAGAATTATTTTTACTGTCTCTCTTAGGTTTTGGTATGTTGTATTTCCATTTGCATTTGTTTCAAGGTAATTTTTTATTTCACTGGTTGTTCAGTAGTATGTTATGCCATCTTCACATTACATGAGTTTTTTAAAATACATATATTTTTTTCATTTATCTATTTGACAGAGAGAGACAGCGAGAGACAGAACACAAGCAGGGGAAGTGGGAGAGGGAAAAGCAGGCTTCCCGCAGAGCAGGGAGCCTGATGCGGGGGCTCGATCCCAGGACCCTGGGATGATGACCTGAGCCAAAGGCAGACACTCAACGACTGAGCCGCCCAGGTGCCCCATCATTACATGAATTTTCCAGTTTTCTTTTTGTAATGGATTTCTAGTTTCATACTATTGTGGTCAAAGAAGATGCTTAATACAGAAAAGCTATTTTGTATACAATAATAGTAGACAAATATTATATATTTGTCAAATTTCATAAAATATACAACACAAAGAATGAACTCTAATGTAAACTATGGACTTCAGTTAGTAATAATGCATTAATATTGGTTCATCAATTATAACAAATGTGTCACCCTCATATAAGATGTAAATACCATGGAGGGAACTGGGGAGTGGTGGGTATAAGAACTCTGTATTTTCTAATAAATTTTTCTGTAAACTTAAAAGTTCTCTAAAAAATTAAATATTTTTTTAAAAGATGCTATAAGCAAAATCAAAAGACAGGTGAAAAACTGACAGAAAATATATATAACATACATTACAGATAAAAATCTAATATCCCTAGTATAGAAAGAATTCTTAAAAGCTGGATAGAGAAAACCGGATAGAGAAATTGGCAATAGATAATTCACAAATAATAAAATACATTAAAACTTCATTTAAACATACAGAAAATTTTCAACCTTACTCATTACACTGACATGCTACTTTATACCTATCCCCCAAAATTTTAAATATAGTATTCTGCTGCTGAAACCACAGGAAAACAGGTACTCTCATAAATTGCTGGTGATAAGATAAATTGGTAAAATGCTAATGGAGAAAAGTTTACAACATCTAATAAAACTTATAGGGCATTTACCTTCTGACTTAGCAATTTCACTTCTAGAAATTTACCCTTAAAAAAATCCCCAAAGGTATACAAACATATATGTGCAAAGTTATTCACGGAAGTATTGTTTTTAATTGCAAATTAATGGAAAAACTTTAAATGCAAAAAAAATCCTAAATTGGAGCTTGGTTGAGCAAACTATTACATCCATACAATCAAGTACTAAGCAACTATAGAAAGATGAGGGAGATCAGTGACTTCCAGGATATATTAAGAGAAAAAAGTAAAGGGCAAAGAATATTTATTGTACGTAAACTTTTCAATATGAAGGGGAATTAAGAAAATATCCATGGATCAGAATAAAATAAAATACAGATTTAAACAAGAAAATTCTAAGATTGGTTACTACCAAGGAGTGTATATCAGTATCTGTGGCTGCTTTAACAAACCATCACAAACCTGGTAGCTTACAACAAATTTACTCTTAACAGTTCTGAAGGCCAGAAATCCAAAATCAGTTTTGCTGAGCCGAAATTAAGGTGTCATTAGGATCTCACTCCCTTAGGAGTCTTTAGGAAGGAATCTGTTCCTTGTCTCTTCCAGCCTCTGGTGGCTGCCAACATTCCTTGGCTTGTAGCTACCTCACTACAATCTCTGTCTCTATGATCATACTGCCTTCCCTCTTCTATGTCAAGTCTCCCTCTGCTTCCCTCTTAACAAGAATATATGTGACTGTATGTAGGACCTACTCAGGGTAATATCTCCATCTCAAAAGCCTTACCTCAATTTAATCACATCTACAAAGACCCCATTTTCATGTAAGATAACATTCACAGGTTCCAGAGATTAGTGTATGCCTGTCTCATGCATGTCTTTTAGGAGGTCATTTTTGAGAGGGTGTATGAAAATGGAGTGGAAGAGATGGGGGAATGACATTTGAGAATACCTTTTTATATAGTTCTGACTCCTGTTAATAAACTCTTGCCATTCTCAACCATATGAGTGTTTCACATATCCAAAAAAGACATACAATCAATAAGTATGGAAGAGGGCTAGCCCTTAAAGTGGTATATAAACCAGACCTAAAAGTATTTCAAAAATTAATAACACACCACCACTAAAAGAAAAATAGGGCCATTGGGGAGAACTAACTGAACTTTGTTTTTTTTAAGATGTTATTTGTCAGAGAGAGAGAGAGAGAGAGAGAGCAAACAAGGAGGGGGAGCAGCAGCAGGCAGAAAGAGAAGCAGGCTCTCTGCTGAGGAAGGAGCCTGATGTGGGGCTCAATCCTACGACCCTGAGAATGACCTGAGCCAAAGGCAGCTGCTTAACCAACTGAGCCATCCAGGCACCTTCTGAATTAACTTTTGAGTATGGTATTAGTCTGTTTTTACCACTGAAACGGGTTATCAATTTTGAGGCTATCTTTTATGCATTCTAAGATTAACTGAATAAGCAAATGTATTGTAAATAATCAGAGCCAGGTGTCTCACTGTCAGCAAAGGGAATTAGAAATACTTGAAAAATTAAGTTTGGAATGAATCCTGGGGTACTGCATTGAAAACGGAGCTATCAACTTGAGCTTAGTCATAGATATACATACATAGAAATATAAATGGATATAAATGTGTCAGCATGTATATTTTTCTAACTGTGTCTAGAGGGCCTGGAAGCAGTGACACCCCAGTGACAATGAGCACAATAACTAGCACCCAGACCTTTTATCTAAATACTCTTCTCCACTAAGAGAATTGAGACTTCTTGGAAAAACTGATTTCACCTCAGTGGCTGGTTAGTAGTAAAAGACAGACCCAAAATATCTTGTGCCAGAAACGAAGGAAATGCTCAAAGAATCATGGAAATATGTCTTAAGAACACATGAGTTGGCCTAAAGGGACCAGATTTATGACAATCTGAGAATCAAAATAAATAACAGTAATTTGATAGCACTAAGTAAAAATTAAGAACCTATGCATGTATACATGTTAGAATGTCAACTAAAGGAAAATCACCATTTGACTACCATCATATTAATAATACTGATTCAATCAAAACTCCTCAAAGAGATGCCAAGTAGTTAAGGAAAGTCTGATGAGAAACAAAATATTTACATAGTCTCAAGTATTCCTCACAATATACTTACTAGTCCCAAACCACTGTTACAGTGAAGAAAACTGGCAAGTGATCAAAGCTGACATCACTAGTAATGGAAATAAACATCATGTATCTCCAATAGAACACACAACATCACTACTGCATAGCCCTGCAAAAAATGCATAACCTGATTCTATGAAGATGAAATATCAAACAAATTGAAGGACATTCTACAAAATAACTGGGCTACACTCTTCATTGTTATAAAAGAAAGACATCGGTTAAGGATCTGCCTTCAGCTCAGGTCATGATCGTGGAGTCCCAGGCTTAAGCCCCACATCCAGCTTCCTGCTCAGCTGGGAGTCTGCTTCTCCCTCTGCTCCTCACCCATTTGGTGCACTCTCTCTCAAATCAATCAGTCAATCTTTAAAAGAGAGACATGAACGTTTCCAAATTAAAGAAAATAAGAACTAAAAGCAACTCACCATCTGGAATTATATACTGGATTGGAGGAAATTTTTTTTTTTGCTATATTATTTGATCACTTAGTGAAACTTAAATTCATAGACTAAATATTTAATAAATATAGATATAGTATATGAATATAGTTTATAAAGAAATGTCCTTAATTACTTCAGGAAACTGCCCTGAAATTTCATAAAATACACACTGAGTTTTCAGAGGATCATGTCTGTAACTTTCAAACAGTTCAGAAAAAAAATATGTATATAATAAAAAGAAAATTATTTTTAAAATGTAAAATATTAACATTTGGGGAACAAGATGAAAGATACCATTCATTTTTGCAAGTCTGAAATTATTTTTAAAATATAAAACTTAAAAAACTTTAAAGATCACTAAGGTAATAATTTTAAGATTGGAAAACTGATTCCAAGGAACTGACCCAGGATCAGCAAAAGGGTAGAAAAAAATTCTGTGACAATCTAAGGCCCAAAATTGTATAGTATAGCAGGGTAGGGACTAGAAACATGTCTGTCTATGTCTGCCTTGGGTCTTACTCAATCCCAGTTCCAGCCAGTGCCTCCTACACCAGGCATACTCAATAAACAAGTGTTAAACAGACAAATATATAAATAACGACCAACAATGATAATCTACATGAGAAAATGAACTGAGCTGTCTAGAAATAAGTCCTAAAGATAAAAATTAAGTTTCTACACATATTTTAGCAGCAGAATCTTTTTCTCAACCAAAATCCTAAAACAGAACCTCAATGCAGGAAAACAAAGTGAAGTCACTCTAGTTTTAATGTGGATCTGATGAAGATATGGAACCCCTCAACTTCTCTTCACCCAGCATCGAGACTTCAACACCAATTTTTTAAGGTTCAAGAGCTCTGAGAAGGTAATTTAAAGATATAAAGATAGTCTTATTTTGAAGCTCTAATACCAGCCTCCACTGATACAAACTTTTCCTTGCTTTTTCTAAACCTTGATCCAAAGAATCACTCAACTCCAGAACAAAATTATTTCCTTTTCACTCTTCTAAGCCTTAGGAACTATTAAATAATCAATATCCAAAATTGGTTCTTCTCAAGAACCTTCAGCTACCTGGATTCCATTAAAACACACAATAGCTTAAAGCTATGAAACTTATCTCAAAACAAGAAGTTGAACAGGAAAATCCAGATTTAAAAAAATTATCAATAAATAATAACCCTCTCCAATAACTAAAAGATATATCCACAAACTGGCCTCCTGCATATAAAGGATGATGTACAAGTCCACGGGGATACCCAAAAATCCCTTCAGGGATCCACGGGCCAAAGCTATTTTCATAACACTGAGGTGATATTTGCCTTTTCACAGTTAACATTTGCATGCACAGTGCCTTAGAATGAATCAAGGCACTGGCATCAAACTATATTACTAGTCACTGTATTCGTCAAAGACACACAGTGTTGGAGGAGGGAGGCAGTAAAGGGGAGCTAGTTTAACTTAAAATTTTTCATTTTTTACGTACTCATTCTTTGAGAATGCACCTTTTTAACAGTCTATGTACGGAAATGGAAGTATGCATAAAGCATTTCTATGTATACCAAAAAACAATAATTGTCTTGTCAAAAACCACCCATAGGATTGTTTGAGCTACAAGCTAAAAGAGCCACTTTCCATGGGATACTGTTTTTACTTGAAAGAACTTCTGTTCTCCAGACTTGGGTACTTGACAGACATTTTCTTGAAAATGAACAGAGTATATCTTTTTGTGTGTATGTGTGTAAACATTTAAAGACACGTGCTCCCTGCCCCAGCAAACCCTGCCAGGGCAGTTTCCTGGCATGGTCACTTTTTAATCCAAAACCCCTTGTACTGCTCCACCTCAAAGTTGTCACAGAGCTCTGGCTCCTCCCTTGTCTCTCTGTGTTGGGCCTCACATTTCAGGAACCAGGCCTGACTCTCCTCTGGGAATAGGGTATCCAGGTCTACTAGCATCTCAAGCATTCATCGTGGCTCCCAATAGGGGATGTGGATGGTGGAGCTGTCCTGCTTGACCAGGAGCACCTGGCAGAAGTGTGCATAGGCTTGCTGGTACACATGTGTGAGCAAGGCTCTCTTGCTGTCAGCCTGCCAGGAGGACGTGCACAGGTGGCAATATGCAGGGGGCAGCCCCCATTAACATGTGCTGTCACAGCACACTGAGACATTGTTTTAGGAAAGCCTAAGTAGACCAGGACACCTGGAGTCTACCTAGTTTCTGAGTGCAGCAGACACTTGGCCTTCCTGCACACAGTGGGGCGTGAGCTCCAAGCAGGCGGCCCAGGGTAGCCATTCCTCCTGAGGGTCCTTGTACGTGGAGGCTCGCAGTTAGCCATTGGCCTGCTGTGCGACCTGCTCCCTCACTGAGCTCCAGAGCAACCTCAGGAGTCAATGTCCTGGACACCACTGGCTAGTCTAGAGTGCAAGTGATGGAGGCAAGGCTGTGCACACCGTCACAGTCAACCCAGAGCGCTGTCCTCCTGTGGCATCCAGTAAGCCTATCTTTTAAAGTGACAGTTTCCAATGATAATATTCAAACTTTTAAGTTGAGAAGATACGTATTCATCGTCATGAGCTTAACACCTTACCTTTCTAATGAGATGGATGGTGCTATTAACAAGTGATTTTTTTATATTGTATAATGAAATGTGTCATGTCAACATTTGGAAGATCTGCATAACTCAGTGAACCAATATTTTCCAAATGACCCATGCTTAATGTTACAAAATCATGCATGGATTAAAGATCCAATCAATGTACACAACATAGCAATGGGTTTTAATGTAATAAAGTAAAAAGTAAAAAGTTTAACTGATATACTTTCGGATTTCACAACTTAGAAAACTACCATGTGTCAAATTTTGATGTAGTATCAAATAAGATTATCCACAATCATCTAAAAAGCTAAAATTACCCCTCTGCTTAATTTTCACTGATATTATAATTACTGACTACCAGTAAAATACCAAGAGAAAATTTAAAGTACTATCTGAACTGAGATAAAAAAGACAAATAATGAGATTGTTTACATCCTTAGTTATAGAGACTGGAAGAGATTTCATACCAGCAGATATTGCGGATATGTAGAAGAAGGGACTTTGTTTTGACCAAATTGAGACAGAGTCTACAGAAGATCTGAGGAGCCATATACAGTGTTTGGGTTATTTGATAGTAATTACTGAAAGGCCACAAATTTTTTTTTTTTTAGCATTTACTATATACCAGACATTGTTCTAAGTACATTTTTCTTACATGAGTTAATTCATTTCACAATCCTCGAAGTTAATCTCTACTTTATAGAAGAAACTGAAACATGACTTGCCCCGTGACACAGAAAGCTAAGTGGAAAAATGGGATTTGAACTCAAGCATTCTGTCTCCAAAACCTGGACCTTAAATGACTACTATAGCACACTGCCTCTCTCATGGTAAGAGCTAAGGTGAAAACTAATGCTTTCAGTGACTACCCAGGTTATCAATGATAATGGGCTGCTTTCAATTTTTACTGAAACTCTCTCACTGTCGCTGACACTGTGGATGACTCTCTTTCAAACACTCCTGCTTTGATGCTTGATTTTTTGTTGTTCTTTCCTGAATATATATTTGCTAGTCTTTTTTAACAAATATTTGTTGGAAACCTACAAAGACTCAGGCATTATTCAAAGTGCTGAAGATAATCCAAAAAACAAGAGTCAAGAATCCTGCTTTTCTGCCTGCCCTTTTAAAAAAATAAGAGTTGAGGGGTGCCTGTGTGGCTCAGTCATTTAGCATCTGCCCTCAGCTCAGGTCATGATCCAGGGTCCTAGGATTGGGCCCCGCATCAGGCTCCCTGCTCGGTGGGAAGCCTGCTTCTCCCTCTCCCACTCCCCTTGCTTGCATTCCCTCTCTCACTGTGTCTCTCTCTGTCAAATAAAAAAAAAGAAAAAAGAAAAAAAAATCTTAAAAAAAAAAAGAGTTGAACTAAAGACTGCAAAAAAGTTGACATCTGCTTAATTTCAGTGGTGGATAATGTCTGCTATATGATTTACTGTACTTTTTAATATGTCTGAAATGTTTCTTGGTCTTAAAAAAAAATCTCAGTAGAAACTCCTGGAATAAAGGAAATGGAAAAAGTAACAAGGGAGGAAAAGAGAGGAAGGAAAAGAAAAGGGGGAGGGAAGGGGTGAGGAGAAGAAATAATGAGAAAGGAGAGAGAAGAAGGGAAATAAAGGGAGCGAAAAAGGCAAGGAAGAGTAAGTAACTTCCTAACTATACCTTCTACAAAGCTGACCAAACATTTTAAGTATATGATACTCACCAACAAATTTTCTCTAGGCATCGGATATTTACCATGGCCTAGACAAACAGCATTGCTTAAATGAAGTATTTGTTAACTGAAACTTTCTCACAAACCATTTTCAGTATTCAAGGCCAGGAACATTATTTTTGTTTAATTGTACTTAGTTTACTAACCCAAAACTGGACTACAAAATTGGACTACAAACATATTACACTGGTTCAACTTCTTCTGTACTCCTTCCATCAGGTTCATATAAGAACAATTACCAAATTAATTTACATTCTAAGGTTTCTACTTCACTTTCATTGAAACAGCTTTGAAGGTCAGTATTGGCCACTGATAACCTAGTCTGTATTTCAGGAGTACATATGCATTTCAAAAGTTTATTATTTCATAACAGGAAATAAAAATTGAGCCAGTATCTCCATAAACTAAGACTTCCTGCTAAAGCAAATATTACTATATAAAATAATAATTTGAAAAATAAACAGTGCATTATTTTATTCATTTTTACTTGCTACTTGAGCTTTCATGAATAGATAAGTACTTAATAAGTGCTTTTTATGAGCATTACTAAGGTGTGAAAAAGTAAAATAAACCATCTTATATTTAACATAGCCAAAGAGATATCTACATATATTAATCACACCTACTATTACACCTTTTAAAACATAATACTATGCCGTAGCTCAGTGAAATGCTCACTTTTAAACATGTCAAGTTACTAAAGAACTAACTTCAAGGAATTAAAGGTCTAATGGTATGCTATTGAATGTTTAATGTGTACCAAGTGCCTTGACTAAATAAGCACTTTACACAGGTAAATGCTAAATCATTTAAAATCTCATAACCACCCTGCAATTACCATCTCCATTTTACAGTTGAATAAACAAATTCAGTTAGTAAATGGTAGGGTTAGAATTTGAACTCAGATCTGACTCCAAAACCATAGCTTCTTCCACTCCACCAAGTTACACAGATTAAAATTTATAGTCTTCTATCATTCATTAACAAAGTATCAGTAGTACTATCTGCAGTACACTGTTTAATCCCAAACTCATATATAATCCTCGATGAGTACAAGCTAGTAAGTATACCAAATATTTCATGCTTGGCACCTGACAAGCAATGAGATCCTCATGTATTAAAAATAGGCAGGCTGCCATGAATGAACATGCTATTCCAAAACCGACTTAGAACTTAAAATGCACTTTCCTTGTATATGAAAACAAGGCTAAAAATGTTCATTCTACGGGTGCCTCGGTGGTTCAGTCTGTTAAGTGTCTGACTCTTGGTTTCAGCTCAGATTTATGATCTTGCAGTCGTGAGGATGGAGTCTACTTCAGATTCTCTCTCTCTCCCCAACCCCTTCTCTCTCTCTCTCTAAAATAAATAATATCTTTAAAAAATAAAGTAAAATAGGGGCACCTAGGTGGCTCAGTTGGTTAAGTGTCTGCCTTAGGCTCAGGTCATGATCTCAGGGTCCTGGGATCGAGCCCCTCATTGGGTTCCCTGTTCAGCGGGGAGTCTGCTTCTCCTTCTCACACTGCCCCTCTCATGCTCACTCGTTCTCTCTCTCAAATAAATAAATAATCCTTTAAAATATATAAAATAAAATAAAAATGGTCATTCTATCCCCAGGCCAGCCAATATCTAAATAGTAACTTAACAACAATACGCAGCTACCATTTATAAATATGGGAAAATATACATGCATCTAGGTGTATGTGGGGAGGGGGAGTGGATGTATTAATATTCCGAGTTCTAAATTGTGATCTCAGGAATTCAACTACCTCCCTGTTTGACAGTGAGACCAGAGATATCTGTGACACTCATATACCGTATGCCATGATAGCATGGCAGCTTTGCAGAGAGGCAGGGATTCACCAACCGAATCGAAGTTAAAGAGAAAATTAATTAATAGTGCCTGCTGGAAAATCTGAACAATCATGTGAGACAGCGTTGCTCTCTACATAGGGATCAGTCACTTCCCAGGCAATTTCTATTCTATAGAGCACTTAAATTTAAAGTTTTTGTAAGTCAAAGACAAACTGTATTACAAGTTAATTTGGTGTACTGTAGCAAACACATTTTTATTTTCCTTTTTGTCTATTTCTACTTATGCATAAAAACTATAAATATAATGCTTAATAGCCAATTTGGCAAACATTATGGTTTAAATTATTAATACCTGCAACTATTATCTCTACATTCATTTACAAAAGGAAATCTATACTGCCAAGTTAGTTAATTTTTGCTACCCAGACTATTGTTGCACTGCTCTGACCCACCAATTAGTATATATATGCCTTACAGTTGGTTTTACCTTGATATTAAGTAAAATATAGATAACTAGTTGAAAATACATAAACCCAATAACAACAGTAACAGCTGAAATTCCACCTTTATCACATTCTTATTGTGTGATCTTGGGCAAAGCATCTAATACCCCTATACTTCAGTTTCCTCATGTGTAAAATAGGAAAAATGATATTTAGTCATGATTATGAGCAAAATATAGTTTAAATGTTCAGCAAAGTGACAACTAACCAGTATTATTTCAATGAACGAGTTCTTGCCTATCCAAAAATGTGACCACCCAAATTCTTTGTACAGAATGATTATAGTACTAATTCTTTTAATATAAAAGATTTTCTGATATCAGTGACCTTATACAAATTCTTGAAAGTTAAAAAAATATAATAGAGAAAACATCAAACAGTAATCACATAAGTTTATTTATTTAAACTTATTTACAAAAGCTTTATAAAGCAGAAATATATTCAGTGTGTATGTCCTCTGTTTTACTATTTAAATTAACATATAGTAAAATTGGCTTTTTCAGGGGAATACAGTTCTATGAATGTTAACACATATAAACCACCACCATATTCAGATACAGAACAATTCCGTTACACCAAAAAACTTCATACTCTTTCTCTATGTAGTGGTATTTCTTTGTAGTTTTAATCTTCATTTCCCTAATGCTAATGACATCGATATACTCAGTTTTTAAAAAATATTACATTTAATTCCACTTATTAAAGGACTGCTTAGTATTTCATCACTCAGCATTGTTAATGAAATGAAAATAGTTCTATCAACTAAACTTAGCTTGATGTCTTGTCAAAATCATTTATAACACTGAGGATTTAAAATTGGCCTCACAAGCAATAATAGAAAGTTTATGCAATGCACTGGGTAGGAAATGTAGTCAAATAAATTCAACTTGTATTAAACTGAATTTTTGTAGCTTTTTAATAAAAATTGAGAAAACTTAACAGTTTCTTTTCCAACTTTCTTATCTTTCTGGAAACTCCTACAAAGAAACCTAAGTGTAACAATGTTGCTCAACATTTATTGCTTATTTTGTGCTAGTATGCAAATAGTAACAAGTCAAATGACCCTGCCCTCAAGCAATTTATGTTATTCATAATTTTTAAAAATTAACTTTTTCTTAAAATAGGTTTTCTCTTTTAGAAGTTTTATATTTAGGGACGCCTGGGTGGCTCAGTCGGTTAAGCAGCTGCCTTCAGCTCAGGTCATGATCCCAGGGTTGTGGGATCGAGTCCCGGATTGGGCTCCTTGCACAGCGGGGAACCTGCTTCTCCCTCTGCCTGCCGCTCCCCCCTGCTTGTATGCTCTCTCTCTCTCTGACAAATAAATAAAACCTAAAAAAAAAAAAAAAGAAGAAGTTTTATATTTAAGGAAAATTCAGAAGATAGTACAGAGTTCCCATATTCCACCCTCCCAGTTTCCCCTATTATTAAGATCTTACATTAGTATGGTATATTTGTTAAAGTTAATAAACCAGTACTGTAACTTTCTTCAAAGTAGCAAAGAAAACAATTTCTATCACCCTTGAAATTTTTAAATTATATTCTATATTTATTTATATTTAGGAGTATGGCTTTAAAGAGACTTCTGTCCCTTCAATTGACCCTCTAATTCAAGTGCCCAACCCAGTCTGACTTGAAGTTATGTCTCAATTGCAAACTATCAAAAGTTATGAGAAAAGAGAATCTAAATTAGCCTGGATGAGGTACAATGTCCATTTTCCAAAGAAAAGACTGGATTGTATCCTTTTATCTCTATTTCTGATTTTCTCAGGGTATTAGTAGGGTTCTCCTAAACCCAGTTTTTCTACATCTTTAGTCTAAGACTAGAGAGGATGATCTCTTTCCCTGCTAGGTACAGTTTCAAAAAGCCCGGAAGAGAGCTAGTATTTGTTCATCTCACATAACCACTGTGTTGTATGGAAGTGTTGAATCACTAAATTCTACACCTGAAACTAAAATTAACACTGTTAACTAACTGGAATTAAAATAAAAACTTAAAAAAAAAAAAGAAAAGGGATCTTTAATTCTACTTCTTAGAATACTTCTTACTCTGCTCCATATGATTACCTTTTAAAAAGTTCATTTGAGAAATAAAAGTGTGAATCAAACTAATTTGGCTCAAAGTTGCAAAACTGCTTCACTACACAAAGGTATAAAACCAATGTGTCTAACAAGCAGAAAACACCAAGACAGAGAGAGAGAGAATTTAAAACCAAACAAAGAAACAAAATCATACTATCACTCTTCTTAAGAGTTAAGTTACTTCCAGATCCAGAAATTCAGCCTAAACTCCTCTTCTCCATACTCACTCCATTACTGGAGTAATGGAGTAACCTCTTCCTTGTATTCATAAAGCGTATCTAATCTTCTGGATCTCCTGCCTTGCTATTTTAAGGATTTTATTATAATCACCTGGAATCAAAAGAATAATCATGATGAGGAGAGGTGGGTGAGGGGAATGGTTAAATGGATGATGGGGATTAAGGAGGGCACTTGTTGTGATGAGCAGGTGTTGTATTTAAGTATGGAATCACTAAATTATACACCTAAAACTCATATTACGTTAACTGGAATTTAAGTAAAATAATTTTTTAAGACTAATCACGAAGAAATTATAAAGTTGAAGAAAATCTTATAAAATAATTCCCTCAAACCTCAAACATTCTCACTTTACTGAACAGAACTAATGATGTCTTAAGTAGTATTCATTCATAACATCCTGTCTCAAACAAGGAAATTGTTTTTCTAAACAACAAATCTTAAAACCATAAACATTAAATGATATATTTCAGTCTTAACTTTACCACAGGCATGATACAGAGGTAGCTTTGGTAGGTGATGGCGGTAGGACCAAATTAAGGCCTTCAGAAGCCCCAAGTACAGAAAATATAATAGTATAATCCTCTACTCCACCCTATTAGATGCTACACAACTAAGATTAAGTTAATGCAATAAAATTATTTCTTTCCAGATTACTTCCTCAAAACGTTTTTTAAATATTAAGTGCTTTCGATCTTTTTTCAAATTCTTCTCCTCAGCTTTGCTGGTACCCTAAAGCCTTTGTTGGGTATGGCTTTTGCGTAATCAGCACTAAGTAGTAGTAAGAAATAGAAGTAAAACCAGTTGCAAGTTGAAGAGGTCCATTCTGTGTCAGGTATTTTACATACATTATTGATAATTCTTACCACATCCACAAAAGGGAGATACTATCAACCCTGTTTTTGCTGATAAAGAAATGGCTCAAAAAAACTAGACAGGTTGCCCAAGGTCATTCATGCAGTAAATGGTGGAGCTGAGTATCTGAAATAGGCCCTTCTATCTCCCAAGACCAATCCATCAGACATACTGCCTATGAGGCATTTCTTTAGAACCTGCTCCTGAACAAAACTTCATTCCAGAGAAACAGTGAAAAGTGATTTTTAAATGCATCATTTGATAGTACTCAAATTTTCCATGGAGCTTAATCACTGATAATTCTAGATAATGGCTGTAAATATACAGCCAACACTGCTGCATTGCACAATTCGGGAGAGCCTTTTTTTTTTTTTAATGTGAATGGTGTCCTCTGGATTGTGCAATGTACCAGCTATAACTCAAATGCTTATCAAAACCCTTGTTAAGGCCACTTATTGGTCTGTTTTCAAAAAAAACTGTAATCGTTTTTTTTTAAGATTCTATTTATCTGCCAGAGAAAGAGAGAGAACACACAAGCAGGAGGGGTGGCAGGCAGAAGGAGAAGCAGGGCTCCCCACAGGGCAAGGAGCCAGATGCAGGACTTGATCCCAGGGCTCTGTGATCATGACCAAAACAGAACACAAACACTTAACTGACTAAGCCACCCAGGCATCTCTGCAATCATTTTTTAAAAAGCAGAAAAGTATTCTCGGAATGTTAAAGAAAGGTATTTTAAAGCACATGAAAATATACCCAGCATTATCAGCCATCAGGAAAGTATAACTTAAAACCACAGTGATATACACCTACTAAAAGAGCTAAAATCAAAACAAAAAACAAAGCAAAAAAACTTGAAAATACCAAGTGCTTACAAGGATGAAGAGCAACTCATATACTGTTGGTGGGAATGCAAAATGGTATAGCCACTTTGGAAAAGTTTTGCAGTTACCTACAAAATCAAACATACACACACCAGATGATTGCTAGCTATTTACTCAAGTGAAATGAACATTTACGTTCATTAAAAAAAACTATTCTCAAACATTTAGAGTTTTACTCGTAGCTGCCAAAAACTAAAAATAACCCAAACATCTCTCAATAGATGAATGAATAAACAAACTGGTCCATCCATACTATGGATTACTACTTAGCAATGAAAAGGAATAAACTATTAATACACACAACAACATGAATGAATTTCAAGGCATTTTCTAAGTGAAAGAGGCTGACCCAGAAATCTACACAACTATGATTCATTTACCTAACAACCTGATAAAAGCAAAACAACAGCCATGGGGAACAGGTCAGTGTTTACCATGGGGTTGGAGATGAGGCAGAGAGGCTAATTACAAAGAGACAACAGGAGCTTTTGTTTTGATAATTAACAGTGTTTTATACATAGTCTATACATTTGTCAAAACACAGAATAGTATATCACAAAGTATATATTTTACTGCATGTAAATTTAAAAATTAAAGAAAATTTAATTCATAAAAATAGGAAATATGACAAATAAAAAGAATGAAAGAATAAGAAAAGGTTTTTAAAAGTTACTAGTTCTAGAAATGGTTATCCTCTGGAAATAATATAGCTATCTCTAGGAAGCCACGGAGATAAAATATAAAATGCTTAAGACAAGGCTTACCACATTCTCAACTGACACTATTTCCCTTCCCTTTACTCACTTCTCTCACCTATATACACATTTCTCTTTCCCTGTGGCTACAACTTTTATTTTCCTCCTCCTCTGCAATGACTATAGGTTGCTTTTGCCTACTTCACATTCCTTCCCCCAATTCTCCAGTTAATAGTATTCCCAATCTTTGGGGAACTGACCTTCCCCCATTTAATGTGGTTCTGATGACAATCCAATGACAATTCCCCACAGTGATCAGCCCAAGGACCAGCCTCATGAGAGGTCTTCCTTCAGAAAGTTCTCAGTTCTTCCTGTAAGCTCTCAGCAATCTGAGGCTGTGCCTCTCTTGTCATGAAAGACTTCTAACATAAGCAGACAATAAGACTAACATACAGAAAGAAGTAGTCAGGAAATGGAGATTATCCTGAAGATATCATTTAAATCCTTGGATCTATTTGTTCCTGAACTGCTCTACCTCTGCTCTTCCCATTTACAAAGACAGTAAGTCATCTTTTTAAGCCAATGTTGAATTGTTGGTTTTAATGCTTCCCATTCGAAAAGTACAAAACATTTTATTTCTCTAAGGAAGCAAAAACAGTAAGTTATTTCTTCACTTGCTGTGGCCTTTAGCTAACTTATTCTCAATATTCGTGGCTATTAATAGATATTACCTAGCCCTGTGGTAGGGCAAACATACATGTATAAAGAGATAGAAATAGAAGATAAAGCCATATATAAGTAGATTGAAAACAGATGTCCACTAGATTTACATTCCAAGTGCCAGGAACCTTAAAGACAGCTTTTAACATAAATTTTAAGATTTTAAGTGTTCAATGCAGGTAGTGCTCACTTTTCACCACTTGACATTTTAGCATTCCACTTATTCAAACCTAGGTAATAAAGATATGTTACTACTTTGTGTCACTCTGGCTTTACCTTGTTCATTCACTCATCTTCATCAATATCTGAAGAAAGGCAACTGCACACCCCAATATAAAAAACATATATATGCAATAAGGATTAAAGCAAAAGTCATATGAACTGACAACATATACTAAACTTACAATGTCTTTCTTCAGTTTGTCTGCCTGAAATGCGCCTACTTATTCTTTGATGCTAAGCTTAAACATCACCTCCTTTCAATACAGCCTTCTCCACTTATCACACCCTAATAGTATTGCTGCCTCTGACTCCTCTCTACCATAGCAACTACTAAATTACAATTATTTATATGTTAGTGATAATGAGAACCTTCTATAGAAAAATTTCTGTAGTAATAAATGAAACAGAGGGGTGCCTCGGTGGTTCAGTTGGCTAAGCATCTGCCTTCGGCTCAGGTCCCTGCCTTCGATCCCGAGGTCCTGGAATCAAGCCCTGCATTGAGAGCCCTGCTCAGCAGAAAGCCTGCTTCTCACTCTCCCTCTGCTGCTCCCCATGCTTGTGCTCTCTCTGTCAAATAAATAAATAAAATCTTTAAAAGAAAGGAAGGGAGGGAGGGAGGGGAGTTGATGAAATAGAGAAACGCTGTAGTAACAGAATTTCCAGTTTAACAGCTGAATAGGTCTGATGGGAAATTCAAAGATGACTTAGAGTTCAAGTTTGGGTAATGGGAGGAATAAGCCAATAGTAGAGAAAGGAAAGTTAGAAAGAAGAATACATTTTAGGAGAAAGAAAATGAAAGAAAATTCAAATCTGAGCATGCTGAACTTAACAGCATGACAAACAGGTGGAGCTCTCCAGCTAAAAACTGAAGTTTGGGCAGTTACAGTATAGGAGTCATCTGAAAGAGGTACTCACTGAAGCCAAAGGACCAGGTAACATTCCAAGGAAAAGCAGCTAGATTAAGAAAAATCTATAAGGCAAATGCTTAAGAAACAAGTTGATCTTGTGAATGAAGAGTGGCTAGAATATACAGGAGAGCTCATAAGGTCTCTTATAAGAAGGGAGGAGGAAAAGGGATTCACAGTGTCAAATCTGGAGAATTTAAAAGAATTAAAACGGAAAAAAGTATTTGACAATTCAAGTCATTGGTAACAACAGAGAGAACAGCTTTAGTGAAAAAGAAGGTAGCAAAATTTAAATACACATGTTGCTTTTTTCTTTGGGCTACTGGAAAATACAAAAAAAGAAGAAAAAAAGAATAAGAAAAGGTGTTTTTTTGGGTGGATTTTTTTTTTAGACCATTGAAGACGTTAGGGAGACTCAAATAAAAATAATAACAGAGTTAACAAACACATACATTCTAACAAAAGGGATAAAAGAAGTAGCCATGAAATAGTCATGTAAGACTAAAAGGACAGATCCCTAACTCGAAATGGCAGAGAGGAAGGGAAATTAAACAATTAGAGATAAAGAAAAGCAAAGCTGAAGACATTTCTGTTTGATGGCCTTAATCTTCTTACTCTCTTAAAAAAAAAAAAAAGTAATTGAAAACAACCTACAAAGTCTAGGAACAGTACACAGGAATCAGTAGCTAGGGAGTAGAATAGGTCAGAAATAGCCCCTCCAGGAAATCAGTTACAAAAGAATTGGCAACCAATGTAAGTATTTTGGAGCACACTTTATAATTATAATTTTATTCATCTCATTTTCACTTATCTCATAGAAGAGCACAAATTCTTTAACCTATTTGATTTGACTGTTACTGTTTTGTAAAGACAGACTTCCATATCTCATTCGAGGTAATGATGTTCTTTCTATAAGTCTTCTTTTCCATTGTATGTTATGGCTTTTTTTTTTTTTTTTTTGCTGTGTTATAAAACTTTTTACTGCTTTAATGTGTCTTGCTCTGATGATTTGCTTAAATATCCAAGTAGTATTTGATTATTCAAGAAATTCTCAATGTCTATTTTCTTAAAGTCAAGTATGTAAGAACTATATAGAGAGTAATAATTCTAAACTTAAAAAAGGCTATATCTTTTGAGGGGCGCCCGAGTGGCTCAGTCAGTTAAGCATCTGCCTTCGGCTCAGGTCATGATCTTGGAGCCCTGAGAAAGAGCCCCAAGTTGAGCTCCTGCTCAGTGGGGAGTCTGCTTCACCCTCTCCCTCTGCCTTTACTCCTGCTTGTGCTTGCTTGGTCTCTGTCTCTCAAATAAATAAATCTTTTTAAAAAAATGGCTAGATCTTTTGACAGCTGCTCATTTATTATGGTCAAAAATAAAAATTCCCTGGGAAAATATGATCTTTAATATTTTGAGGCTTCAAAAGTTATAGAAAGAAGTACCTTTTTTCCTTTACACTGAAATTTTTCCAATTACATAATTCATATTTAGATACTTTATATGTTCTACAAATTCTGTGAGACATTTAAAAATAAATACGGCATGGCATATATTTAAAAGAATATGGTTGCCATAAAAGTCACCTTAGAAAATTCTCACACTTATTCCTAGAATGCTGCCATTGCAAAAAAGCTACAAGATTCAACTTTTAGAACTCCTTTAAAGGCTTAACATAATCATTATATTATTGTCAAAGTGACAAATCTTCATTGATTAAATATAGGTTTCACATTTGGGGAAATTTCTCGTTATCATAAGGTGGTTTACCTAAATTAGAAATACCACCTGTGAGCAAAAAATATGACTATGAGGCATGAAACAAATTTTCCCATGTTGCTATAATGACTGCGTCATTAAAATATATTTATGACTATATCCGTCTCCTCCACAGTGTCTGACTGTGGGTTACCACTCATACATCACAGTATGTTGGGTAAAAATAAAAGCCATACTTCCTACCATTACAGGTAATATAAGAAGCTCTGATGGTTTCTTTTTTTTTTTTTTTAAGATTTTATTTATTTATTTGAGAGAGAGAGAGCATGAGAGGGGAGAAGGTCAGAGGGAGAAGCAGACTCCCCGTGGAGCTGGGAGCCCGATGTGGGACTCGATCCCAGGACTCCAGGATCATGACCTGAGCTGAAGGCAGTTACCCAACCAACTGAGCCACCCAGGTGCCCCAGAAGCTCTGATGGTTTCTAAGAGTCAAATTATTGGGGGTGGGGTGCCTGGGTGGGGCTCAGTCAGTTAAGCATCTACCTTCAGCTCAGGTCATGATCCCAGCCCCTGATCCCAGGATCGATCGAGCCCCTGAATTGGGCTCTCTGCTAAGCAAGGAGCCTACTTCTCCCTCTCCCTCTGCCTGCTGCTCTGCCTGCTTGTGCTCTCTCTGTCAAATAAATAAATTTTTTTAAAAAGTCAAATTATTGAATATCTGAAAGTAGTTACAGCACCATTTTTAAAGTTAGCTAGTTGTTATTCAGTGCCCTATCTTTCTTTATACTACACTGAAAATGCACACTAACCCTTTGGCATATCTGATGCCAGCCTACTCAAACAGTTGTCTACTCCTGTTACAAACACATAACTTTACATACAAACACTATTTTTTAACTCCCTATAGGTGGATTTTTTTTCCTTATTTTGTCACCTGAATGTTACCTATCAGCTTTGCCTCTACATGAGCCCTACAACAGTCTTCCCAATGGTAGCTATATATTTTCTTTGGTTCTTTGAAAAACAGTCTAATCTCACCCAGCTGCCTTGAAACCAACTTGGTTTAAACTTAACCAAAATCTCTCCATGCTATATTCTACTTCTAAAACAAACAAACAAAATAACTAAAAAGCATAGTCTTCTCCTTACATTCATAAGAAGCTTCAGTCATTTTTAAAGCTCTACCTCTGAGAATCATTCAACTTTGCCTTTATTCTCTTCAAAAATCATTAACTCAGCTTTTATGATTGTCCCTATTCTCAAAGTTATACACATGAACTAAGAAATGTTCAAGAAAAGGTTTAATCAGCAATCTTGTTTCTTCAAGACGGTCCTAAATTTGTCTATGGCTGACTCATGTGTTAGACGATAAGCCTCATTTTTGGGCGCTTGAGTGGCACAGTTGGTTAAGCACCTGACTCTTGGTTTCAGCTCAGATAGTAATCTCAGGGTCATGAGATGAAACCCCAAGTCGGGTGTCAAGTCTGCTTAAAACTCCCTCTCCCTCTCCCTCTGACTCTGCCCCTCCCCACCACAAGCTCACACACGCCCCTCTCTTCCTCAAATAAATAAATCTTAAAAGTATTAGACCATAAGCCTCATTTTTGATTCAAAAAATAGTAATATAGTGACCATATTTATGGGGAAGAGTTAAGATACATTCTAGGAAAAGGTCAGTGAATGTCCACCCAGCTGTAAAAACTGGAATAGAAGAAAATAAAAATAATTCATTTTATGGGAAAAAGCAAACGCCCAGGGGGAATAAGTGGTTTACCCAAGTTTATACATTTGGTAGCAAAGCTAACACTAGTATCCAATCTCCTGATTCCGGTTTGACGCTTTTCTACTTTAACCATTCATTCAAATGACTAAACAGGAGTATACGAAATGAAAGGAGCCAGACACAAAAGAATACATATTGTATGATTCTATGAATGTCAAATTTCTAGAAATGGCAAAACTACAGAAACAAAAACCAGATCAGTGGTTGCCTGGGGCTTGGAGTAGGAGCAGGGATTAGGAAGGTGGGCAAGACAGAACTTTTTGGAGAATTAAAGTATTCTAAAATTAAATTGTGATAGTGGTTGCACAATAATGTATAGATTTATTAAAATTTAAGTTGTGGGGTGAGGAGTGGTGCAGTCGGTTAAGAGTCTGATTCTTGGTTTCGGCTCAGCTCTTGATCTCAGGGTCATGAGACCGACCCCTGGTGTTGTGCTCTACAGGGAGTATGCTTAAGACTCTCTTTCCCTCTCCCTGCCCCTCCCCACTGAGTGCGCTCTCTCTCTAAAATAAATAAATAAATCTTTAAAAGGTAAATAAAACTTAACCTGCAAACTTTATGAGATATAATTTATACTTCAATAAAGCTATTCAAAAAATGACTAAGAAGGAACTCAGATTTTGGCTTTAAGTCCATAGAGCTCTTAGGAAATTGTATGTCAAAAAAGTATCACTATCCTAGGGGGCTCAGTCCCTTAAGTGTCTACCTTCCTCTCAGGGTCCTAGGATCAAGCCCCATGGGTCTCCCTGGTCAGCAGGGAGTCTGCTTCTCCCTCCCCCTCTGCAGTCCCCCATACCCCCTGCTCTTTCTCCCAAATAAATAAATTTTTTAAAATCTTAAAATAAAAAAAAAAGGATCACTAAAACACACACAAAAAAACAATTCTTTTTTTTTTTAAGATTTTATTTATTTATTTCACAGCGGGAGAGAGATCACAAGGAGGCAGAGAGGCAGGCAGAGAGAGAGAGAGAGGGGGAAGCAGGCTCCCTGCCAAGCAGAGAGCCCGATGCGGGCCTCGATCCCAGGACCCTGAGATCATGACCTGGGCCGAAAGCAGAGGCTTTAACCCACTGAGCCACCCAGGCGCCCAAAAAAAACAATTCTTTTTCCAAACTTCAGATCCTTTTCCCTTCAGAATTTCCAAAAGTTAGGTACTTTATTTTCCAACCTTACATTTTCCATGGATACAGAAAGTAACAGGAAGTGCACAAATACACACATAGGAAATGTCCATAATTCCACTGAAAACACTTTCATTATTGATCATTATTTCCTTTTAGATAGGATCTGCACTGCTCTAAGTAAGCCTCCGAAGACAATTCAGAGGATTTACAGACACCTGGGTGGCTCAGTCAGTTAAGCATCTTCCTTAGGCTCAGAGGTCATGATCCCAGGGTTCCGGGATCAAGTCCCACATTGGGCTCCTTGCTCCAGTTAATGCTTCACATCTACGAGAAACACCACTGTTTGAACCTTAAAAATGAACAGAGTTTTAATTAGTGGAGGCCTAGATATCTGTAATTATGTCAGAGGAAGCAGTCAGGATTACTTAGTAAACCTGTATTTCCCAAGCTGCTGAGGCTCAGTTTACCCAAGCTAACAAAAGACCTTTTGGCCTCAAGAATTTCAATTACCAGCTTCCTAAAGCCCTAGAGTTTCACCAAACTTCCTAAAAGAGAAAGAAAAATCTGAAACTTATAAAAAGAAAGCTAAATGTTTACCCTAGCTTAAGCTCTAATTTTAAAGAGTAGGTTTCTCAAAATTACAATCTTTTGACATTTGGTAACTGAATGAATTAAGTAGTTACTCAAAGAATTCAAGACATGAAAAATAGAACACAATCTCAGCTGAATATCTCTCTTTCAGGTATAATTCTGTGTGTTAAAGAAACTGAATCAGTCAGATCCCAAATGATTAGTGCCCTAATTATCAAACATAAACTTTCTTCTTGTGACCTTTTCACAATAACTGGCTTAAACTTGCTAACTGTAGTCCTATGAATGGAGAACACTGATGCTCGTTTTAGTTTGTTAGTTCTCTTCAAGGGACACAGTATGGTTTTGGGGCTTGTTTTTGTTTTAACATTTTTTTTTAAAGATTTTATTTATTATTTGACAGAGAGAGATCACGAGTAGGCAGAGAGGCAGGCAGAGAGAGAGGCAGAGAGAAAGGAGGAAGCAGGCTCCCTGCTGAGCAGAGAGCCCGATGTGGGGCTCGATGCGGGGCTTGATCCCAGGACCCTGAGATCATGACCTGAGCCGAAGGCAGAGGCTTTAACCCACTGAGCCACCCAGGTGCCGCTTAACACTTTTCTTACTGCAATGAGGCACACAAAGAAGGTGAAGTGATGTTCTAAAAACCAATTCCTTTTAGATAGAAACTCCACAGATGAAGACAGAAATAACAAAGGAGACATAAGAATGCATTCCAGGAAACTGGAAGAGGGGATTATGATATATTAAATACTAAGCAGACAGTAATGTGACTGATACAACAATGCATGAACCAACAACCCAATATCTCTTTTTACATGGAGTTACAAAATCACTTTTTAATAAATAATAATAAACTCTACCTCAACTGAAGTTCTAGTCTCTTGCCTACTGCCTCAGAGGAAATGAAATCATTATAATAAATCTATTGTAACATAAAAGCTAATGTTTTACCAGGAAATGATCTGTGAACTTTAAGAAAAAAAATCCTAGAAGGATGTTGTCAACTCCCACATTTTCTACCATGATTGGGAGAGTAAGGATGACAGAGAAAAGCAAATGGAGGGACAAAGAAAAACTAAGAAGAACTCTCCCTCACCTCCAAACAAAGCAGGCTCATCAACCACTAAGATCCTGGGCCTCTCTCCATCTCCTTCCCTTCACTGACTGCCCCAAACAGAGCCCCAAATCCATTGTCTGAAACAATGGATATAATAGAGAAACTATAAATTATATTTTTCCCACCTTTACTACCAATCAAGATAGTATGATCAATTATATTTTAAAAATTATAAAAATGATTTTTAAAACTAGCTTATGGAATGATGACTTAAGTCATTTAATAACATTGCTATGCTTTTATAGTTTGATGGTTTGTAAATATTGTTTTTATCATATGCAAATTTATTCTGGCTCTAGGTATTAATGGAATTTCATATCTCATTTAAGGGATATAATCCAGCCACAAAATTATTAAAAATCTGAAACTTAGTCATGGTTCATTAATAGTCAATTGAATAAAAAGATGTACATAAACACAAAACAGGTTCATTTTCATTTTAGTTATATGTTTGCAGTAAATTAAATAGAAGAATCTCCTATTTTTATGTTACTTTTGTTCATTTATAATCAGAAAGTTATAGCATTTAAAGTTCATATCATGTAGCATTTCTCGTAACTCAGATTCTAAAATAAACATTAAAAATTTCTCATTTACAGGGCGCCTGGGTGGCTCAGTGGGTTAAAGCCTCTGCTTTCGGCTCAGGTCATGATCTCAGGGTCCGGGGATCGAGGCCGGCATCGGGCTCTCTGCTCAGCAGGGAGCCTGCTTCCCCCTCTCTCTGCCTGCCTGCCTCTCTGCCTCCTTGTGATCTCTCTCCCTCTGTGAAATAAATAAATTTAAAAAAAACTTAAAAAAAAATTTCTCATTTACATCTATGATTAATATCAACATTTTATTATATATTTTATAATGTGAACTTTATTTACATTAACCAGTCATCAAGACTGTGACAAGTAGAACTGTTAAATCCAATGAAAACATCAGTATGCGGACATATTTTTTCAGTTTATCCCATTGTTAAAATAAATGTGAAAAACCCAAGTTCTAAGATACAACAAAAATAGGGAGCATTTCAATAGTGATCTTTAAAGGTTTATTCCAATGCTTCGAATGAAGAGGTTATACTGTAGAACCAACATAAAAGAATAACAGCAAAAGCAAGTTTGAACCACATCAGTACTAGCCTTATATTGGTAAAAGCTATCAATTTTTTTTAAAAAACTTGAAACATATGTCCTCTTCACATGTCATTTTCTGACCAAAAAAAAAAAAAAATCACGAAAATATATTTTTAAAAAGTAATAGGTAAGGGAGTCTGGATGGCTCAGTGGGTTAAAGTCTCTGCCTTGGGCTCAGATCCATGATCTCAGGGTCCTGGGATGCCCCAAGTCGAGTCGGGCTCCCTGCTCAGCAGGGAGACTGCTTCTTCCTCTCTCTGCCTGCCTCTCTGCCTACTTGTAACCTCTCTCTCTCTCTCTGTGTCAAATAAATGAGTAATATCTTAAAAAAAAAAAAAAGTAATAGGTAAGTGAGCTTTTAGGTTTTGGTAAATAAAGTCAAAACTTAGGGGTGCCTGGGTGGCTCAGCCGTTAAGCCTCTGCCTTTGGCTCAGGTCATAATCCCTGAGAACCACCCTAGTCCTGGGAACCAGCCTTGCGTTGGGCTCCCTGCTCAGTGGGAAGCCTCCTTCTCCCTCTCCCACTTCCCCTGCTTGTGTTCTCTCTCTCTCTCGCTATCTCTCTCCGCCAAATAAATAAAATCTTAAAAAAAAATTAAAAGTAAATAAATAAAACTTAAATGAAATTAGCCACATAGCTCTGCTTTCTGTAACAAATATGAGTTAACTAATATTGAAATACACAGCATAATCCCATAGGCCCTATATGTTCTTCTTTCATTAGAAGTAAAATGTACAGTTTATATGGGTTGTATGTTTAGAATATTGTAGAGACTGATAATAAGGTCACTTATTTAATCAAAGAAGAAAAACATATGCCAGGAGAGTGATATCGTTCATTTTATTGCTTTGATCCCTAAGAATTCCAAAGAGAAAATTGTGGGATATGGAGGGAGGTTGAAGAAGAGAGGGCTGGAGGGCAGAATGGAGAGAGAAAAAAGATTCAGACATGAGACTAATCTCTTAAAATATATATCTTAAATACATATACATCCCTATATAATAGTCTTCCGTTGGGAATTTTAAAATGGTTTGTTTTTCTTCAACCATTTTATTTTGATTTAAGATTTTATTTATTTATTTGACAGAGAGACACAGCGAAAGAGGAAACACAAGCCAGGGGAGTGGGAGAGGGAAAAGCAGACTTCCCTCTGAGCAGGGAGCCCAATGCAGGTTCAATCCTAGGGCCCCCAGACTATGACCTGAGCCAAAGCAGACGCTTAACGACTTGAGCTACCCAGGTGCCCCTTTAAAATGTTTTCTTAAGAATTGATTGTAAATATCTTTAAAACGTTTGTCTCATTATGGCAAACTACAATTTCATAACAATTTCAACTGCCAAAAAGAAACCGTATACCAAATAGTACAGAAATATAAGCCACAGACTCATTAAGAAGAAAACCAAAGAAAATCTTAAACTGGTCCTCTAAACACTACACCTACTACACTACTGCTGACTAGATGAAGTTAGGACTTCATCTGAGAAGTACCAACAAGACTAGTATTGATGCAGGGTATAAAAGTACTATAATAGTAATACTTTTAGTTTCAGCCTTGTTTAGAATCCTAGCTGTGTTTTGTTTTCTTTTTTATTTTAAGTAGGCTCCAGGTCCAACATGGGCCTTGAACTCACAACCTTAAGATCAAGAGTCACATGCTGTACCAAGTGAGCCAGCCAGGTGCCCCAGTTGTGTTTTATTTTTTAGTTAAAAAAAAATATATATATATATATTTTTTTATATTTACTCTTATGATTATACAGTGGAAACTCATAAATGCTCTATAATATGAAGTGGGTGTATTTACCATTTAATTAAAACAAGAGCTTTAGTAATGCAGGTTATAGTAAATAAAAAATAACCATTTAATAAATTGAAAAAGATACATAAAAATATTCTGCATGTCTTATAAAACATTGTTTAATTTATAGCATAAACCCCTTAAAAATGGTAAACACCTCACTATTCTTATCTCATAGACATTGCCATTCTTTTCAAAAAATCAATTTTTTATTTTATCAGCACTGAGATTCTGTTTACTTAATGGACATAATGGACAGCAATACAGAACAAACAGCCCAACCCACTATCTTCAGAAAGCAAAATATTCTAATGATTTTAATATTTATGTTATCAGTTTCAGCCTTGAATTTGAAGGATATATGAACTGTGAGAAGTAAATTTGCATACGTAACTGATTACAGCTGAGAAATCTAACCAAAGTGCCATAAACCAAAAACTAATTGCTTTATATTCCAAGGCCTAAGTTCAATTTAGTAAACAGACTAGACTCACTGCATTATATTACAGGAGACAGAGGTTAAGAAGTGACCTTGGAATTCTGCTTTCCAGATGTCAGAATCGTCCATCTCTTAATGAAAGTATCTCTACTCTTGATAAATACTTAGCTTACTACCCAGTCAATATTTCTGCCCATATTAAGACTCGACTTGATTTTTGAAATTTTACGACTGCAGATACTATAAAGAAAAAATTTAAGAACATACAACATGCACAAAGGATTAAGACTACTTCCCTTGTGATGCAATGCACAAGAAAGTTAAGAAACTACTATCACACACTCTCCATTATGGGGCATATTTTTCTGAGACTGTAAATGAGAAATTCAATAAGCCATAAGCATATACTTTCCATTATTTGAGATCATGAAAAGATTTTTTAAGTAATTTATTTGTAATACACAATGTATACATTCCAGAAATGACTATGTACAGATATATGCCTATATCAATTCCCTTACTCTGTTAATTAAAAATTTATGTTTCTTTCCGTCATAAAAATCTGGGTTTGGGCGTTTTAAAAGTTCTAACACATATTAAGCTATGCTTTGCTTTGGCACTAGCTCCCCCTCCAGACCAACCTACTAATATAACTGCACTTAAAAAAATAAACAACACCACAAGTTTTTCCAAGCCACGAGCAAATTTCAAAATTCACCACTTTTAAGGGCATTCCAGTACTTTAAAATAACTAATTAAAATTGAAACCAAACACTGCATAATGTAATCAGAATTATTGTTTTTTCAATTCCATACATCTCAAATAGGATGACTTGTAGGAAAACAACTTCAAGTGACTCTTCAAATTTAAGAACAGCCTAAACGATTTATACTGTGCGATATTTTACGGAAATTATTTGGAATCACTATCCTAATAAACGACAATATACTCCTCATGTTAACTCACTACTTGCTCAAAGATACACTTTTGCATGTTTCTGCAATCTGTACAAGTTTCATTCCAGCTGTTCAGCTCTTCAATTCAAGTACAATTCTCAATTTATAAAAGCAGCAAAAGGAAAATCCATGGTCCAAATCACCCTTCAATGGTTCGTATAGCCTGTTCATTTCTAACTCCCTACATTACTATATACTAAACTGTAAATTCACAAATACAAATGTGTGAATGTCCACCTTACCCTTACTACTCTAATGTACATAAATCAAGTAATTGCCACTTTGTATACACATTTTATGGTACATTTCACAAAGCTGACAATGTACAAGATCTTATCATTTGGCATAAAAGTTTAGGTTATTTTTTAGGTTATTTCAAAGAAGGGACAACACAACTTGCTCCATTGTTTCAGTATAGTGCTGTTATGCTTAAAATTTCTCTCCTAAAATGTTTTCATAGATATAATGCACCTTTTAAAAGAACTATGCATTAAAAAATGAAATTTAAATTTAATAAAGTAAATAAACAAACACTTACCCCAGGAGTAAGAAGGAAAAAAAATTATAATGAAACCTTGCATACAGTTTCAAAAGAGAGCCAAGTCAAAGTTCAGTCAGTTACCCATGATGAGCTTAATTCTAAACTGATAGAAAACTTTTGTTGAAATCTG
Organism: Ailurus styani; assembly: GCA_002007465.1. Classification (NCBI taxonomy): domain Eukaryota; kingdom Metazoa; phylum Chordata; class Mammalia; order Carnivora; family Ailuridae; genus Ailurus; species Ailurus styani. The sequence goes on along the minus strand of LNAC01000027.1, from coordinate 1,766,154 downwards.
TTCTGCGTTACCTTGAAGTTGGGGGGTTATCTACTGGAGATTCTGCCTTTCCTAGGTTCACCTTCTAGAGTTGGCTTAAGTCCACTGTAAATTAATTCAAACATGGGAAGAAGAAACAACACCTCTCTCTGCCTTTCTCCAAGGCCTCAATCAAAAGGCTAATAATATACGGCAAAACGCTAAACGCTCACCAGGGATAAACCCTAACCAAGACTGCCATTTAACTTAAGACATACACTGCATCTCTAACGTTCTGTGTGGCTGAAGATTGCAATCCCCACGGCAAAAGGACAGGTGCTGCACCCGACAACCCACTCACTCTTGCAGGACAAATCTCCTTTAACTAATAAATAAGGGCTCGTTTCACCTTCCCAAATAAGTTTAGATACTCAAAAGCCGCCAGCTCATCATTTCCACATCAACTGGGGGGGTGCAGCGGCACTCACGCCTTTAACTGCCCAGGCATTGGCCCCTCGCCGGGAGCGGATCTTTGTACTGGTCCACCCCCCGATTTCTGGCCCGAGAAACCCTCACAAAAGCCCGTAACGCACAAGCATCCTCCTCCCCACAGTCCGTGACTACAGGGACCGAGTTGCTGGCGAAAGGACAGGTAGGTGGAGTGGAGAAAAGAGGGACACCTCCCACCCCCGCCCCCATCCCTTCTCCTCTCCTCGGCTTCGGCCCCTGCCCGAAGCAAGGATGCGCGACGCCGAGGACAGCCGCGGCTGCAGGCGCCCCTCACCCCCAGCCCGCGCCCCCCGGCCGCACCAGAGCGTCCCGGGGGCTTCCTCCCCACTTTTCCCGGAGCCCCTGGGTAAGCAGCAGCAGTTGCAGCAACAGGCCCGGGGAACGCCTGGGGGGGAAAGAGCGGCGACAGCCCCCAGTCGCATCCCCGGCGCCTCCTCGAATCCCGCGCTAGCCCAGCCCCAGACCCCGAGGCGCGCGGGGCCCGGCTCCCAAACGCCCCCTTACCCGAGGCGGGAGCAGAGGCGGTCTCCGCCGTCCCCAGTTGCCGCCGCCACAGCCCTCAGCCGCAGCTGCCCCGTTGGGGAGTGGGAGGGGTGGCTGGGTGGAGGATGCTACTCCCGACTGTAGGGAGAGGAAGAAACGGAAACAGGAACCGCCGCCGCCGCCGCTTAACGGAGCCTTCGGCGCCACTGACTGAGCGAGAGCGCGAGGCGGCGCGAGCGGGGCAGTCGCTGACAGCGCGAGACCGAGCGCGAGCCGGGCCCCGGGCGCGCGACCCCGAGCAGCACCGGCCCCATTCCGCGAGGAGAGGCAGGGGACCGGTCGGCTGGGGGCTGGGAGGGGGTGGTGTGGGGCGGGGGCCTGGAGCTGAGGGAACCCGGCTACTCGGGTCGGCCGGAGAGAACGCGCGCACGCGCCGGAGCGGCTCTGACAACGAGCGCAGGCGGGGAAGCCTTGGCTAGCGCAAGCGTGCGCGCGCGGATAGGGGCGCGCGCCCCTCAGCGTTACAGGCTTCTGGGAGAGGGCGCGCATGCGCCGGCCGCCGCCACCTACGGCGACCCTGGCATGTGCCACGGCTTCTTCCCGCCCCCTTCTCGCTGCGCCGGTGGATATCGTAGCTGCAGCATCCGCTGCCAGCAGAGCCGTGGGCCACAGAGGGACCGGGAGACTTCCAGCAGGGCAGCAGCTGCGCTCAGGCGCCTGCTTCCTACACGAGCGTAGGCCGCCCTCTACCGCCTGCAGGCCGGAGGCTGACGGCGGCTGACGGCGGCGCGACTCGAGCCGAACTCCCCGCTCCCGGGAGCGCCATCTCCAGGGAAGGTCGTATTCTCGACAGCCGGGGGACGGACTGGCCCGGGCCGGTTCATTCCGCGGCCCTAAGGAGCACTGGTACTGGAGATTTGAAGCAGGCTTCCTGCTACTTTTTAGAGGGGATCGCGGCCGCTCAGCCCCTGCAGCCCCGGTCTGGCCGTTCGGCTGCAGCTTGCGGCGTGACCACAGAATGGCATCGCACCCACATGCAACTAGCGAAGCCCTGTTTTATCTTGTGAGACCTGTTTCCACATTTGCCCCGACAGAAAGACCTCCCACAAGGGCCTGCGCTTGATGCCTAGCCTCTTCCCCGACCCAGGGCTGCGACAGCCCCTTTGAGGCGGAAGTTTATTCAGTACGGGAAAGAGAACTTCGGGGGTGCGGGAGAGGGGTTCCCTAGGATGCTTCCTACCCGCTCGCACTCGGGAAATTCCTGGCGCCCGCGATGCAGAGCAGTGGGCCGCGGAGCTAGCTCTGAGCAGCCCAGACCGCGAGCGGAGCCGGAGGACCGAAGCGCGCCGCCGGGGCACACAAAGTAGTCGCGGGCCGAGGGAGGGGGTGCCACGGGGTCCAATCAGAGACACGAGCCGTGTGAGTGCAGTGCGAGCCGACCAATCCGGCGGCCGGAAGATGAGCTTCCCGTACCCAACTCTTCCCTGTAGCCTCGGGACCCAGATCGCAAGCCGGGAGCGCTGTGCCGCGGAAAGCGAGGTGGTGTCCCGAGGACAGAAACATAACTTACTTCTCTAGACGTGGGTGTTTTTAAGTAAATACCTTGAGTTCTTATCCCGGAGCAGATAGCGGCGGCATCAGTTTTAGATGCTGAGTATGAAAAGGATCACAAAAGAGATTTACAAGGCACTGGCCTGCCAAGACCGCAATCTGCCTAATAACATTCATAAATTTACAGCATTTATTGAGGACTTTTTATAGGCCAGAAACCGTGTTACAGAAAAACAAGTAAGATAACAGCTGATTCAAAGGAGAAGAAAAGTTCCCTGTCCTCAGGGAGCTCGGTTTCTTCTAACGTTTGCTGGACCTTGTGACTCTGGTATTTACTCAGTCCTTTCAAGAAAAAGCTCTCAGCAAAGTAGTTTCCAGTCATTTTTATGACTGTTATCTCTCTATAAGAAAAGAAAGTTGAGGGCGCCTGGGTGGCTCAGTGGGTTAAAGCCTCTGCCTTCGGCGCAGGTCATGATCCCAGGGTCCTGGGATCGAGGCCCACATAGGGCTCTCTGCTCGGCAGGGAGCCTGCTTCCTCCTCTCTCTCTGCCTGCCTCTCTGCCTACTTGTAATCTCTCTTTCTGTCATATAAATAAGTAAAATCTTTAAAAGAAAAGAAAAGAAAGTTGAGGGAAAAGTAAAGTGACCTGTCTAAAGCTACACGGAAAAGATACTGGCAGAGCCAGAATTATGTTCTAGCTCAGAGAGCTTGTATATCATCATTCAACAATGATTTATTGAATGCATGGTTGCTATCCTCTACTAAAGAGGTTCCTGTACAAAGCTTAAAAACAACAGAATTCTACTGTAAGGGCCACAAGCTTTGGGTGTCAGAAATGAACTGAAATTTTAAGTCTATGCCATCATAAGATGAAGTAAAGGATAATTTCTTATCAGTCATACTCTAGATCATTTTCAGAAGTCAGAGGTGAAATGGATATTTACTTTTTAGTTTAAACAACATTTAAAAAAATATTTTAGAAACGTTGTCAATCAACTTTGACCTTGACTTAAGGACAGATTGTCTAGGTGTCCTCTTGTTGGGAAAAAAAACCAGACTTCTGAATTTGTTCACTGAAGTTTTTATATTGATAAATCAGAGGAATAAAGGATAGATAAATACTCTCCTTGAAATCATTTTGCTTTATTCCATACATTGTACCAATTTTGTATAAATTCTAGACTTCGACTTATTAGATCTCTGTATATAACCTTTGTCATTGAATTTTTAGAGTTATGTTATAGATTTTTGTGATTACAATGTTACCCTATTCTCCAGAATGTGACTGTGAATCTCAAGAGTAGTTATTAGCTAAATAAGATTTTGAATAAAATTAAAGAGCATGGCACATTAAAAAAAATTTAGCAAGAATGTTTAACTTTAAAGCTTACCTTATATAATACTTTAAGATCTCCAAGTTCAAAGCTTTACTTTACATTTGCCTCAAAACATCCTATTTTCCATCTGGCCTTCATTTTTCCTTTCCAAATGTAGAAATTTAAATACATATTTTCTCAGGGGTGCCTGGCTGGCTCACTTGATAGAGCATGTGATTTTTGATCTCAGGGTTGTGAGTTTAAGCCCTAAGGTGGGTACAGGGATCACTTAAAATCTTTTTTAAAAATTAAATAAAATACATCTTGTCTACTGCCTCTGCTTTAAGAAAAAAATCTGTCCTAGGAATATTTGCCCAAAATTTAGTGTATTTTGATAGGATGGTATATTACATATTAAAATACCAAGTAATTTGGGTGCCTCTAGAATACACTCAGAAACTACTTCTCTAGTGACTCTGCTCTGTTGAGTCAGTGTGCTTCTCAGCCTGTGACAGAACACTGTTATCAAGGCCCTTTCCAGGACATGCCCAGGATTTAGCTGGCACCTCAGAACTGGAAGTATCTGTTATACAACCGACTTTGGGAACAAATCTTTACACACTGAGTTCCAGATCAATAATGAATTTCCAAAAAATTCCCAACAGTTTCAACCTTAACATTTCTTTTACTCTCTCCAGAGAGGAAGATTACTAAAACTCTGCCTCTCTCTTGCTAGGTTAAGTTTCTGAGAAGGAAAATATCTCCAAAAGCTCCTAAACATTACTAGTCACCAGAGGACATCTCTATCAAAAGATGTTTTCTCCACAAGCTCTAGCTTCCCCACCACCACCCACTGCTGTTCCTGGGGCCCTCTCACTCTCTCTTCTCACCCCAGCTGCCTGCCTCTGCCTCTCATCACTCCTAGTTTCTGATATTTGCTTAAGCAAGTTGAAGTGCTCCACCACTTCCTCCACCGTTCCCTCACCAGCTCAGTTTTAGACCCGTCTTTGCTTATCTGAAAACTTACAGATAAGTTCTGTTCAGCAAGAGATGGTACAGAACATTCTTTTGTCATATTATACCAAGAACTAATAGAACCTCGTCAGTACATTATATTCTTTTACACAGCCTGCATCAAATTCTTAGTCATCAGCCAGAGCTGTGGGGTCTTGTGGGTGGGGCAAGGAGGAGTTAACCATTAGACAATGGAAAAGATGAAAATGAACGTTAAAGTGAATACACTAGTAGCCATTTTATTGAGAGATTAGCTAGATCAAAGTTAATGAACTTGAATATTATCACATTTCCAAAGTTGTGAACATTCATGCAGGAACTAGTTTGAAGTTTACTACTGCCATTTTATTAATGACTATAATAAAAATAATAGGCTAGGTGTAATATTGCTGAGTGTCAGGCGCCATGATAAACTCTCACCTCCATCATTTAATTCTCAAAGCAACCCTTTGACGTGGATCCTATTATTATAATAGGGGGATCTAAGAGGTCACAGAGAGGAGCTAAAGAGGCTCTCAGCAGCAGCTACTTACCAAATAATTTAGAAATGTTTCCATTTCTACCAGTGTGGACCAACTGAATGTCAGTCCTGGAAATATTCTTAGTAATTTTTAATTGTCCTTATTTTCTAAGTATTGCTTTAGGTACATTTACTTAGAGGATTCCATCTTACAGGAAATCATTCAAAAGACAGCACTGTTATTGTTACATGCAAAAATGTATGACCTTGAGATAATCATTTTACCCATTTGGCTCTTAGTTTTCTTATATGTAAAATAAAGGGGATGGTCTAGAGAAATTTTAGTTGTTTGCCAGTTCTAAAACTACAAATCTAGCCAGCTTGGCACACCATTGCCAGCAACCACAACAATGAAATATGGAAAAACAGTCTATACTTTGAAATCCAGTAAATGTTTTTAAGTCATTTTTGAGCCAACTCCTTAAATAGAAATTCAGTCTACATCCACTTATTAAAGATCAGAGCCAATCTTTCCAATCAGAAAACTAAATGAATTGATGGATTTACAGACTTATGAAACTAGCCAAACTATCCCTTTCTATCACTTGCCTCCATGGCTCAAATTTCTGTCTTCTTCATTGGGATAAAGCATCATATAGTTTACACTGTTCACATCCATTCCTCATTAACAGAGTTCTCTCTCTCTCTCTCTCTCTCTCTCTCTCTCTCTCTCTCTCTGTGTGTGTGTGTGTGTGTGTGTGTGTGTGAGGTAACCAAACCAACCTCAGCTATAGAAGGGCAATTCAATTAGCCTAAGTCAATCAGTAAATTAATTCCCTAGTATGGTAGAGACTTGCTCACCCTCTATCTCCTTGCATATAAAGAGATTCTATTTTCATAATACATCCCTGCCACTAAACCCCACATTTGCAGTTGAACTGAACCACGTAACTAGTTATAGCCACTAGTCTATAGTGGTTTGTGGGTAGAAGTGATATATGTCACTTCCAGGTATTAAACTTAATTGCAAATATAAGTTCTCACAGTGTTTACCCTGCCCTCGTCTCAAAACCAGTATTATTGAAGATGATAGAGTGTTTGTTAGTCTAGATCCCTAAAAGGAAAATGTGGAACACCCCACCTCCCACCCTCACCAGGTCAGGATGGATACATGAAAAAAAAAATACACCTTTATTGTTTAAGACACTGAGATTTGGGGTTTTTTTTACTGCAGTATAACTTGAAATCTAGGTCATGCTAGGTCTTAGACTATTCTCATTCTAATTTAGGTATATCATAATATACCTGAAAACCATTATAGTCCTGGGGTATACTGGCCCAGTCAGACTACAGAGAAGGATTTTTAGTCCATGCTTAGGGGAGAGGATTCCTTGCTACCAGATACAAATGAGTCAGCCCATAACAGAGATTACCACTGACAACAATCTAACAACCATAAGAATTAACCTTAAAATGAAGTCAACACACTGAAAATGGCAAACAAAGAGAAAAAGCCTTAAAGATATGTTTGAGCTGGTGGTTAAATCACTCCTGAAGGCTACTCTTCTCTGGACTTGTAATACTGCAAAATAATAATTCTGGTTTTTTTCTCCATAACACCATAAGAAGAAATTACATCTTGTATATCTTTAACTTCATCACAGTTCCTAATACAGATACAGCTTTGGAAGCACTCAAAAATATTGGATGAATTAAAAATTTTAAAAATATAATAGCTCATGCTCTTGCCTTTAGAAACAAAATATCACCTGAATTAATAAGGGGGGAAAAGTAATTTAATACAACCCAATCTTTTTACAGATAAAGAGATTAAGACCCAGATACGTTTCAAGATTTATGAAGTTCACATAGCTTTGTTATGGCAAAAGGAAGGAAAAAAAAACCTTAATAATTATTTCATAAAAAATGACCATAGTTTCCAACTGAAAATAGAGAAGCAATGAGATAGTATATTACTGTGGTAGTTAAAACCTTCGAAGTTAAGACAAATGTCGCTTACTAACTAGCTATATATCCTTGGACAAGTTACTTAACCTCCCTGAGATCTTTCCATCTGTAAAAGAGAATAATAATCTCTAGATCATAGGGTTGAGGAATAAATGACTCAACATGTAAAAAGCATTCAGCACAATGCCTGACACGTAATAAACATTCTATGTATTGCAGACCTATCAAATGGTGTTTATTCATAGCTAAATCAATTTTTTTTGCATTAAGAGAGATCCATTCACCTTTATCTTTCCTTTCATTTAATTCAGACCACCGACCATCAATTTCATTTAATTCCTTTCATTTGAATTCATTTAATTCAAAGATTACATATATAAGATTACATATATAATCATGTATAATTATAGTGTAGTCTATACAATTGCCTAGCCAGGACTGCCTTTCCTATAGGAACTGCTCCTCCTGTTTCCACTCATCTATCATATTATGGCAGCCAAAAAAGCCGTGCTACAACTGATTGGCCATTGGCCACAGCTAATTGGTCGAGAGGTGGACATCTGACCCAGGATGGGCCAATGAAGCCATTCTTCCAAGATTTTCAGACTTTGGAAGGAAGGTCATCTCTAGTCTCCGCTAGGTATCATCTGAAAGATGTCATTGGACATATTTTTGTTTTGTTTTATTTTTTTTGTGTTTTTGCCAAGTAGAGAAACACATTCTGCATAGAGAGAATGAAGTCAATGGACAAAGGGAGGAGAAGAGGTGAAGAAAGTGTCTTTGTTATACTGAAGATCTCCGTTCCAGGTTTTCTTGGCTATTGACAGACTCTCTGCCTTTCCTTCTGCTTTAAGTTGCCTCTTCCAAGGTTTCCCTCCATATTCTTCTAATATATTCCCTATTTTGCATAAACTAATTTCAGGTGGGTTTATTTTAGCTGTGATTAATGCAGCGGTATATATATTATCATAAAGTAAAAAAATAAGGAGACGGAAAATCCTGTAATTACATTTATTAACAACTTGAATGATACTTCTAAGAATATGATCAAGTTTATAAAAATGAATCAATAAATCTTCATCAACTATATGTAAAGTACCTATAAGAAGAGACTTCAAATTGCTTTCCTGTATCTGTTCTTTCATTCTTCCATAAAAACCAACCCCCGATTTTTAGATGGTCATGTTGCCACTCAGCTAAAACCTAATATTTTCCAGTCTCCATCATTGCATAGGTGTGGCCATATGACTAAATTCTGGCTATCGAGATCTAAGTAAAAATGTTGTGTGGGACATCTATTAAAAAGAAAAGTCATAAAAAGAAAGGGAATATACCCTTCTTATCCATTCTCTGCATCCTATTACCTGGGCCACAATGTGATGACTGGAACTCTTTCAGTCATTTTGGGCCATGAGGAAGATAGCCAAACCCTGGGGATAGCAGGCATAATCGTGAGGAAGGAGCTGGCTCCCTGACAACTTTGTGGCACCTCCATGCCAGTCCTGGGCTGCTACCTCCAAAATTCTTCCATGTGAATAAAAAAACACACAAACAAATAAAGAAATAACTAAATAAGCAAGCTTCTCTCTTATTTAAGCCGCCGTTTTCTAGGTTTTTCTGTTACATGCCACTGAACCTGATCCCGATATGATGACATAGTAGTTTGATAAATTATGTTAAGTTGGATCCTGAATGCTCCACAAAAAGAGAAATAAATCCAAAAAGAAATCCAGAAAGAAATATAAAAAGACAAGCACATACTACTATATTGAAAAATTATAAACCAAAAGTAAAGGTACAGACTAGGGAAGGATGGGATAGATGCAAGAGAAAAAAAAATTTTTTCAGGGAGAAAAATTCTGGCCAAAAAAGTCAAAAAATTTCCAGTATCACTATGTTATAAATATTTGCTCCAGTAAGAATGGGCCTTGCAGAAGTCATCAAAGTTCCAAGGTTCTGTTTTGCAGGGGCAAAACTCTATCTTATGAGTTCACCAGAGGGAAAATTAGAATCTGCGGGAAAAGACTAACTCTAACCAAACTGACAAAAGTCTGAAAGACAAGAAGGTCCCTTGAGGGCAGAGCCCCTGCCTCTCTGTCTTGATCACCACTATGCATATTTTCTGAATGAGTTAATTAATTTTCACTGCAATATAACTTCCAGGGGGATCAAGAAACTCCTAACCTCTGGTTAGTCAGGATCTTTTACAGTTTCCATGGGAACAAGGCAGTATGGAGTCATGGTTCAGATTGTAGATTCTAACTATATTTGAATCCAAGCACTGCCACTTAACAGGGATGAGACCGTGGGAAACTTTGAAACCATGTGTCATTTTTTTCATTCATGTACAATGGGAATGAGAATATTATCTACCTCATCGGGTTGTCATGACTGTAAAATGAGTTATTACATATAAGGCTCCAGAACAGCACCTGGCACAGAGTTAGCACACAACAAATGTTAGCTATTTATCACTCTACAGAAACCCTGACCTAAGCAAGCGATTGTGGACACTGTTATTATTATCTGATCTACATCCAAAGTCAAGATAACATGAAAGCAGAATCTTGGGAAGAAAAAGAAATAAGTGATTGGCAAGATTTCCTGAACCAAAGGTTGAATGTCATTTCGGTTCTGCAGTACACGCTACAATACAAGTGTTGGTATTTAAAACAAAGAGTAAAGGTTCTAAAAACAACCCCCTATAAATTGTGCTGGCAGATTTTACAAGTAGACTTGTAAACTCACATAGATTGGGTCAAGGGAAACTAACTTATATTTCTTTCAAGGCTGATCATTTAGTTTAAAATACACTCCCTGTCTTCTGGGTACTTCTATCAAAAGGCTGAGAAGTCCAACCTACCTGAGCTTTTCAAGGTTCGAGGAACCAAATGACTCTGGTTACTCCAAGGAAAAGAGGATCTGAACTGTTTTCAGTTCAAAATACATGAACTGAAACTGACCCTGTGACTGAAGCACCATCAGATACCCAGGCAACGGAAATCTGATCCGCATCTCCATCCTCTCACGTTCCCCATCTCATTCTCTGCTCTTCTGCTCTTCTCGCAGTGCCAACTGACTTTGTTTTTAGCCTACCATTTGGTTTCTGGGATTCATGATTTTTGTTCCCTTGTAATTTCTTTTTTTTTTTTTTTAAGATTTTATTTCTTTATTTGACACAGAGAGAGAGAGATCACAAGTAGGCAGAGAGGCAGAGAAAGAGGAGGAAGCAGGCTCCCTGCCGAGCAGAGAGCCTGATGCGGGCCTCGATCCCAGGACCCTGAGATCATGACCTGAGCCGAAAGCAGAGGCTTTAACCCACTGAGCCACCCAGGCGCCCCCCTTGTAATTTCATCTGTTTCATAGTATAAGACACAATCTTAAGTTTTTTTTTTTTAAAGATTTTATTTATTTATTTGACACAGAGAGAGAGAGATTACAAGTAGGCAGAGAGGCAGGCAGAGAGACAGGGAGAGGAGGAAGCAAGCTCCCTGCTGAGCAGAGAGCCCGATGCGGGCCTCGATCCCAGGACGCTGAGATCATGACCTGAGCCGAAAGCAGAGGCTTTAACCCACTGAGCCACCCAGGCGCCCAAGTTTCTCGATTTCTTGATTCACATTCTCCAGAGAAGGAAATCTTGTCGGGGCTTTGTATCTTTCTCTATTAAGTCATGTCACTGGTCTTCTGGCCTTCAGTTAGGTATTCGTTCTGGTCCAAATTAGCTTGTCAAGGTGGCAGCGGCTGCCCCTTCTCCAGTGGCTTTTGGCCTGATTGTGACCAGCTATGTAGTAGAAGTGGGGGAAAGGGGTACACACAGGAATCGGCATCCCTGACAATCTGCTCTAGTCCTTTCCCCTTCAGCTTCTGAGAACTGTCCTCATCTTTCTAACACTCACATATAGATCTTACTACTCTGTCCTTCTGTCCCCAGTACTTAGCAATTCAGCTCAAGCTCAGCCTTCATATTGGTCTCTGCAAATTCTCTGATGCGTTGTTTCCAGTAAGTGTTTAGTTCATGAAGTCAGGTAGACTCTGTTAGAGTTTGTCTCCACAAGGACCATCTAGCGTCTCACCAACAAAATGACTCAGCCCCTCTCACACTGTCACTAAGAAGAAATCACGAGTTACGTAAAGGCAACACTCATGACTCCTTTTAAAATCAGTGAAAAGGTGAAAGCCCTATGTTAATGGAACAAAACTGTCTTCACTTAGGAAAGAAAGACATTTTAAAAGCTAATCTACAGACAAGTTTTATTAAAAGCTAATTCTATCAGAGTTTATGAATATCTAACATATAAATAGCATATTGCTCTGGGCCACCTGGGTGGCTCAGTCGGTTAAGCATCCAACTCTTGGTTTTGGCTCGGGTCATGATGTCATGTTTGGTGAGATTCAGCCTGCGGTCGGGCTCTGCACTCAGTAGGGAGTCTGCTTGAAGATTCCCTCCCTCTGCCCCATACCACTTATCTAAAAATAAATAAATAAATCTTTTTAACAAAATAAGAAGTTCAATAGCTCTGAAATAACAACAGGGGGACTGGGAAATACAAAGGAGCACATGGGGGTGCCTGGGTGGCTCAGTGGGTTAAAGCCTCTGTCTTCGGCTCAGGTCATGATCTCAGCGTCCTGGGATCGAGGCCCACATCGGGCTCTCTGCTCGGCAGGGAGCCTGCTTCCTCCTCTCTCTCTGCCTCTCTCTGCCTACTTGTGATCTCTCTCTCTCTCTCTGTCAAATAAATAAATAAAAATCTTTAAAAAAAAAAAACAAAGGAGCACATGGATGTTTGGTGGGCACTGAGCTCTCCACCACACGCAGTAGATGACCAACACAATCACATGTGGCACAGCTCTGGATAAAGTATTTAAGCATGGGATAACCAGAAGATGGAACAGACAGCAGGAAGTGAATTCCAAAAATCGTGAAGGACATGATAACGGATTAGGTGAAAAAGTGACTAACCATGAATGAGATTTTGGGCTTGGTTGATGACTTATTTGATATCATTAATGTAAGTCATAGTTCAGTATAATCACATTTAGAATTTAGGTCTTCTGACCCCAACCCAATATTCTGTCAGGCTCAATATTTCATTTACAAAGAAGAAAAATCCTAACAAAGGATCATTGAATCAAATGGTGTCGCCAGTGTCTAGAATAGTGCTTGCGCTATGGGAGATGCTCAGTGAACAGTATATGAACGCATGAGTGAATGAATGAATGAAGAAAGTGGCTTTATGTAAACAGAAAGGATTTGGCTTTAAAAAAATGGTCTTCATATGTTGTTAGATCCTGCAAATGGTTTCCAAGGAAGCTGTAATACCTTTTAATAGCTATTTTTAAAGTATCCTAAGAAACCTTCCACATACTTATGTCCACATTCCTAAATAATAGAAGAATTCCAATTAACTTTGTCTTTCCTTTTATAGGAGTATTTTTCATTTTTAGAATAAGGGCCTAATAAAAAAAATCTATGCAGCCCTTTCAATTTTAATATTCTGTGTGCCTCTAAGACAAAATGCGCTTGATTAGTTCTACCCTCCAACTTACAATGAATGTATTTACCGACTCCTCCCAGATAGATATGGCTGTGTGACCATATTTTACTCGTCAAATGGAGTGAAACTAAGTCTAAGCACTAAATCTAGTACTTAAAATCTGAATTTGCCTGGAAGTCTAAGACAAATGGACACCACAGAGATGGTCTGAAATATTTATTTAAACTCTGCATGATTCCTCCTGACCTTGTACTTAAAGTGTCCTTAGTTGTATATCAGGGCTGATAGTCACCAATAGGGCAAAATTCTGATTGGTCAGGAGTCTATTTGATTGTCTGAGAGCTTGCAATAGTATTTTAAATATTCGAAGAGTACCTTTGTCTTCTGTGAGCTTCAATTAGCAACAGGGAGGCTAACTGAAGCTCTGGTAAACAAGGTTGCGCACAGATCGTTTTGATTCTGTTAGGAGAGTTTTTCATCCTTTTTTCATTATCTCCCAATTACCACATACTACTTTGTTCAAGGACATGGGATAAGTTTTACACTCATTACAACAAAGCTAGACTCTGGTATCCCATATGGATGAAGTAACAAATTATATATATAAGCCCAAAATCTTTAACATGGTCTCCAAGACCCTTCATAATTCATTGGACAAACCCACCTATGCATCCCAGTCATGACCTTTGTCTTCTCACTCCTGTGTTCTCCATCTCTGGAAGCTAGTGTGACCTGAAACCAGGAGCTCCCTCAGCCTGACTCCACATAGCAGGTGCACCCCAGCTCAGCTCATAGCCAGCGTTCACTGACCCAGCTTACAAAACCTCCACCTTCACTCCATCCATGAATTTCTATGGTATGGAATTTCTTCAAGTCCTCCAGCCTTCAGGAGACACCTTTTGCTTTAATATCCAAATTAAAAAGCTCAACTTCCATCCCATACGTGATAAAGTCACCTCCATCTGGTTTATTTGTGGGGGAGAAGGAGGTCCGTCTCACAGTTGTTCTTGAGGCAAGTCAATCTATAGGCTGTTCCTGCATTCTGGCTCTGCAGCATAGCAAGAATTCAGCTTGTATTCTCACCCCTCGTTGGAAGGTGTCAATAGCAACTCATCTTACTTGTGTAGAAGTCCCTACTTGTGTGGAAGGTGTCAATAGCAACTCATCTTACCATGAGGGAACCAAGGGGTAAGGGAAAAACAACATAAAATGCATCTACTCCTACTCTATGAACAGTTAGGATTGGCAGATAAAATGTAGGATATCCAACTAAATTTGACTTTCAGATAAACAACAAATCATTTTTTAGTATAAGTATGTCCCAAATGCTGCATGAGATATATTTATGCTAAGAAATTACTTGTTGTTTATCTGAAACTCAAATTTAACTAAGCAATCTGCATTTTTATTTGCTACATCTGGCACCATAAGTAGTGTCCTCCCTTTTGTTAAATTCTTGATCTTTGACTCAGATTGGGGAGGAAAGCAGGACTCTTCCTGCCAATGTACAAACCACCAAAAACACTGCCATATATATATATACATATATGCGTGTGTTGTGTATACACACACACACGTATATACATATATGAGAACATATATATGGCATGTATATATGGTATCATATTGTATACGTGTATCAAAATAACATTTCCCCTTCAACAGCAATGTTTTCCTTCCTATTATTCATGTGTTATAATGATTTCTACATACTAATATCTCCCATATGATGAAAATAAGCCTCTTGAAGTCAGGAATCTTATTCTTCATATTCGTTCAATGGCTAGTTAGATCTTGGAGGCATCTTTCCGGCAATAACTATCTACTTGCTACATTGGCATTTCAAGAATTCAAAACTAGCAACAGCGCCAGAGATTTTAAAGCAGATAATAGAGTCAGAAGAAAATGCTTCAGGCATGTGTAATAGCAAGCTCTAGCACTTTCTCTGACTCGCATCAGCCTTGGATTTTTACTTTGGGACTTGCGCATATGTTTCCGAATATCTTCCAGTGTCTTCCAGGAAATACTTGGGTTTTACGTGAGGTGCATCAGACATGCGTAGGAACACACAGATTATGGCTAAAAGTCATTCTTTTAAGACAGCTCCCCAGAGGTGTAACTCTCTTCCTAAAACATACTAGGTAGCATCCCCACTTTGTGGGTGTCATTTCACTCTTACAAACATATTTACGCGTTACCTGCAGCTCTGGAAAGGAGTAACTTGGCCACAGGTTAACATCTTCTGAATCACACAGCCTCACTGTTCAGCTCCTACATCCTGTGCTTTTTTGGTAGCACCTCTGGAAGCCAGAAAGAAGGGTAGGTTAGAGTATAAGCGTTAATTAAACACTGTAAATACTATATAGAATCATGGAAATGAATGGCCTTGTTCTTTCCCTCCCATATTCAAACAAGCATGATGCTCCAGAGGCCAGTTACTTACATAACTGCCATGATGATTCTTTTCATAAGGAATAAGAAATTAATTACAGCCATGGAGGTGCCCTGGAGTAATAGTAGAAAGAGTGGGTATGGTCTGGCTCCTTTTAGCAAGTAATCTAGAGATGGGGGACATTTCCCAGACTGCTTTCTGGAAATATAACCCTTTTGGAGAATTTTGGTTACTTTACCGAAAAAGAAAAAGAAGAAAAAATACACATGTATGTATGTAAATATCAAGTTGCAGCAGTTTTTAAAATGAGATAACATATGCACATGATAAAAAATGCAAAGGGTATATGAAAGTGCATAAAGGGAAAATTGAGTCTCTCCTCCACTCTATCCCCTCGTCCTTCTTCCCTGTGGCACCAGTGACACCAATTTCTATACCTTTTTAGATGTATTCTCTGATGCGTATAATTATATAGCCCTTAAATAGATTTTATTTATATATAATATATATTATATAAAATAATATACTATTATACACATTGCTTTTTCAACTCCTTTTTAAATATTTTTATTGGGAAATATATAAGTAAGGATATAAAAATTTAGATAGTGTTCTCGTATTTTTATTTAACAACATAATTTTTAAAAATTTTTTATTTAAATTCAATTAACTAACATACAATGTATTATTTGTTTCAGGGGTACAGGTCTGTGATTCATCAGTCTTATATAATACCCGAGTGCACATTATAACGCACACCCTCCCCACTGTCTATCACCCAGGTACCCTACCCCTGCACACCCCCACCCAGCAATCCTTAGTTTAACAACATATTTTGGAAAGCATTCCATATTAATGTATGCCACACTGCAGTATTGTTATTGTTGTATAATATTCCATTATATGGATGTACCACTAACCAATCCCGATGTTGATGGGTTTTTTGTCTGTTTCCAGCTTTTCCTATATACTGAAAAAGGAACTTATTGCTTTTTTAGTCACTTCTCCTTGTGAGAAAAATGGTTTCAAGTATCAAGTAGGATATTCAACAGATATTGACTGACCACTCATTATGCCCAATACATCATACCTAGGCCCTGTAAACAATAATGAAACAAAGAATATTCCTATACATTTCACCGTCTTCAAACTGTTTGGTCATTTCACAGGTATGTGCTATGGGATTTGTATTGTCCCTCCCAAGCCTGTAACCTAAGATTCCTTCTTGATTCATGAAAAAACAAATCTTCTCTTCTAAATTTACTTTACCATGGCAAAGTAAAAGTTTCATAGATCCAGATCTTTAAACTATCACTTTGCAGACTATATATCAATTTTCTCTGCAAAGGTAAACCTATGCTTAATTATATAATTACAGAATTTAAGAACCAGGGAAGAACCTAATGATCATATAGACAAACCTCTTCTCTTAACAGATGAGGAAAGTAAAGCTAAGAAGTAAAGAAAGTAAAGCTCAGAAGACTGAGCCATGGTCATACTCAGTTTATTTTTTCTGATACAAAATTGGTTCACTATACCTCCCCATCCCCCATTTAAAATTCAAATCTCTGACTTTCACTTGTGGCCATGATAGAATAACAGGGACCTGATTTACCCTTTACCTTAAACAAATGAAAACCATTTCAATGGTTTGAGTTAACAATTGAGTTAACTATTAACAATAGTTTTCAAATATTAGACAACAAGCAGCAGAGGACAGTGATCTTTGAAAGATGAGAAACAAATGAAGTGAACCTATAATTACCCCAGCTTACTGCCTAGAGAGATTCCAGGCTATAGCACAGGCAAGGGAACCCCAACAAAGCCTGGAAATTTTCCTGAGTTGAAGAGACAGAGGTGAGAATTCAGACTGGCTAAGGCAGCTAGGATTTGTAGAGTAGATGACTAGAGAGGCACAAGCTGCACACAGAGAAAGTACTGGAGATCTGCAGGGGCTCCCCCTTGAGTCTTTAATTAATCCACATGTGTATGGAAACTCCCTGAAGCCAAGAAAAAGAAAATACCTGAAAGGAGCAGTTACTGGCATTCACACAGGGCTGGAAATACTTCACATTCCCAACAACCTACATGGAAAAACTTTCTAAGACATTGGGCATTGGCTTGAGTATCAGAAAGCTACTACCTCTTTAGTAGGCCAAATTATCCCTTCATTCTAAAGGCTGGTCTGCTCCTATCAGAATTTAAAGGCCAGCTTCAAAAGGATCAAACTGTTTTCAAGTAACTTAACTGTGTCCCAGAACATAACTCAAAAATAGTTAAAGGAATACAGAAAGAAAGAGAGAAAGAATTAAGCAGCCAACAATGTGAAATTCATAATGCCTGGAATCCAATGTTTTTATTCGTACTTTTTTTAAACCAGGCATGCAAATTGAAGCATTAAAATACAACCCATAATGAGGAAAACAAATCAATCAATCAATAGAAACAGATCTGGGCCGAGGCCGAGGCCCAGCCCCCTAGCAAGACGGAGCCCCACTGCATTTTATGTCTTCTGTGGTTTTACATAGGCTGAAATTTATGGGTTAGGTTAAACTTGGGACCTCCTCGAAGAGGACCCATTTATTTATTTATTCTTTCTTTTCAAAATGGCAGACTCCAGCAGCGCACAAATGTTTTGTAACAAGCAATGCTGAGAAAGAGCAAGCATTTCAGCACCTTCAGTCAAAGAACTTACGATGTCAGGAGGAGAATAAGAATGTAATGGATCCTGTAGAAATTCAAACCCTAGTGAATAAAACCAAAAGAGACCTGGAATAAATCATCGACAGGTCCGCATGGGCCAACTGGATTTGACTGACAAGCTTATCACTGAGAATCAAGAGAAGCCTCGGACCTAGGGAGCCAAGACTGGACCCCATTGGCAGCTGTGCACAACCTTCGACATCCATTCTGTGCTTGGTATGAGGGCTCCCGACAGACCACAAGTGACCTCTTGCATCAGCTTAAAATAGCCTCTTGCTCTGCCTGCCCTGTAGGAGCTGATAAACTAAGTCTGGTTTCCATTCTTCTGCAGCCTTAGTGAAAAAGGATGGTTGTCCTTGGCTCAAGTGTTAAAATGAAGAGCTGGAGCTGGCTCAGAATAATCCTGTGTATTATTGGGTCTCCTCTCCACCCCCCGCTTTTGTATCTTATCACCACTTGTATAGAGCACCTCCACACTTTATTTCTTGGTTGAAAATAAACAGAATTGTCTCCCTTAAAAAAAAGGGAAAAAATGGATATGACACAGGTGATAAAATTACTAGACAAAGACATTAAAACAATTGTAATAACTATGTTCCATATGTTCAAGAAAGTAGAAGGAGTGAGCATATTAAGGAAAGAAAAAGTTCAAAAAAGTGAAGTTAAACTTCTTAATATGAAAAATACAATATTTGAGCTGAGAACTCAGAACTTCTGTGGCAATTATAATTTTTGCCATTATTTCTATTATTAGTAATGTTACAAATGTAAAATAATATTTTTATTGGGTCTAAAAATACTTATTTTTGTGAAGAAATCTCAAAACCACATACCATTTTGCATCAAAACTATCAATGCAGAATAGTGTTTGCATAGTAAAAATATGTTAGCTGCACTTGCTCTTGGTATTTATAAAAGAATAGAAGCAGCACACAGCCTTTTCTGTATGCAAAACTTGTTAAGCCAAGCATAACTTCTATTCAGAAGAGTTTAAAGTCCAATGAAGAATAAAAAATTGGGTTCTGCAACTTCATTTTTAAGCTTGATGCATGCATAAATTAGAGAAAAAAACATTTTATATTCACCACTTAAGACATGGACTAAATAAAGCTAGAGACCCTTGCCAGGGTCAATGACAGCAGTATTCCCAATTTGAGGGTGAGCTGAGGCTTGAAGTATCTAACTTAAGAAATGTGGTAAGAAGAAGGAGAAAATTAAGCAAGAAGCTGAAGAAGAGTAAAAGGAACTCTTAAGAAGAGTGGGAATGTAAAAAATGTGAGGACTACAGTTTACAAGTATGTATGAATCTCCCTGACAGAGGCGGAGAACGCGATAACATGAAAATGCAATTAAATTCAACCAGCAGTTGAGTGCCTGTTACCTGCAAGGCACAGCGCCAAATGAAGTACTATCCCCTTCCTCCAGCAGCACAAAATATGATGCAAGAGATGGATGCAGATACATAAATAATTGTATCACAAGTCAGACTGATAGCTGCAGTAATGTAGACATAACGACAGCCAAGGGAACACAGAGGAGTGAAATAGCAACTGGATCTTGGGGTTGGCAAATGTGGGAAGATGACATAAAAGGCAACATTTGAACCATGTCCTGTAAGATACAAGAGATTTTACTATATATAAAGGGGAATTCTGTGGTTAATTTAATCTCCCATTTAGTTCCATTTTTTCCATTTCACTAATCTCTCCATTTAATTTCTCCCTGCACACATCACCATTCCTTTCTCTGCCTCTCTCTGCCCTGCTTTATAATGTAGAGACCACACCATCTGACCATCCTTGGTGGTTGACTGGCTTTTAGTTGAGTTTGGCCAATCAAAGACATCTGCCAGAGATTAGAGGGCAGGGGGAGAGAGAGGTTGGAGTGTTTATTCGCTGTCCCCTCTCTGGCTCAGCACTGTGGTTTGGCGGTGGCTGCAACCTTCCCAACCTACAGCTCCTACTCATGGATCCCTTTCCCATGTCCCCAGCTCTCCCCAGGCTGTGGTGACAGTATTTCATCCCCTTGGCCCTTTGGGCCTATAGAAGGTAAGAGCTTCCCACTCTGCCAGTGTCTGGATGTCTTAAACACTGTTGTGGTTTCCCTTTACTTTGACTGTGTCTCTTAAATATCCTCTTCATTTGGACCATCTGAGTTGAATCCACTCTTAGAGAGTTGTATAAGCAAAGACAAGAAGGAACACATGTCATGACTGAGGAACCATGACTGCATTATGGGGAACCTCATGGAGTGAGAATCTAGGGTAGAGGAGAGTAGTTTTAGAGAACTGGGGCTAGATTGTGAAGGCCTCACTAAGGAATTTGGACTTGACTCTTGGGTAAGAGAAATCCAGTAGTAGTTATTGAGAGGATATAATCAGATCTATCTACTAGCAAGTGGCAGATGGAATGAAGAGGGACAAGACTGAAGGCAGGGAAGCCAGGTAAGGAATTAGTAAAATAAGGTCCTGAAATGGGGCACTGGATGATGGTAGCGATAATAGATTTAAAAGTGGTCAGCAATAAAATCTATAGGGCATGGCAAATAAGTGAATTGAGGGGGGAAAGTCAAGGGCATTTTTAAGGGTGGCTTGTAGGTCTCCAGCTGGGGAGAACAGTAGCCCTCTAAACTTAGAAGAAGAGGTTCTTAGGCTTGGGAATGTGAGTTCAATTTGGACCAGCTAGAAAGTGAAGTGCCGTGGAGCATTAAGGCTGAGAAGCTCAGCAAAGAGATAAAAAATTGCATCTATGTAACAGGAATAATGCAAGAACTGGAGATAAAAGTAGATATTATAGAGCTATGGTTCTTAGTCCCAGCAGTCCTTGAGAATCAGCTGAGGAGTAAATGTCAGGGTACAACCCCCAGATCAATTAAATCTGGTTTCTGGGTGGGATCATAAATCAGACTTAATTGGTGTACATTTAATCAGATTTCATTGGATTTAATCTGGGTTTGGATTTTTAGACAGCTCCCTAGCTAATTCTTATTGCACCCAAATCAAGAGCAAAACAGAAGCAGCTAAGAATGGATGCTGACCCGGGAGATGATAAAGAGTACTGCAGGTAAAGAGTGGCAGATAGAGATAAAAACGGAAAGAAAAATCTTAATCAGGAGAGTGAATAAACATATTGCATGCCCAGGACAGATGGAAGAGGAATGAGTAGAGGTCACTACATCTGGTAAATAGGTTATTACTGATCTCTGGGAAAGCAATTTTAGTAACTGCAGAAGTCAGATTGTGAGAAGCAAAGAGCAGATTTTAGACGAGGAACCAGAGGAAGCGTAGATGAGTCTTTGAAGAAGCTTGGTCCAGTAGGTAGGAGAAAAGAGCCAGTAACTCAAGAAGAATTGAGAAAAAACGTGTTGGACTTTGCGATAGAGCACGTTAGCTGACCAAGGTAAGGAAACATCAGAGAGGAAGAGAAGGAAGATACACAGTGGAGGATGGGTGACTGGAAGAGCAGGGCCACAGGGGAACGTGGGGGTGGCGGGAGGTTATCAGAAGAGTCTACCAAGCAAGGGATACCAAAGAGATAAGCTCTAAGTTGAGAAAGGTTGAGGGAGTTTGAGGCATTGTTTTCGTAATGCGGTGGAAGGCAGGGGTAACTGGTGAGAGCAAAGGAGGTAGATAAGAGAGGGGGAAAGGCAGAGAACAGTTACTGAGAACTTGCCATGTGTCTGGCACCATGCTGAAATTCTACCCAGCTACCTCATCCAGTAATTTAATGTTCTTCTGAAGGACAAATGTCACATGGGATAAGAAGCAAAAATTAGGCCTGTTCTGCCCAATTTCAGCCATCCAGTCACCCTGCTCCTGTGGTACTGTTACTAATTAATGGCCCTTTAAAGCTTAACCTGCAATCTGTTTTAAGTTAAATGCTCATTTCTAGCTGAATAGGGAAAGATTTCAGCTATGATAATATTTCCTTAGTTTAGTTTAAAGAGAAGAGCCATAGAAGAACATTTTTAAGGAAAGAGAAAAGGCCTATTACTGAGAACGCTCCGTTAGCGAGGGTAAAGAAAGATGGGGTTTTAAAAAGATAGTGTTTAATGGCCCAAGCTAATGGCAATTAATAAATATTTAGAAAGTGGAATTAACCTGCATATTTTTAAGTTCTCCTTTTAAATGTAAAACACATTAACTTTAGATTACAAATCCATCAAGGGCTAGGACAGTGCCACCCCTTTCTGTGATGCCTGGGCAACTTTGTGGGCTCAGGGGATATCAACAAAGGATTAGTCATCCTACATCGCCAGACCGCCCCCCCTCATTATTATCCATGCCATACAGTACAGGCAAGCAGGCCAGTAAGTTAAACGGCTTCCCATTTTCCAGATGCAGGTGGAGCCTCAAGATAGGAAACTCATGACATTGGGGTCCTTGTCTCTCAGAAACCCTTTCCAAAATTGGGATCAGTAAATTCAGAAGAAGCTGCCAAGTGTTTCCTTCCTTGACACCCCAGTAAACCAAGTTGGGAAATGCACATAGCTGCAAAGAAAGGCAGGAAACTTGACCAACCTGCCTGAATGAGCCTTGGGGGAATCCCAGAGGGATCATCGATCCTTCAGCTGCCGAAAATCCAGTGGGAGTAGAGGTGGAGATAAGGATGAAGAGGGCTGGGATGAACTCAGGGTAGCACCCCTGCTTGGCTCTCCACAGCTTGAATACCGAGCCACTATAAATTGTTTCTCATTGATTACTTACATCTAGCCTACTTAAAAAAACAAGTTTCAGATGATCAGGCCACCCTCTCTTAAATCCAGAAAGTATGCAACTTTTAAGTTCCATGGAAACTAGATCCCAGTTTACATCACTCACCACCACGATCTTAGATCTAAGCACAGTGCCTGGCACATAAGGTATTTGCCGCCACTAGATATTTATTGAATGTTTACATTTTGTTCACATAATCCTGCTTTCTTGTGTTTCTACATATTATTTTTATTGTTTAAAAATTTCCTTGTGAAGTGTTTTTAAAGGTACTACTATCCTTTTTCATAATTCTTTACATGAAATAGTCTAAGAAAAATTTTGATGCTCTAAGGAAGAATCACTATGCAAAGACATTTGCCTAACACTTCATGGACTTCTTTTACCTATAGTCCTAGAAGTGCTCTAACATATGTGCACTGCAGAAGTATTAATCTGGAACTCTAGGGCTTTCTGTCCTCTGTCTCCTAAATAAATAGCTTTTCAAAGTGTTGTAGCTGGAAGACCGTCAAGGGTTGTATCACCTGACATTTATTTAATGCATTTCGTTAGTGGAGTCTCTATTTCTCTCCTAGAGTCTCCCAGAGTTCTCTATTACATCCCGGGCAGGTAGATAGAAGACAAACATTTTCATTTTGTCTCCATTCCAAAAGGTCAAAATGGTGACAAAATCAGAAATAGAACCCACACCTTTGGCTTTATTGCCGATTTCATCCTACTTAACCTTTATCCAAACATCGGCTTCCTCTCAGCCTCTTCCTTAACAGTTCATCTTCCTAATTCATGACCACACCAGCTTGGTAAGGTGACTCCTAAACTATAATAATAAGAATAGTAAACTTAATTTTATATAGGATCTTTCACACAGCTCCATTACAAAATGCCGTGCCAACTTACGAGTTGTAGAATTACAGAGTGGCACCACTGAATTAAATAATAAGTAACAGCTGATACTAATAATTAACTTAATTTATGGTCTAGTCGAACTGTCAAACTGAGGCAGCTCTCCCTCCGCCCCTCATCTCCCTGTCTTTTCTTCCTCCTCCCTCCTCCCTTGGCAACAGCAACCAAATGATGTGCTGAGATTGTCATATTAGTCATCATGAAGTCAAGTCACTTCTTCCTTTATTCTTAGCTTTACGACCTTATTATATCAAGAATTTCCAACCTTTTTGGAGTGACATCACCCCACCATTGTTCAATTTCACAGCTGCTTCTCCTGATGGCATACTCTGGTGGGAAGGGCATACCAGAATGAATTGAAATACCTTGAAAACTGCAACAACTTCAGAAAGGCTCTTGCTTTTTGCAAAATCAAGGTTGGCAATGACCCCTCTACCTGGTAATGTTGTAAAGAGGGTTCTCCTCTCCACTTAAACCAAGGGACTGAAACTCAAACATGTCAGCAAGCTAATATAGGGTCACATGGCAGACATTGGGAATGACTGTTTTTCCAGTGTCTGTGCATGGTAGCTTTCTATGGACACTCTGACCTCACTGGTCATTGGAAGTCAATTGCCAGTCAGAATTCAAGAATGTTCTTATACGAACTTGATCTAAAAACTCATGCAGCTTAGATTTAACACAGAATACCCATTAAAACACATTTACTATTATTTATTAACACATGTAACACATTTTATGATACCCATTATACTCATATTTATTTATACCCTTTTTAACACATTTATTAATCACTGATCTCCCTACATATGGACCCCCAGCTTCTAAGTTCTGAGGGAGGAATATGGGCCTTCTCTACAATCAAAATAATGCAACCTTGTGACCAACTCTCCAGGGCCACCAAAGCTGCTCCCTCTGTAAGATACGTTCTTGTGGCCAAGCCAAATTAGGATTAAGACTTGAAGGCTTTTTAAATTGTCTGCTGCAGCATGAGGGGTAATTGTCAGTGTCCTCCATGCTCTGATAAAATTGCCAACTTACCTGAATAAAATGTATCTCAGTAACACTCCATGCTGGGGAGGGGGCCCTGAGCAGGAAGTAGCACTAACCATTTTATGTATCTTTTATTACTGCATAAAAGTGATTAACTAACAATTTATTACTAGGTTAAGACATCAAAACAATTAAAATGAACATAAAAATCCAACATTGTCAGATTCTTCTGGACTACTGAAGAGTAACTGACTTATTCATCTCCCCCCTTCTCCCCGCCAGCCCCATGAAACTCTTCACAGGAACTCATGTTTCTCTCTAATACCTCCCTATGTAGAGGTGACAAATGGGCCCAGGCCTGAGTCCCATCAAGCTTGACAATTACTTTTTGTGTGTGTGTGTCAGGGGAAAGAGGTCTCTTTGTTTTCCTGAAGATGAGCTTGTCCGCTATAGAAGAAAATCAGTGCTCTTTAACTGTGGACTGAAGCAAGAAAGATTTCCCATTCTTGCCTCTTGCCACCATATATTTTTTTCCGATTTAGTTTGGCTGACATCACAACCAAAACAGAAGCCTTCTTGACCACCGTCCTCCCAATTCTACTGCCCTGCAATATCTGCTGGAAAAATGATTCACTGTGTAAAACCATGTTTGGCCAAAAGAATGGGAAATTTCTGTTTGCAGAGTTCTTTGGTTTTACCCCTTGCTTTCCCAGAATGAACACAGGCCCTTTCAGATTCTTGAAATCAAAGAGGGCCGAAATCCTTCAATAGCAGTCAGTGTCTGACAAACATGAATTTAAATCCACTGGCACCACTTACTTGCCATAAGGCCCTCTGAGCCTATTTCATCATCTGTAAAATGGAGCCAAGCCTAGTGAGAGCTATTGGCACTCCTGTCCCATTCTTGCTATTCACTTCCAGTCCGTGTGATTAGCAGCCTGAATTTTATTGCCTATAATATTTACCACATGTAACAACTTGTTTAATTATGACAACAGTTGATAGAAAATCATTTTTGGAAGTAATTGGGCTACTTTTGAAATTTCCTGGGCTCATTTCAGAGGTTGTTTCCAAGAAAATAGGCAAAGACTGGGGTTCTCAGTCCTTCTTGAGTCTTGGGACCCCTCACCTTCCAACTTAACAAATGACCCTGGGTGTTTATTTATTAGTGAGTGAAGAGCTTTTGTAAACCAATTACCATGAGCAAACAGCACTTATTGTAAAGCAATAAACAACAATAAACCTTGCCCTTATCTAAATTCGTTGCTCTAAGCCACAGACCTGCAGGGAATAGTTAGGTTTAAAACTCACAGTTGGTTAAGATTGAAGATTTATAGGCACTCCAGTCCAGCTCCCCTTGGGGAGCCAGCCATGCCAAAGTACCAAGTCTAGAAGGCCAAATAACCTACATAACAGTCACCTTTGGTCTTCCACTGGGGGCAGGGGAGGAAAGGAAGAAAAAAAAATTCTGGGTTTATCCAAATACCTTTTTTCCCAGGACATATGAGTATGCAACACATTACAACCAATTTCTCCTCCAGGTATACTGATCAATAAAATAAATGGAAAAAATCATTGTTGCCAAATTACACATGGCAGATTGAACACTCACATTTATCTCCATTCTCACAAAACAAATTCAGCAAAAAAAATTTTTTTAGTGATATAAACTCACAAAGACTAAAAGAGCAGTAGACAAACATACAGCAAATGAAAGAAAGAAATGATATTTGGAGAAAGTTGAAACCTAAACATCCTGGAGAAGCAAATCAATTAGAGTCACAGAAACCCAAAGACTCAGACGCTGGGGGCGACGCGAACCTCCAAGAGTCAGAGTTCTGGGCAGGCCTGAAAACAGAAGGATTGGTTGAACATTGAAATAGAACCCATTTTGTTCACTTCTAGTTCCCTTTCCCCTCCCCTGCTTCCCCCTCCCCCACTCCTCCACGACTCTGTTCAGGAGAGGGACACCAGACACTTTGAAGAGGGCTGGCCAGTGGCCCGGAAGATAGTCTGCACACCTGCCTGCTTCCCACACCTGTCCTGTAGCATGTCTGCAGCTGGGCTCGTAGCCCCAGCTGAAGGATTTTTCTCTGAGGAAACCGACAGACCCAAGAAAAACTGAGGCCCCATTAGTTGACTCAGATCCTAGCTGGGGTGACCAGATTCAGCAAATAAGAATACAGGATGCACAAGTACATTTGAATTTTAGATAAACAACAGATAATTCCTTCATATAAATATGTCCCATATAATATTTGGGGCATGCTTATTTTAAAAAGCTATTTATTTTGTATCTGAAATCCAAACTGAACTGGGCATCCTGTATTGTGCCTGGTATCTCTGTCCCGGACCCCAAATTCCAGCTGGCTTCTCGGTGCCTCATTCTTATACAGAAACATGGGCTCAGGACCAGCAGATGTGGGAGAAAGGCCGCCAGTAGGAAAGACAGAGAGGCCAAAACCAACAAGGACACCCAGAAGAAACAGAAACTATGAAGGAAAAGGAGAGAAGTAAATGAATAAGAATGAATGTCATCAGAGAGATGAGAGAAAAATCACTTCCATGAAATAAGAACAGCAGTCTATTAAAAAAGGAAAGAGGAAAGGAAGGGAGTGAAGAGGAAAGTTCAAAGAAAAAGAGAATGCTTGGAAATTGAAAATATGATTTTGGAAATTCAAGATTTACTGTAAGGGTTGGAAGATAAATAAAGGAGTCCTGGCGTGGGGTGTCGGATGAGGAAGATATCCAAGGGGGGCTACCCCAGCACGAGGCGGGAGAAGCACAAGACGAATGTGGACAACACGTTGTGCTGGAAAGCAAGAAAGTGCTTTCAAGAATGATGGGCATGTGTCAAAAAGACTCGGAAGACAACTTGAAGGGACTCCCACTGCCTAAACTGGGAACAATTTCAGCATTAAAATACATAATGAATAAATTAAAAGTTTGATGAAAAAAGAGAAACTTGCCTAGTTTGCCATTAACTCCCCACTAACTACTTATTAATTATGGAGTAGCTGGCCTGTTATTTCCCAGAGTGCCAAGATGGTGTCCATCAGACTGAGGACGTCCTCTAGACTGAGGCGGACTGAAAACACGATGGAGACAATTGTTCAAACCTGAGTGCGATCTAAGTGTCAGGCAATAGTAACATAACTTCCTGATGTTTGTGACTGTATTGTGGATTTGCAGTTATGTCTATGTTTCTAGGAAATACACAATAAAATCTGGAGGATGACAGAGCATCAGATCAACAATTCACTCTCTATGGTTCCAGGGGAAAATGTTCTACGCACTGTACTTGCAACTTTTCTGAAAGTGTGTGATTATTTCAAAACAAAAAAATAAATACATCACGCATGTGTTGGGATAATTAAACAGGCTAGTGTATATAAAAGACAATGTGTGTTATAAAACAGTGCTTTCCTGGCGTTTGGGTTTTGCGGTCCAGTAAAACCTGTTTTTAATAGGGGGAGCGCTATAGTCCCCACCTTTTTATTTAGCCACAGAATGACATGAAGAAGAATAAGACAATCGTCAGTTACAACTAGCAGTTCAAAAATGATCATTTCTGTGAGGAGCAACTTACTTCGGCGGGGACACAACCTCAAAACTTAAAAATCAAATGCATTTTTCTCTAAGAAAAACTTGGCACACTGCTCTTATTCTTGCTATTTTGCTATTGTACCAGCTTGGGAAAATGTCTTCAGGAACCAGACCATGTCCCTGTACTTGAGGCCCAGTCTCTCCCCTTCCCCTGCCCATTCACCTAACCTATAAGGCTGTACTATCCAATATGCCCATTAGCCACATGTGGCTAGTAAGTACTTAACATAATTTTTAAATAAAGGGTAAACATAAGTAAAAAATAAACACTGGATTTCAAAAATATGGTATGAAAAAATGTCAAAAATCTCCCCCAATAATTTGTATATTGTTTACATGTTGAAATAATGGTATTTGGGGCATACTGGGTTAAACATATTAAAATTAATTTCACTTGTTTCTTTTTACCTTTGTGAATGTGGCTACTAGAAAATTTTTAGTTATGTGTGTGACTCACATTGTATTTCTAATACACAACACTGCTCTAAGGAACAGTCCTGTCTTTTCCAAATCAGTTTGCACACTTTCGTTGTGCAGAGCTGGGAGATGAAGAGAAATGGGGTTGGAGAGGTGGGAGGAAGGAGAAGAGGAGAATGAAGAGGGGACATAAACACATAGCTTGGGCACTGAGGACAATTTGGGGGATTTGGTGGTAAAAGTCTCTGCCAGATGCAGATTGAGGAAAAGAGAAAAAGGAATTTAAGAAGTGTCCTTTGGGATATAAATCAGATTCCCTTTAGCATTCTTTCAGAGATTTGTAGTTCTAAAGATTAGAATGCATGTTTCATTTCTTCTTGGCTCTGGGATTACTGTCTTCGATTTTGATTCTGGGAAACTGGGCCTCCTGAGGACCTCAGGATTTACTCGGTTACTTTATTATTCTAAATATTCATCAAATTAGTCCACAAAACTCTTTAGTAGGACTTTTTTTCCCATCTCCTTTCCCCATTCCTTCCACCGTTCCAAGTGGAGCCTGGAGTAATATGAGGGTAGCTTGCTCAGTGCTAGAAGGACCCAACAACATTCCCACCCTTACCCCACCTGATCCCACCTCTTGCTTTGTTAGACCTCACAAAGCCCTCCTGTGGGACAGACAGGTGCCAGTGGTCACATTCTAATGGAAGTCTCATCCCATTACAGCTTTCTTACCCACTAGGCTTGTTCTTAAAGATGAAAAATCATTTGCTTGATGAGATGTCACTTTCCTGCCATCCTCATCCATTAATTATTCAGACCTTCCCTTTACACTTCCTCTGAGGCAAATGGTCTCAGATACACATGGCTCCATCCCCTGGGGAAACCCACCTTCTGAAATGTAGGAACAAGTTCTCAGGACAAGAGCAGGAGAAGGGACAGACAGCAGCCACAGCCAACCCCTCTGACAAACTTCAAGTGTGTCCGAATTCCTCAAGCTCTGGAGAAATCTAGAGAAGATGCAGTTCTTCCAATAAATGGTTCAAGGACACCAAGCCCTTCCATTTCAGCTTCCTTCAGCTCTACCCTTTCCCCCAACTTTCCTTTTCTAGCTCTCTCCAGCACTCGCTTCTTCCTCCCTCTTCCCCTTGCAGAGCCTGGATCCTCTTTCGAACCCTAGCTTGGAGGCAGGGCCAGTTTGCTCCTTCTCTGGAGGGCGTTGCACAGAAGCCTTTCAACTGGCTCGAGAATGAACCACTGGTTAGAAAGACTTTCAGTCTCCAGGAGGTAGTTGGAAAGGCCAGGGTATTTTGAAGGGTGGGAACCTCTCCCAGACTCTAAAAGCTTAAGACTTTAGTAAACTGCTTAATTTAACTGGATAAATCCAGCTTTTCCAGGAGTCTACTCTGAGGGATCCCTTGGCTTCTCTGCCACCCCTGACCCGAGCACTCCTTTGCAAAGGGGCACAGAGCTGTGGCAGGTCATATAGGCTGAATTCTCATTCTGGTTGAGTATATACTAGTAGTAATCTTTATGGTGTCACCATAATCAGAGCGAAAGACTTTCTAATACAGCATTGCTTTTCTCTGCAAAGTAACACAGAAAACCATTGTGGGGAAAACTCATGCAGCAGTTTTCGGGGCCCGATCTTTCTAAGGCCGGTTCATTCAAGTCTCTCTTCGAAAATCGCTTCCTCAGAGATGCCCTTCCTGACTACCTTGTCTCTGGCAGCAATTCTGCAGCCCCATTCGCCCCGCATAAACACTACAGGGCGCACGGTTGTCATGTTTACCACTGCTCATACTGACTCTGAGAATGTTAGAACATGAACTCCCGAAGACCAGGAACATTGTCTATCTTAGGCCCTCCCTCCGCTGTGTGGCCCCTCCTGGGTGCTCGGTGATCTCTCTTGAATGAACAAGTGAGGTAATGAGAGAGAGCAAGAAAGGGGAAAGATGCCCCTCTTTGCTCTGCAGGGAGCCAGGGTACCTGCAGATGCTCAGAACGTGCTGAATAATTGAACAAAGCCACAGGGCCTTGTAGGTGCTGCCCTGTCCCAGGGACCTGAAAGAGAAGGGTATAGGCTTTAACTGGAAATGATACTCTCATTACCTTATTCCAAGCTGAGTGCGGCCCAAAAGGGTAGAATCCCCTGGAAAGGTACTCGCCAAAAGGATTAGAAGAGAGGGAAGAAGAAAAGATCAATGGGAAGTCGATCACTCTAAACTTCAAAAGGTACGTACTGTACCTGGGAGCACGGCCAAAGCCGAGGGGTGGGCAGACCGCATGCCCTCAGGGGCAGCCCTTGGTGGGGACAAGACCTGTGTGGCCCTGGACTGCTGTGATATGGTAGAAAATAGGTTAATGGGATCATTAGGGATGCAGATGGACCTAGATTTCTTTTTTTTTTTTTGTTAAAGATTTTATTTATTTATTTGACACAGAGAGAGAGATTACAAGTAGGCAGAGAGGTAAGCAGAGAGAGAGGAGAGAGGAGGAAGCAGGCTCCCTGCTGAGCAGAGAGCCCGATGCGGGCCTCGATCCCAGGACCCTGGGATCATGACCTGAGCCGAAAGCAGAGGCTTTAACCCACTGAGCCACCCAGGCGCCCATGATTTTCTAATAATATATTTTTTCTCTACCTACTTAAAGAATATAATATAATACATATAACATACAAAATAAGTGTTAATCAACTTTTCATGTTATCAATCAACAGTGGGCTATTAGCATTTTGTAACCCCTTTAATAAATAAATGTAAGCCACTAAATANCCTAGATTTCAAGGAGGACTCAGGCCTATAGGAGGGTCTTCCCAGATGCCTTTTCGGCAAGATTGCAGGCAGAAGTGTGTGTGGGCCTTACAGCGCTCTATTGGGAAGGGCATAAACCTAGGTGAGCCTGTCTGAACCAAGTAGACAAAAGCCGGTCGGGGGTTTCCCTCCCTATGAATGCATCCAGGAAAGTGCCTAGTGGGGTGGGACGAGGATCTGCCCGCTGGGGTCTGCTCTGTTGGAGCAAGAGAGTGCTGAGAAGGAGGACGCTGCCTTGTGCTGGTCGGAGCTCTTTACTTTCAAAAGGCTTTTGGGTCCGTTCTCTTATTTTACCCCATTTCAAACCTGCGGGGCTGGGAGGGCAGTTACTGTTTTCATGGCCATTTATGAGCAGGGAGAACGGAGCTGGGTAAGTCTGCGACTTATCTAGAGTCAGCTTGCTTCAAACAATAGGGAAATGGTGCTATCTCTCCGCCAGGTTTCTAAAATGTGGAATCCCTGCATCAGAATCACCGGGGAACACCTTTAAAATGACCCGCCACAGAAATCCTTAATCAGAGAACCTCTGGGGTCAGAGTCCAGAAATCTGCATTTTTATTATGAATTCCAGGCGATTCTTATGCCTACTAATTATTTAGCCCGGCGTACCATCCTTCACTCTAAGCCACGTGCAATCCATTGAGCCATTAGCTCAATTCTGAACACATCTATTCCTGGATTCTTTTTCTCAAATAGTCTCCCTTTGAACTGGAAATACAAGGAGTCCCTTTGAAGAGAGGATCAGGTGGTTGCAAAGTGAAGCATGAACGAACGTTGATAAGGCCTATTTGAAGCTCTGGTGAGGAACACTGGTTGAAACAATCATAATTAAATTGCAGACTGTAAAACACAGCAAAGCCTGGGAAAAATGCTCTTCAGTGGTTAAAGCGACATGCAACCCAACTAGCAGGTCAAGTGTTCCGGGACTAAAAAGAATTGACAAAGAGCTTGGGAGTCATTGCAACTGGCAGAACCGAAGCTCCGTGGGCAGGCTGGGGACTGTGGAAACAAGATACGCTGCAACAAGTTCCAGAACAAAACAAAGAAAGCATTTTCAAAGGGCTGTTGGAAGTTTATAAAGTAAGGAGGGATCTGCCCCAACATCCAGAGTGGTTGAAGGAAATACCCAGGGCCTCTGGAGAATGGATTCTGGGGCACAGGGGGACGGCCAGGAATCATAATCTATAATTTAGTGGAACGCACCGTGAGTTTATAGAAGTATAAGAGAGTTGCTAAGAACTTAACTCTATAGTAATCCCTTACATTTGCAGCACTCCTGATGGCTTAAAATCCTCCAACAATGATCATGAGACCCTACAGTACCTTAAAAATACAAAGCCCTGTCACTCTCCTTCACTAGTTGTAATCTTCACCCGTGCTCTGCAATAGTCATCACCTCTGTTTTGCAAGTGAGAAAGTTTAGGCTTCTGTAATGAAGGAATCTACGGAAGAGCAACCACCTCGTTTGTGGAGAAGCTAGGACTCAACTTGGGAGCTTTCCCTTCTCCACACCCGCCCCCCCTCCCCAGTACTGATATCTGCAAATATAAATAAAATGTAGCTCAGGCAGTCGTAGCAGGTGAAGGCTATAAGTCAACCTCCCATTTGGCAGATGAGAAGACTGAGGCACTTAAAGTACGATTGAGGCTTTGTCCCAGGTCGTGTGGTTGTCAATAGGGCTCAGATACTAGATCCCATCTCCTGATCATTTGGTTCAGAGTTCATTGGTTCCACTCTGCCTTGCTTCCTCTCATATTTTATGCATAGCTAGACATAAATCACCCATGTTAACTTGGAGACTTGGAATAAATACCTTTAAAAAGGGAACTCCCTAAAGTATGGGGAGCCTCACAGATTGAAAAGTCATTACAGTGATTTAAAAGGCCATCTCTGGCTTTAAAAGCTCGGAGCTTTCAGCTTCTCACACCTTGGTATTATAATCAACATACTTGCAACAGAAAGCAGTACAGAAATATTGGCTCTGAATGATGTCCAGATTTCTCTTGTTGGTGTAGATAGTTATAAGCTTCAGACAACGGCAAAACTGCAAAAGTCATTTTATTTTAGATATGGTAATAGGGAGAGAACAAGAGAAATGAAAATTGGATTCAACACATAATTTCTAAAGTTACCAGTTACTAGACGCGGCATGAGGGCTAGCCCCAGGACCAAAGGTAAAAATGAGTGTGCTTTGCAGGGATGGGAACAGGTGTGTGTACGCCCATGCTCAGAGTAGCATTATTCAATAGCCAAAGGATGGAAACAACCCAAGTGTCCATCAACAGACGGATGGATCAGCAAAGTGTGCAGTGTCCATACATACAATGAAATAATCTGTAGCTGTTAAAAGGAAGGGAATTTTGATGCGTCACAACATGGATAAACCCTGGAGACATTATGCTAAGTGAAATAAGCCAGTCACAAAAGGACAGATATTGTATGATTCCTTTTAAATGAGGTTCTTAGTTTGTGAAATTCATACAGACAGAAAGAGGAATGGCGGTCACTAAGGAGAATGGGAGAAGGGAAGAATGGGGAGTTAGTGTTTAACAGGTTTTGAGTTTCAAAAAAAAAAAATGAGTGTGCCTTGTTTTTTTGTTTCCTCCCTCATTTCCTATGGGCAATAGGGTTATATGTTCCTGGGACAGCCTGGGGAATCCAGTTCAAGCTCCGGGATTTTTTCATCCCTTTCCAAAATGTTCACTGAACGCAGCACTACAAGCAAACAATAAGACAAATCCAGACTGTGGGACATTGTGTAAGACAACTTGGCCTCTTCAAAAGTCAATGTCCCTAAAGAAGAAATGAAGGGAAGGTTATTCTAGATTGAAAGAGACATAATCAAACACAACGCATGCATGAGCTATGATTGGTTCCTACGTAGGAAAAAAAAAACACTCTAAAAGACATTTGGGGAACAACAGAAAAGGTGTGACTATGGACTCAGTATTAGGTAATATTTAAAAATTTGGAGCACCTGAGTGGCTCAGTTGGTTAAGTATCTGCCTTTGGTTCAGGTCATGATCCCAGGGTCCTGGGATTGAGCCCCGTGTTGGGCTCCCTGCTCTGCAGGGAGTCTGCTTCTCCCTCTCCCTCTGCCTGCTGCTCTCCCGGCTTGTGCTCTCTCTCTCTCTGTGTCAAATAAATAAACAAAATCTTTATAAATAAATAAATTAATTAATAATAAATAAATAAATAAATATCATTGTCCATTGTTCTAGATGTAGTAATGGTGCCAGGATTACATAAGAGAACCTCTTCATTTGGAGGAGCTTCATGCTGAAGTATGTAGGAGTGAAGTGTCATGACATTTGCAATTTTCAAAAGATTGAGGGAAAAGATATATATGCACATAACAGCAAAGTAACTGTACAAAGCCCACAGATAACAGCAAAAATGGCAGTCATGAATAAAACAATTATTGAATCGAAACGGTATGTATACAGGTGCTCACTACATTACTTTTTTAAACATTTTTGCATACTTAATAATAGTTACTGTGAAATGTGTAGACATTGAGTATTCATGGATTGATAAATACAAAATCACTAATGGATACCTTCTCTAGTCACATCCACCATCACTGCCAGTTCCTGAGTGCTCAGGGTATACCTGGCGCTTTGCTAACCCTTTAAACATTATTCCATGTAATTGAAAACACTCTATGAAGAGGGTGCTTTCACAGTCTCACTTCACAGGGGAGCAAGCTGACGTGCCCAGAGTATGTAACTTCTCCCAGACTCCCAGCTGGTGAGTACAGTCAGGATTTGCAAACAGTGAGTCGGGCTGCAGGCAGGGTAACCACTTTAGAACTCCTAGGAGTACTAGAGACAATTTTAGGCATGGAGGCAAGCCCATGACAGAGATGTGTGTAGACCAGAAAGCCTTTCAAAGCCCCTCAAACTATGGCCATTAGGGTATATTTCTTTCCCCCCCTTTTTTTTTCTTTTTTCCCCGAGCAAGCTCTAGACCCAACACAGGGCTTGAACTCACAACCCTGAGGTCCAAAGTCACATGCTCTACTGACTTGAGCCAGTGGGGCGCCCCAAGGGTGTACTTCAACCATGTACGAGTCGGGTCTACTTGAGCTGCAATGCTCCAAGGTAAAAGCCTCTGTACCCAAGTTCTAATGATGAATCTGGGTATTTTGAAAGCCCCTCCTCCCCACCCCTACTCAGGGAAACTCTGGGTGTTTTACAGCTGTTACTTCACCTGTAGTCCTAGGCAAGCTGGGAGCAAGTACAATTAATTATTTCTAGTTGCAGCTCTGAGACCCACCTGGCCTTAAACAACAACAACTACAACAGTTAAAATTTACCTAACACTTGCTATATGCCAGGCACTCTCCTAAGTGCCTAAATACACTAACAAATCCCCACACCCCTGTGCAGTAGGTACGCTATTATCCCCATTTTAGGAGATAAGAAACTGAGGCACAGAGCAAAAGTACCCAAGGTCACACAGACTGTAAGTGAAGGAACCTGATTCCAACCAGAGTCTGCTCATAGCTTCTGTTAATCCTGAGAGGAACCCAAGAGTCACCTAGTAGTTCTCAGCAGTTACAGAGAGAATTTTGTCTCAGTGCTTGCGCCTTAGCCATGTGAGTTGAGGCCTCTACCGGTCATGTGAACCTGTGTTCTGATGCCCAGCTCATTCTGAACTTGACCGTGAAGGTCTTTGTTTCTTACAAAACAGCAGTAACTCCTAGGTGGTTCGATATCTGAGCAAATCACCCCACCTTGTTACCTGCCTAGGATGTGGGGACCCCGCCCCTAACAAACCACAGGAAACTGGCAAGCTTATCTTCAACAGAAAGAAGAGAAGCCTTTCTGGTCAGTGTCACCTGATCTAACCAACCACAAAGCCAGCCACTGAACCCGACTGCAAAGTGGGACAGAGCCAGGCCTGCCCCTCTCCCCGCCCCTGCCACTGTCCGGCAATGTCACATGAACCCCTTACAGTAAGCTAGGAGCCATGCTTTCTTACCTCTCCCGAGGACATCTCTTAGGATCCCATGCAGACAACAATATCCCACCCAAAAGAGTAACTCTGTGTTGGCACAATTTCAGGCATGACAATCAAATGAAGCTTAGTTTCCTTTCTGCCACAGGAGAAAAGATTTAAAAAGAAAAAAACATGGGGCACCTGGGTGGCTCAGTGGGTTAAGCCTCTGCCTTCTGCTCAGGTCATGATCTCAGGGTCCTGGGATCTAGGCCTGCATTGGGCTCCCTGCTCAGCAGGGAGCCTGCTTCCCCCTCTCCCTCTGCCTGCCTCTCTGCATACTTGTGATCTCTCTCTCTCTCTCTCTCTCAAATAAATAAATAAAATCTTAAAATAAAAAAAAAGAAAGAAAGAAACAATGTCTGTCCCTCTTCACTGACCATCTAGCCTGACAAATCAGCCAAGGCTTTGTGTTCAGTGATCTCGGCCCCCGGTTCTGTCTTGGTTGGTGGCAGCGGTTAGCGAATAGCTTTTCTCCAATTCAAGGGTCAAGCCCAAGAAGGAATTAAGCTGGAGGTGCCTGAAAGGATGGGGTGGGGATGCGTGGGGAGAAGCTGAGGCTTCCCGGATGAGGGACAGAGTTGCATTCTGCAAGCCTGGAAGGACATTAAGGGGTGGCATCCTCCAATGACAGACATCCGTGCCTCTTATGCATTCTCTGGGGGTTCTGGGCCCTGGGGTGCCAGTTGGTACCCAGCAGTTGGGCATCCAAAATGTCTCTGCTGGAGGGTCATAGTGGCAGCAATCTGGGGAGAGGAGGAGGCTGTTCTGTTTATGTGGTTCTATACTTGGGAAGGAGCAAATATTATCTATAGTGAAAAGTGGAAGACACTGACCCAGATTATTTGGGGAAGGTCCAAAGTTTCCTCAAAGCCCCTTCCACCCTCCCCCCATCCCAGGCTTGGCCCATCATTAATGCCTCAGGGACAGTCTCTAATTATTCGACCTTGAAAACACAGCCAAGGGCCTATGGCAGAGGGTGCAGGCAAAGTAGACGCTAATGTTCAAAATCTTTTAGTCCAATAGTTGCATCTTGTAACAAAAGAAGAAATAATGATGGTGGCTATTTTATGGACTATCTCAGACCCCTGTTGCATTCTTCTGCTACCAAGTAGGCCTCTACTTGGTAGGAGGTAAAGGAATGGGGAATTTCAATAATGATTAATATCGAGGCTCCCACCAGCCAGGCCAAGGTGGGCTCAGAGCTTGATTTCTGTTGATTTGGAAAAATAAAAATTTGCTCCTTGATGAAGTGAAACAAATTTATACCTGTTATTTAGGCATCAGTGGGAGGGCAGTCGTGGGGGGGTGGGGGCTGGTTTGAGTGATCCTCAAAACACCAGGCATCTGGAGAGCCTGCCAGGCTCTGCCCTTCTCCGTTTGCCATTAGTTGGCAAAAGACAAATTAGCCCAGGGCCTCCCTGGCCGGAGTTTGCAATGCAGAGTCTGCAACAACGTCTGCTTGGGGAGCTGCGCTGTTCTTTCTCTCAGCAGGTATAATTCCATCACATGACTGGCTTGGATCTGCTTCTCCCTGCTCCAGCCCAAGCTTGCCAATTCAGACAAGCATCACTGAGAAAGAAATAGTCCTTCTCTGTGGCAGCCCAGAAAATACTGGGGGTCTCTTTACATAGAATATAATGAGAATTTCCTGACTTCTGTATTGTGAGAGGGCCTCTCTCCCTCTCCCAAGGCTTACACACTGAACTTCCTCTTTGCAGGCAACTCACTGGCCTCAGTGGGGCAACCAGGCTAACCCTGCTCCCCACCCCCACCCCCAACCCTGTCCTGAGCTTCGCAGGTCACTGGAAGACCCATCAAAGAAAGATGACTTCAAAGAGAGGCAGAGGGCCCAGACTCAGGCCTCTATAGAGATAAGAACTGTGCTACCTTGGAAACTTCCAGTACAACACTGCTGCATCTAGCCCCAAAGGTTATTTCGGTTGCAGCAGAAGGTTACCTCGGGCAGGTGACTTTCATCGTCTGGGAACTAAAAACAAGGAAACCAACAGAAGGGGCCTTCTCAGCCCAAGTCCCAAAGGTTCAGCCACTCAGCCTAGGAGAGGGAGAAGGAGAAATCTTCATCAGTGGTGGCCCCCTGCACATTTTGTACTTCTTGTGGGGTCCTGGGAAGCCAGGTCAGGGTCTGACCTTCTTTCAGGCCACAGAAGTTCTCTCTGGATGTCTGCTGAGGACTAAGTTGGCTTGGGAGACTCTCGGATTCTGAGCAGCCCTGACCGGGACCAAGAGAACTTAGATCCCGTGCTTAAGTTCCACGGACTCCTCGGGACTTGGCTCAGCCCCCGTGATGACCTAATGTTTTACCTGCTCCAATTTCTCTTAGACATGTTTTTAATTTAATAAACCCTGATATGAACATTTTCATAACCAAAAAAAAAGTTTTAAAACTCAGAACACCCCACCAACCAGTTGTTCTCCCTTGTCTGTTCACCCGCCCTTTCCTTGTCTACCTGCACCCATACTTGGTGTAGAGCTGTTTTCTCAGGACAGATAAGCTTCCACTTTCCTTACCAGATAACCGCTACCGCTCACCCTTTCATTTTGTAGCTTGGGGCTTCTGAAAGCTGAATGTGCGTCATTTGGAGTGTTTACTTAAAGTTGACATTTCTTTTGGTCCCTTCCAGTGTGAGACTTGAGTCTGTAGGCCTGGGCGTGGGACATAGGATCCTGTTCCCCTCCCCTGACACAAGAGCATAATATTTAATGACGATATGTTTCTTATAAACATATTACAGGGAAATAGAAACAAGATGGTAGGAAAGCAAATCACTTTACTGTTTTCTCTGGTGCTGGTGAAAATACACAAGGGCCCCTTCAGTTCCTTAGTTGTCTCTGATCGATGCTGAATTTTCTTTATTTGCCCCTCAAGATCCACTCTTCACCCTTCTCCACCTGCTCTTTGCCCCAAGAGGCTGAGCCACAGGAACCAGCGTTGATGGGCTCCCTTTGCCCTCCAGCCTCCGGGAGGATAGGCTGATGAGGTTGGCATATTTATTTCTCTGGTTCCTTCCTGTGAACCTGCCCTCCCCACCAGCTTTCTTTATGGGTTGCCTTACCTGGTTCTGCCCCCCCCCCTTGCCCTTTTAGACCTCCTGGTGCTAATGGTTCCTGCACTTACCAGACTAACAGTAGGACACCATGCCCTTTTCTTAGCCTAAGCCCAGCCTATGCTTAGTAAATAGTGCCTTTATTATACTTTTCTCAAATGACTCACTCCAAGGCTATCGGTTGCCAGGACCCTGATTGGTATAACCTTTAGAACATTTTACTTTTATTACTATTTCTAAATTAATACGGAGAAAATTTTAACTTAATTTGCCCTTCCTTACCTAAGCTTCCGCAAGTGGGATTTTATTTTCCTTCGGTAAAATTTTCCCTTAGTAAAGCTAAAGTAGCTTATTTGAATTTTTAAAATAGAGAAAATAATTTGTGGTGGGTTGGGGAAAGGAATACCATTGCTTTTAAGAGATAATTTTGGGTAAACAGGAAAAGAATCTTATAAATTGTGCCTTTGGAGCAATCACTGCCAGGTAGTCCTGAGAGGGGCCAGTTTAAGGAGCACTGGGTAAGTACGCCCTTCAAGCCCCTCACAAGGCAGCCCCCTTAAGACAGCAGCATCCCTTCTGAAGTGTGAGGAGTCCCCCATTAAGACCCGTATCAGTGAGTTTGAGATAAAACAATTTTATGTGCAAATACAGCCTGGGCTATGGATTTTGGAGAGTCTATCCTTAATGCTTGTTTTTGAAGTCCAGGAAAGCTGTGCATACATTTTTTTTTTTTAGTCTTGAACTCGAGGCTTTTTCTAAAATATACATTCCTCCATATTCCCTATTTTTAAAATTACCTATTTTCTCCCACACTCAGCAACAGCTCCTCTGTGAAGCTCTTGATCCTTGTACATCTGGAATGCTTCTCTTGCAGATGGTCCTGAGCCCCACAGAAGCCTCAGCCTGGATTCAGTCCTGTAGCTTCTTCCCCGGCACCAGCACCTGACTCAGCCTCAGAAGTGCCGAGAAGGTGAGAGGGCAGCATCCCTTGCCGCCTGCCCCGACTCCAGTGCAACCCACTGACCATCTCCCAGTCTAAATGGACTGTCTCCCAAATTCAATCACTTTCAAGATATTCAATAGAAGATTGATTATAAATGTAGTGTGCTCATTACTGTTCTGAGTTCCTCATTAGAAGCTCTTGGCTGGCTCAGTCAGGCGAGCATGTGACTCTCATTCTCAGGGTGGTAAGTTCAAGCCCCATGCTGAGCATAGAGATCACTTAAAAAATAAAGATTTAGAAAAAGGAGAAGAAGAAACTATTGCAGAGTACTGATAAATATTAAGCTTTGTTTCTATTGCCACGCCCACCTCCCAGAAGGATCTTCCACGGATTAGGCTAGGACGAGTTCTGGTACATGGGAAGTATAGAAAAATCTAAAACAGAGGCAAAAAGTGACCTTGGGAATCAAATCCCCTTTATCTGTGTGTGTTCTCTGCTGTCCTCAACAATCTCACACTGGCCACTTCTTAAACAGCTTACCTTAGAATTGCCTGTGATTTTCCAAACCTTACCTGCATGAACTTACACCATCTCTGGTGGAGGCTCCAAAGGCTAGTTGTCAGACTTCCCTGGCTTCTGTCCTCTCAGCCTTCCCAGCGAGCTCTGAGCGGCAAGCTGCTCCCTTGCCAAGTCAAGCCTGGCCTGAGCGTTCTTCTGATGAAAGGCAGGCCCTACCTGTCAGCTTCATCTGACCCAAATAATGAACAATAGCAGCCACTTACTCCCCAGTAAACAGTAGTAGTCATATCAAAAGTTTTGAGGCAGGTGATGGTTTAATCAGAGCTTTGTTTAGGGAATTTTTTTTTCTTAAACTGGCCATAATGAAATTCAGACTTGCCCCTAGGGTCTGTGGGGGCCTAGGATATGAGTACAAAATGGAGGCCCACACACCACACGTCGAAAAGTTATAGATCAAACTAACAAACTATTAAATAAAGTATGTTCCATCCCCCTATACTTAAAAATAAACCTTACAGTGTGAAAGGCCAGGTTCAAATATAGAATGATTGAATTTTTCCGAGTTCCCTGCTGGGTAGAATGGAGGAAAGCTGGTCGCTGGGCCCTGACCCGTTCTCAGTTCAAGCTCTGTCCCACATGGCAAGGGACCTTGAGCACATTCAATGGTCAATCCAAGTTCCACCTCATCCTACTCCTCTCTGATAAACAACTACCCCTTGGGCACCCTTCAGGCAAAGAAGCAAGTACTATAGTTGAGTGGTCTGTCCTCAGAACTATGTTCCTGGAGAAAAGGCTCACGCAGGCCCAGCAAATAGGCTCTAGAAAAGGAACAGGGACCTTAAGTGGAACATCTCATTGGCCTGTGGATTCCTTACCCCATGGAGAAATACAGTTAACGTGGGCCGGAGGAGAAGTGGTGGGACCTAAAGCATGGGACCCAAGGCAGAGGGGATACTGTTGAAATGAAATAGTTTGGATGGAGGATATAACCAGCTACAAGGAAATCACTACAGAGGTCACGAAGGCTTCAGGTAAGATGGAAGGCCAAGAAAGGAGAGGAGGGGAGAGATAAGAGACATCTATGAAGTAGAACGTGAGCAGACAGGAGAGAGGCAGAGACCAGGGCCTCAGCCAACTCTGCCTGGCTTTCTCAGAGCCTACCATGTCCTGGATTCAGCCCTGACAGACTCACGTCTGCACTTGGCTTTGTAGAAACTTTACCATGTAAACCTTCCCTTTGCCTAAGCTAGTTACTATTCTTGAAAGAAAGCATGTCGGGTGCCTGGGTGGCTCGGTGGGTTAAAGCCTCTGCCTTCGGCTCAGGTCATGATCTCAGCGTCCTGGTATCGAGGCCTGCATCCGGCTCCCTGCTCAGCGGGGAGCCTGCTTCCTCCTCTCTCTGCCTGCCTCTCTGCCTACTTGTAATCTGATCTCTCTCTCTGTGTCAAATAAATAAATAAAATCTTTTTTAAAAAAAAGAAAGAAAGAAAGCATGTCTTGGCAAAATATTATTTTGTCAGTTGCAAAAGAAACCTAAGTTTGCCCAGAGAGAGGGAGAGTAAAGAAAGAAAGGGACTAAAGACAGGTTTGGGGGAGTCATAAATTTGCAATGCAGAAAAAAAAAAAGAAAGAAAAAGAAACTGAAAGAATCATCAAAGAAGTAGGGGGAGCATTAGCTCACTAAGGTGTGTATTTAGGAAATAGGGGCTGTCCAAAGAAAGATGAGACCCAAGAAAAAGCCACTGAACTTGGTTACTTCAAGGTCACGGGTGACAAATGTGGGCAAATGGACACACTCAGGTGCTGGGGAGATGAAGCAAGCTATAGCTCTTTACATATGCTGGGGTCTTTCTCCTTCCCTGGTATTGGCAGCGGGTATGACTGCCCTGCCTGCTTCCTCACCTTCTTCCACTGGGCATGCTGGTGAACGCTGGCACCCTCAGGGCCCAGGCTGGTTGGAAATGTGTCAGAGAACAGGGAATGACGTTCCCCAGTCCCAGATGGGAATCCGTAAGGATGGAAAAAAAATCAATCAAACAAACAAGCAAAGAACCACTGGATTCTTTGGGGATTCCCCATCTTTACCTAAAACTCTTGGAATCCCATTTCTTCTTGTTGTGCATCGTCTTGGGATAAAGGCAAATCTCAGCCAGGATATCAGCCTCCACTTCCCCCGCAGCCAGCCAAGGCAAACCAACTTCCCATCATGCTTGTCTTCTCTCGAGGGTGTGTGTGTGTGTTCATGTGTGTGTTTTTGTGGGTGTGAGGGAGCATGATCCCCTACAGAATCTTTCTCCCAAGTCTCAACAATTCAGGAGTAATAACGAACAAGTAAGAAATAACTTTATATTTAAGGAAGCACATCTATGGCTTCTTGTTCATACAGCCGACAAGAGAAGAAGCAGACAGTGAAGCCTGCAGAGAGTTTTCCAGGGAGGTGGGAGAGCAGAAAGGACAGCCTGTGCCCAACTTGTCCACTGTGACAGAAGCTCCAAGACAGTCACGGAAGAGAGAATTTCAGATGTGTGAGAAATGACCCCAAAGATACAACAAACACTTCAATTGGCTTCCTCTCCTTTGAGCCCCCTCCCCATCCAATCCTTACCCCATCTCATCCATCACCCCTCCCCCCCAACCACAACTCCCAACCTGAGTGATCTCTGAAGGCTGGGCGGCCCCTACACAGCTCCTGCAAGGAGTGAAGGGAGGACAGAGTCCACTGCCCTTCCTCTGATGTTT
The DNA here is from genome assembly GCA_002007465.1 of Ailurus styani. Taxonomy (NCBI): domain Eukaryota; kingdom Metazoa; phylum Chordata; class Mammalia; order Carnivora; family Ailuridae; genus Ailurus; species Ailurus styani. The sequence goes on along the minus strand of LNAC01000027.1, from coordinate 1,722,593 downwards.
ATGAAAAGGGGATACAGCAGCACACTATCAGCCCCTCCAGACACCCCCTGACAGCGTGCTCCATGAGGAAATAAAAATATTACCACTCGGGGGGCCTGGGTGGCCCCGTCGGTTGAGCGAGTGACTAGGTTTTGGCTCAGGTCAGGATCTCAGGGTCCTGGGATCCAGCCTGCTGGGGCTCCATGCTCCGCGCACAGTCTGCTTGCGATTCTCTCTCTCTCCCTCTCTGTATCCCTCCCCTTCATGCTTTCTCTCTCTCTCTCTCTCTCTCTCACAAATAAACAGATAAATTTTTTTTAAAATTACTGCTCATTAGAAAAGTGGGAGAGCCTGATCTTTTCCCATCAACTTCCCCCCTTTCTTGATTCAAATATCTGCAGCCCCTAGAGGTTGGGAATCCCTCTTTACTTTCTCTGTGGGGCCATTCCTTGATGTCTTTCCTCCTTTCTCAGGAGACAGAATTTTTTTAGCCCACCTGCTAAATCTGCTTTTCTCCCCTGAGGACCTGGAGGGGGTTTCCTTAATAACACACTGTGGTACATATTTCACTCGATCCTCTCAATTGCCTGTGGAGCAAGGACCGTTTTTATCTGCCCCTCACAAAAGAGAAACAGATGATCTGAAAGGTGCAGTGACTTGCCCAAGGCTGCTCAGATAATGAGTCCTGGAGCCTCAGATTGAACTTCTGCCTCTGGCTCTAAAGTCTGTGTCCGGCGAACCCGGTGTAAGGCTGGGGGCCTGGCTTGGGGTGGGAGGGCGCACTGGGAAGCGGAACCTCTAAGCCTTGTCTTTCCCTCCTGTCAGGGAGCCCAGACGTGAGGAGTGCAGAACACATTTTGCAAAGAGAAATAGGAAAGAAAACAGACCGGCCCTTGGAGCACTGGCTTTAAACTGCTTTGACTGTCACCCAGAGTAAAGAATACATTTTATATCTTGACCCACAACATTATATAAACAAATTATATATGCATATATATACATGCATATATAAAGTTATACCAAGGGTGATGCACTCTATACATTTTGTTTTACTCTACTGTATTCCTTTTCCCCCTTTTATTTATTTATTTTTTTAAAGATTTTACTCATTTATTTGTCAGAGAGAGAGAGAGAGAGAGAGAGAGAGAGAGCACAAGCAGAGGGAATGGCAGGCAGAGGGAGAGGGAGAGAAGCAGGCTCCCTGCCAAGCAAGGAGCCTGATGCAGGACTCGATCCTAGGACCCTGCGACCATGACCTGAGCCGAAGGCAGATGCCCAACAGACTGAGCCACCCAGGCGTCCCTTTTTTTTTCCCTTTTAATGATGATTTTTGACTCACAAGATTGATTTCACTACCCAGACAGTTTGAAAAATGCTGCCTTAAAGCATAAACTCCACATTCAGAGACAAGCTCTCAGAGCAAGCACTCTTGTATAAAGCACCAAGTGGGATGGTGCCCAACACATACTACGTGTTCAGGAAATACTTGTTGAACTTCTGGACTTTTAAGAAAGTTGATAATCCACAAATTAAACAATTTGTTCTGGAAATTCTTCAGTTGGCCCAGTGTGAAAAAGATAATCCTAATTCCAAATCTCGACAGACAAATCATTCCCAAACAAAAAAACAGACCAACAAAACTATAAATTGGTCTCTGTTGTGAATCTAGACCTGAAACTCTAAACGAAAATACTAGCAAATGGATTTCACTCAACAAGCGGGAGTTAAGTGTTCTGTACTGCACACTGTTCTAGGGGCTAGAGATACAGAAACAAATGAGACCCAGTCTTTGCCCTCAAGGATCTGGGTTGCGGCAGGAGATTGAGAAGTGAAGCCAGAATTACAGTGCAGTGTGATGAGGGTGGCACAGGCTGCCATGGGAGGGGAGGGGGGCTCCCCACCCACCCTAGAGACCCTACAGGAGACAAAACAGGTTTCCTCTGAGCCGCCCCAGGCTATGCTTGAAAGATGAATGGTGGTTAGATGGGAGGATAAGTAGAGGAGGGCTATATCAGGCAAAGAGAATATCGTATGGAAAGTTGTGGCAATCACAGTTGATTGCACCCCTACAGTGAATCCACATTTCCTGTCCCCAGTGCCCTAATTATTTGGGAAGTGGGGGTGGGGCAAAGGAGTGTCCACTCCTGCTCATTAACATTCAAGGGAACGTCCTGAATAACATAAGCCACATATGATGGTCCCAGGCTCTTTGCCAGTTACTAATTTAGGAAGAGACATAAAACCCAAGTCTAACTAATGGAGACTCAAGGGCATATATTCTAGGAGGGGACTTCAAGACAAGTTTCCACGTTCTTAAAAAGAGGCTCATGGTAAGAAATGGCAGTTCTATTGGATCCTGCATTGCTTCGATGGGATGCCTGGCAGTGATGCAGCCATCTTGTGCACAGGAGGTAATCTAGTCTGGAGGATGGCAATGAAAAATATAGAATGACCAGGGACCTCAGTGGCCTTGGTGAGTAACTGAATTAGCCAACTCTAGAACTATTCTATCCCAGGACATGTCACATAAAATAAAAGATTTTCCTCATTGCTAAAGCCAGTTGAGTCAGGGGTTTATGTTACTGCCAGTCAAAATGAACCTAAAAGGATACAAAAACTATGGAGATATAAAAGGCATGTTCTGGGTTCTGCAAGGCAACAATTGGATACGAAGTCCAGACCATACTGTACTACAAGCTTCAGCTTCAAAGTGAGATATAAATAACTATTGAACATCTGGAAAACTCAACCACATTTTTTTTTGATTTTTTATTTTTTATTATGTTAGTCATCATACAGTACGTCATTAGTTTCTGATGTAGTGTTCCAAGATTCATTGTTCACATATAACACCCAGTGCTCCATGGTATATGTGCCCTCCTTAATACCCATCATGGGGCCAACCTATTCCCCCCAACCCCTCCCCTCTAAAACCCTCAGTCTGTTTCTCAGAGTCCACAGTCTCTCATGGTTTGTCTCCCCTTCCAATTTCCCCACCTTCATTTTTCCCTTCCTTCTCCAAATGTCTTCCATTTTATTCCCTACGTTCCACAAGTGAAACCATGTGATACCGACTTTCTCTGCTTGACTTATTTCACTCAGCATAATCTCCTCCAGTCCCATCTATGTTGATGCAAAAGTTGAGTATTCATCCTTTCCAATGGCTGAATAACATTCCATTGTATATATGGAACATACCTTCTTTATCCATTCGTCTGTTGAAGGGCATCTCAGGGAACATTTCTCAACTTCATAAAATCCATCTATGGAAAACCCACAGTAAATATCATTCTAAATGGGGAAAAGCTGAGAGCCTTTCCCTTAAGATCAGGAACAAAACAACGATGCCCACTCTCACCACTATTGTTCAATATAGTACTAGAAGTCCTAGCAACAGCAATCAGACAACAAAAAGAAATAAAAGGTATTCAAATTGGCAAAGAAGACGTCAAACTCTCTCTCTTCACAGATGACATGATACTTTATGTGGAAAACCCAAAAGACTCCACCCCCAAATTACTAGAACTCATACAGCTATTCAGTAATGTGGCAGGATACAAAATCAATGCACAGAAATCAGTTGCTTTTTTATACACAAACAATGAAACTGTAGAAAGGGAAATTAGAAAATCGATTCCATTTACAATAGCACCAAAAACCATAAGATACCTTGGAATAAACCTAACCAAAGAGGTGAAGGATCTGTACTCAAGGAACTACTCATGAAAGAAATTGAAGAAGACACAAAAAGATGGAAAAACATTCCCTGCTCATGGACCAGAGAATAAACATTGTTAAAATGTCTATGCTGCCCAGAGCAATCTATACTTTCAACACCATCCTGATCAAAATACCATCAGCATTTTTCAAAGCATTGGAACAAACAATTCTAAAATTTGTATGGAACCAGAAAAGACCCCGAATCACCAAGGAAATGTTGAAAAAGAAAAACAAAGCTGGGGCATCACTTTGCCTGATTTCAAGCTATATTACAAAGCTGTGATCACCAAAACAGCATGGTACTGTCACAAAACAGACACATAGACCAGTGGGTCAGAGTAGAGACCCCAGATATGGACCCTCAACTCTATGGTCAAATAATCTTTTGACAAAGCAGGAAAAAATATCCAATGGAAAAAAACCCGTCTCTTCAATAAATTGTGCTGGGAAAATTGGACAGCTATATACAGAAGAATGAAACTCGACTATTCTCTTACACCATACACAAAGATCAACTCAAAATGGATGAAAGACCTCCATGGGAAACAGGAATCTATCAAAATCCTAGAGGAGAACATAGGTAGTAACCTCTTCGACATCAGCCACAACAACTTCTCTCAACCTCATTCTTCTTTTTTTTTTTTAAGATTTTATTTATTTATTTGACAAAGAGAGATCACAAGTAGGCAGAGAGGCAGGCAGAGAGAGAGGAGGAAGCAGGCTTCTAGCTGAGCAGGGAGCCTGATGTGGGGCTCGATCCCAGGACCCTGAGATCATGACCTGAGCTGAAGGCAGAGGCTTCAACCCACTGAGCCACCCAGGCGCCCCTCAACCTCATTCTTAAAAAGAAATGCACACTTCAAAACTAAAACAAGATGCCATTTTTCATTTGCATATTGACAAAAGGTCCCAACGCTTGATAATATCCAATATTGTCAAGGGGAAACAAGCACACCATTTGTTATGAGGAGATTATGCATGGTATACATCTATGGAAGGCAGTTAGGTACTATTAACCCTCGCCTGACAATCTGGCCACCCCTGAGGCCAATCTAAGGAGAGATAATGTGACGGTCAGGCTGACTTGAGCATACTGATCCATTCAAAGATTGTATTTTATTTGTAAATTGTTAAACCTCCATGTCCCATTCCAGTTCCAGACTCTTTCAGGCCCCTGTCCCCTCCCCTCCCACCCCACCCCCCAACCAGCTAAGGTCCCAGTGGCCACGGCACCTCAGGCTGGTTTGCTACATGTGCCTTCTGTGAAAACCTTCTAGAACAATGCTCCATCTCAGAGTCTGTTTCTACGAAACCCAGTCTGAGATACTATATATGTGTGCAAACATACACACATATATACACACATTTCTTTACAAAGGAAGCTACAAAACCTGCATTGTCTGAAAAGATGTGAATGAATGGAAAAATAGATGTTCCTGGATAGGAAGCCAAAATATTACATAAATACCTGTTTCCTACAACTTCAGTTCTAGATCTAGCAGAAACTTGTTAAAAAAGAAAAAACTAGAAGGATGTTTTAAAACATATGACAAGAAGAAAGAAAGGAAAATTCTAAACAGGCAAGAAAGAAAATGTGTTGGGGGAGGGGAGTAAAGGAGGAATTACTATCAAAAGTAAAACCTACAAAACAATGAAAGTAAGATAGTGAAGTCTTGGTATAGGAATAGACAGATTTCCAGAATATAATAGAAAGATCAAGAATGCATCCTAATTTTCATAGAAATTTTAGTATATTAAGAAGATGTCACAATACAATGAGATAAAGTTTTTTTTTCTATAAATAGTGGAGGGAAACTAATGAATAATTTGGGAGGAAGGGAAGAATTTAGCTCCACCCTTTACATAGTACATCAAAGTGAATTCTTTTATTTATTTATTTATTTTTTTATTTGCTTATTTGACAGAGGGAGAGAGATCACAGGAGGCAGAGAGGCAGGCAGGGGCTGGGGGAAGCAGGCTCCCCTCTGAGCAGGAAGCCCGATGCGGGCCTCGATCCCAGGACCCTGAGATCATGACCTGAGCCGAAAGCAGAGGCTTTAACCCACTGAGCCACCCAGGCGCCCTTTTATTTATTTACTAAATAATCTCCACACCCAACGTGGGGCTCGAACTTACAACCTGGAGATCAAGAGTCACATGCTCCACTGATTGAGCTAGCCAGGTACCCTGAACTCCATTTTATTTAAAGAATTAAGTGTGCTTAAAACTATAAATTCCAGAAGGAAATAGGATTAAATATCTATCACAGTGCTAGTGGGAAGGCCCTTCTTCCCACTTTCTATATATCTAATGTGACTTTCTATCACATTAATGTATTTTATTTTCTTCATCACACAACTTCCTGGAATTATTTGTGTTATGTTTTCTTCTTTGCCACCTAACTTTCTTTCACAAGATGATAAACTTCACGAGTACAGAATTACTATAAAGCAAAGATGAAAGTACTTGACAACATGAAGATTTCAGAAAAGAAATTTCCCATGTTAAAAAAATCACCAAAATAAAAAACAAATATTAGCAGATATATTTACAAAAAATATGACCAAAAAAGATTAATAACATTGCTATCTCAAGAATTTACACAAGTGGATAAGAATTTTTTTAAGATTTTATTTATTTATTTTGAGAGAGAGAGATAGAAAGCAAGCACGAGCTGGGGGGAGGGGGAACAGGGTGAGAAGCAGACTCCCTGCTGAGCAGTACCCTCCAGTCATCACCTGAGCCAAAGGCAGACGCTTAGCAGACTGAGCCACCCAGTTGATAAGAATCTTAAGACTTCAGCTAACATGGGAACAAAGATTTGTAATAAAATAATCCACAAAAAAACCAAATATTAGTAAATATGTGGAAAAGTATTCAATGTTACTAGTTATCAAAGAGAAGCAGATTAAAAGAAGTATGGTATTTTCCTTCATTAAGTTAATGGAAATTAACATTAGTAAATTAACTCTTAACTAAATTAACCCCCCAAAATTAAGATGCAAATTTCCAAATCTGGAACTGGTGATGTTGGCACCTTTATTCATGATGAGTAGTATCATAAGTGGATGTAATTGATTAGGAAAATAATTAACAGTCCCCAAAATGTTTAGGCCCCATGACCAATACATCTCTCTTAACCCCCAATATATCTCTTTTAGAGAAGGGATCTCTAGCAGAGCAACAGAAGCACCAAGACATTGGCAAAATCCAGCATTCCATCCTGATATGGCCTCCCTTCCCAGACCATATTTTTATACTTGTGCTGTCCAATACAGTAGCCACTAAGCACATATGGCTACTGAACACTTAAAAGTTCCCTAGTTCAGGACTGCCTGGGTGGTTCAGTCAGTTAAGCATCTGACTCTTAGTTTAGCTGGGCTCATGATCTCAGGGCTGTGAGTTCAAGTCCTGTGTTGGGCTCCTTAAGCCCAACTTAAAAAAATTTTTTTTTTAATGTATATGTAAAGATTTCAAAGACTTAGGGGGAAAAATAGATCATTAATTATTTTTTATATTGTTTACATATTGAGTTGATAAGATTCTGAATACATTCGCTCAAATGAAATATGTTATTAAAGTTAATTTGAGGGCGCCTGGGTGGCTCAGTGGGTTAAAGCCGCTGCCTTCGGCTCAGGTCATGATCCCAGGGTCCTGGGATCGAGGCCCACATCGGGCTCTCTGCTCAGCAGGGAACCTGCTTCCTCCTCTCTCCTCTCTCTCTGCCTGCCTCTCTGCCTACTTGTAATCTCTCTCTCTCTGTGTCAAATCAATAAATAAAATCTTAAAAAAAAAAAATAATAAAGTTAATTTGATCTTTTTACTTTCTTTTACTTTTTTAATGTAGCTATTAGAAAAATTTTAAACTGGGCCCCTGGGTGGCTCAGTGGGTTAAGCCTCTGTCTTCAGCTCAGGTCATGATCTCCGGATCCTGGAATAGAGTCCTGCTTCGGGCTCTCTGCTCAGCAGGGAGCCTGCTTCCCCCTCTCTCTCTGCCTGCCTCTCTGCCTACTTGTGATCTTTTTCTCTCTGTCAAATAAATAAATAAAATCTTAAAAAAAAAAAAAAGAAAATTTTAAACTACCTATGTGGGTCGCATTCTATTTATTTTGGACAGCTCTGTCCTAGAATTGCCCTAACCTAATGTGACCAGCATCTTGGGGGATCACCTTATTTTTAATCAACACTATTCTTTGTATCTAATGTTGTACCAAGGCTGGCTTTTTTTCTAGAAGAAGGAGCAGGGAAGGCTAAGTGGATGGCCAGCAGAGGAAAATGCCTCCCCTAATGACCTCATTCCCATGCCTAAAATTTTCAAATCAGCCACAGTGTTTGGTGGGTTGTTGAAATGGAAGGAAGTCACCAGGCAATGTAAGTCTTTGCCAGACTTACAGACTTCTACAAGGACTGGGTCTTTGACTTGGATCCCTCGATGATGCCACCACACAGATCTACAAATGTTAACACGTTATAACATATTCCAGCTTAACATGCTCCAATGATCCTTCTTTCTTTCTGCCTGCCTTGGCCACAAAGCCCGCAAGACCTGACCTTTCTTCTTTGTCTGTCCTTTTCCTCCTCCTCTCTCCATACCAGCCTCATTTTACTTTCTCACCCTGGCCAGGTTTCCTCTCTCTAAGCCTCCAGAACATACCATTTCCCAACCTGAAGTGGCTCCTCTGGTCACTTTCTACCACATCAGTGTATTCTAGTTCCTTCATCACATTCACAACTTCCTGAAATGATTCTTGCTGTGTTTCCTTCATTACCAGCCATCTTTCCTCCAAAAGTTAATAAACTTCATGAGAAGAAGGATCCTGTCTACCTTGTTCCCCACAGCATCCGAGACCTCAGAACAGTGCCTGGTGCATAGTAGGGGTTCTATAAATATTTGTTGATGAGTCTACGAATGAGTGACAAATTATTCCACCTACTCGTCCCCAGATACACTTTGAGTTTTGTCTCAAAGAAAGTCTTGCCTCAGGGCGCCCGGGTGGCTCAGTGGGTTAAAGCCTCTGCTTCGGCTCAGGTCATGATCTCAGGGTCCTGGGATCGAGGCCCGCATCGGGCTCCTTGCTCGGTGGGGAGTCTGCTTCCTCCTCTCTCTCTGCCTGCCTCTCTGCCTACTTGTGATCTCTCTCTGTGTCAAATAAATAAATAAAATCTTAAAAAAAAAATAAAGTCTTGCCTCAAACTGTCTTTGTTTTTGCTGTGTCTTCCCATCTAGAATCTTTATTCTAATTACCTAAAATGACATACTTTCTACTTCAAATATAAACCACAAAACTCAAAAGCATTTGATGATTAGGAGATTTTCGGGGTTTTGTTTTTTTAATCACACATAATAAGCCCAGAAGTGGTGCCATTCCAGAGTTGCCTCACTCAGGGGCTTAATGGTGTCCTCAAGGAACCACATTGTCTCCAACCTTTCCCATCTGCCACTCTTACCATGCCAGCTGCTGACCTAAGCTTTCCCCTTTATATTTGCAAGATGGCGACAGCAGCTCAAGCACTATGTTCTTTTTTTTTTTTTAAGATTTTTATTTATTTAATTTATTTATTTCACAGAGGGAGAGAGATCATAAGGAGGCAGAGAGGCAGGCAGAGAGAGAGGGGGAAGCAGGCTCCCTGCTGAGCAGAGAGCCCAATGCGGGCCTCGATCCCAGGACCCTGAGATCATGACCTGAGCCGAAAGCAGAGGCTTTTAACCCACTGAGCCACCCAGGCGCCCAAGCACTATGTTCTTATACAACATCTCAATTCCAGAGCATCTCAGACTTATGGGATTTCCCAGAAGTCTCTTCTGCAGAGTTCCCTTTTATGCTTCATCGTCCAAAATTGTAGTACATGCTGCTCACTTCTAATCCAGCCCACTTCTTAACCAATTACTGGCAAGAGCTAAGAATGTCCATGATGGGTCCAAAGAATCAAGATGAGCTTCCCTCGAGGCATGCCTGGGTGGCTCAGTTGGTTAAACCTTCAGCTCAGGTCATGATCTCAGGGTCCTGGGATCGAGCCCCACATCAGGCTCCCTGCTCAGTGGGGAGCCTGCTTCTCCCTCTCCCTCTGCCTGCTGCTGCTCTGCTTGTGCTATCTCTGTGTCAAATAAATAAATAAAATTTTTCACAACAAAAAACAATTAAGATGACCTTCCCTCAGGCTACTTCATGAGTTCCTGATTCCCTGGAGTAGAGGCTGCTAAGACAACAAAGGAGTGGAATTAGGGTGGGGAGACAGGGTCCAGAAAGACAAAATGGTCTCAGAATAAACCACTAGGAGTTTACAAGCCACAAAACACTACTAGATTTCCAAAGTACAGCTCAAATCTTGGATCTTTCATTAATCCTCTGATTATCTTAAACAGAAGTAGCCACTCCCTCCTATGAATGTAGAACCTTGGGTTCAGTCCAAAAACTTTGTGGAGTCATTCTTAATTTCTCTCTTTATTCATAACCCCATACATTAGCTCTCTTGTCTACAAAATACATTCAGAACCCAATCTTATCTCGCCACCCCCGGTCCTATTACCCTGTTCCAAGCCACCATCATTTTGCCCCTGGATTATTGCCAGCTCACTGACCCCATGCTTCTCTTCATACACCCCTAGAGTCTGTCCTCACACAACAGATCCTTCTGATATATAAGTCAGATCAGGTTACTACTCTGCTCAAAACCTTCCAAGGGCTGCAGAATAAAATCCCAAGTTCTCATCATGGCCCACAGAACACTGATGTACCCATCACTTCTGTAAATTTATAGCCTATCCACACACTGACACCCTCTTGTTCTCTGCCTTCCAGCCACATTGGCCCAACTGTCCTTCTTAGAACACACCAAGCACACATGGCCTTTGCACTTGCTATTCAGCTGGCTAGGGAAATTCCCCCAGATATTCTGATGACTAGCTCTTTCCTTTTCTTCAGATTTTGACTCAAAGGCTACCTTACCAGAGAGGTCTTCCCTGACCTCCTATCTAAAAAAAAAGTCACCTCACTCTACTTCATCTTCCTTCAAAGCACTTGTCACATGTTAATGAATTATGTTTGCTCATTTACACTCTGTCTTGTCTCCTTAGAACCTAAGATCCATGAAGCCAAGGGTTTTATCTGTTTTGTTCACTGGCTTAGCCTCTGCTTACCACAAAACATGGCATGTAACAGGCACTCAAGATGCTGGTACTGAATGATCGCAACTCCTTGAACCTCCGTGGTCTCTTTGGTGCATTTGGCATGGTCTCAGGCCGTTAGCCTCGTGTGTGCTCAATCCTGTCTCTTCAACAGGAACAGAAGCTTTGTAAGGGTACAGCACAACTCCTGGCATAAAGAGGGCGCTCAGAAGTTTACGTTCTTGACAGATTTAGAGAGAAAACACATTAGGGCAATAACAGCTGTTATCATTTTACCTACCCTGTACTTGGCAGGACTCTGAAAAGATGAGATATGGGACAGGACAGGACATTTGGGACAGGCTGTGGGGCTCAGGATTCTGCCCTAGAAGATGGTCCAGATTAACTTCTTGAGGAAGAGGAGGGCAGCATCTCTCTGATATTGAAGGAAGAATACAAGCCTGCGTTTTCTACCACCACCCCCCCGCCCCCAATGGTTTCTCCTGGAACTGGTCTTTCCAAGTTTGTTTACAATCTCAAAGTACTTCGCAACCGAATAGGGCCCCACTCTTGTTAATTGGTGGCAAAGGTCTCTACTTAGCAGATGTTAAACCGAAGTAGAGCAAAACCAAGAGTGGCTTAAGGTCACCTAGAGTCACTACTCAAGTTTAGGAAGGAAACTCAGACTCACTCCAGGTCCCACCCCCCAGCTGCAGCGCAATCCAACCTCCCAAGTACACTGTGGGGGTCCCAAGAAGTCTGGGCCCCTGGAGAGGAGGTCCTGTTGGCCCATGTTCTCACTTCTGCACACAGTGCTCTCACGCTAATTCTAGTACCGAGGCCCATTACCAGACTCAAGGGAACCAAACCACTTTCAAATGTTGGTTGCATTACATTTGCCAGAGGAGAAGGGGACAAATGAGGAGACAGAAGACAGTGCTTTAAAGAGAAGAAGAAAAAGATATCATTGGCTGTGCGCTAAGCCAAAAAAGCTAATGCCAGGAATAACTGTGAGCATTGTTTGAAGCCAAGTCTGTGCAGAAGGGCCCCAGGTGGAGGAGGAGGCAGGAGGTAAGGTGGTCTAAGGACGCAGAGCAAATGCCCTATGGGGCGGGGCAGGAGGAGAGGGACATATTTTAAGCAACCTTAAAAGACTCGATTTAGCATCCTGCAGGAAATGAAAAGCAGATGGGTTGGTTTGGAACTTGTTTACGTTTGACTGGCCTCCTGAGGCTTCCAGGGCAGAGTTAGGACTGGAGAGAAGGGGTATTTTAGGCAAATATAAACAGGTGTCCATTCTGAGAGAGTGGGGCCTCCCTTAATTGGCTCATCTGTCTGTACCCCCCTTCCCCCTGGCAGATCCTCATTCCCCCAGTCTAGCACAGCTCTGACTGGAATGATACCAGTTTGATTTGACTATGGATCTACCTGTACCTTCTTAAGGGAACTAAGGACTAACACATCTCCTGCCTTCACATCACACCCCACTGAGCAGAGAAGCAGAAACAGAGGCCTGGACTTGGGGTGGGGGGTGGGGGGGAATACAGAATGGTTCACACCAAAGGTCCTGAAGTTTAAAGAAAGCCCCACGTTAGGACACAGATTCCTGGGTCCCACCCCCAGAGTTTCTGTTCAGTAGACCTGGGAGGGGCCTAATGGCCACACACCGGAATCACCTGGCTTTAAGGCATCCTGCTAGCTGGGCCCTGTCTCCTAAGACTCTGACATTAACACTACGGGTGTGACTTGGGCACCGTTTAAAGCTCTCCAGCTATTTCTAAGGCACGATCAAGGTTGAGAATCATTGATCTTCTCTCTTGCCTGCCATTAGTATTATAGCCCCAGCTTCATTTCAATTTACCTTCACAATGTGGCCTTGGAGCAGTTAGGACCACAAGACACCACGGGATCCAAATTAGGCTTAAACTTAGATTAGGGGGAAAAGGGCTAAAAAAATATTGCTCTCTGAGACACGGACTATCAAAAATTTATGTAAATGCAGGCAATTACCCTTTTATGTAATCTGTCCAGGAACTAGCACTCCTAAAAAATGTTTTGTAAGTAAGGTGCTGCTAAGAGGCAGCAAAAGTAATCATCTTTAATGCTTATCGAGTACTTATTACGTGCCATGTACTCTTCCTAGTGCTTTCGTTTTAAACCCACTTAATTCCCACAATAACTCAAGGCCGTGGGTACTGTCGTCATTGCCCATTTAATAAATGAGGAACCAGGGCACTGAAAGTGGCCGTCATCTGTTCCAGATCACACAATTAACAAGTGGCAGAGCTGGCTCTCAAACTTTGGGGGGCATCTGAATTGCTTCCAGAGACTCTTCAAAATACAGATGACTTGGCCGCGTCACAGACCAGTTGGACCAGGATCCCTTGAGGTTGTCTTTACCAAAATTATTTTTAACAAACTCCCTGGAGAGTCAGTTGTTCACCAAGGTAATGAGACCACTGTTGGGATGTAAAATGAAGGCTTTGGAATTCAATTACCCTAGATTTCGTTCTTTCTCCACCAGTTATAACTGGGATCTTTGAGCAAGTTAACTATCCTCTCTCGGGGCTTCTATCTCTTCACCTGGAAACGGGAATGTGGTAGTTTGGGGAGTTGTTCTGAGGATGACATGGGCCTAATGCACTTAGTACAGTGACTGGCCCACTGCCAATAGAGCAGAAGAACATACTGAGACTTCAACTGGGTCTTCCCTGTTACCATCAACATCATGCACTTCACTGTCCTCTCCCACCCTGCAGTCCAAGACATGCTCTGCCCAGGGAAAGGTAGGGTGGATGCAGCCGCAATGCTAAGCAAAATAAAGTCAGTTGCTTAGAATTTGAGATTTGATTGAGATCACTGAACACAAGACCTAGACTTGGGAGAAAAGTATTTCTGAACATCCAGCAACTGTTTGGCCTGAAGCTGTAGACAAATAAGACTGGCCCAAAAGAACTCCTTTCCCCTTCTACATCCAAAGTAACCATCCCTCAGGCACTATAGTGGTGTTGCCTGGACTGTAGGGATGTGTGGTTTCCCAGAGAGGCCCTCGCCCCATCATCTTCCCAGGGGTTTCTCTCAGAAGCAAGAGGACTGTGGTTGGGGGTAGAACACCAGATAAGCTTTGAGGAAACTGAGAGAGGCAAAGGTTCATGTGTACTTGCCATCTAGGGAGGATGGCTAACCCCACAGCTGTGCTTATGCCACAGGGAGATGGAGTCAACAGAGAAGAGATGGCTGTATGGAGGACTGGAGAAATGAAAAAAATGATCGCCTTGTTTCTGGCGGCCCCAAGGAGGAGTGGGAGAGTACCTGGACCCTCTTCAGAACCTGGAAAGGGCTCCGAAGTTCATTAGCTGAGAGTGACAGCCAGCAGCCCAAAGGAGTCCTGCTATGGAGGAACCACCGGGGAGAAGATGAGCACACCAGATGGGCACACAGAGCTCTCCAGGAGAACTCTGGAGGTTAGTGGGGAGGGATCCCACGACCGAAGACAAGATGGGGCAGTTATTCACCTTGGGAGCTACCAACTCAGAGCACATGGTGTTACATGGCTCCCCCTCTCTCAGTCTCCTAGCACTGGGATTCCATCTAAAGAAGAGCAAGAGAAGAAGTGTAAGTATGAATTCATCTCCTCGGTAGTTAACAGACTGATTTTTCCACATCAAACAGAAGGGAGTGTGAGATGAAAATTACGTTCTGTTTTAGAAAATCCAGTATACACACCTGAAACTATCTCGTAATACTAATATATACTAATTAAGACTATCCAGTTTCCTAAAACTCAGAGACATCTACTTTGACTCCCTAAAAAGTAGCACAACAGTCGATCTAAAATGGACTTAATTGACAGATAATCTTGGAAATGGCAGCATGTCAGTGATAAGGAATAAGTTTTTGGTAACTTTAAAAAATTGTGTAAACTAAATCCTGGAAGAGGAGAGTTGAAGCCCAGCATCACTGCAGCACGGTCTGCAGGGAGAGACACTGAGTCTTACTGGGCTGATATTCCAGGTTCCGGGTGGTGTCCCCGTAGTCAACAGCTGGCTTCCCATGTTCTGCTGCAGCCTGGATGTGGAGCCCAAGAGCCTCCTCAACTTGCTTTGCTACAATTTGGTATTCGCCAAACAATGACCAACTTGGTCTTCCAAACGCCAAAAGAGAGTGGCACAGAGAGTAGGCACAGGGCTCTGATCCATGGAAAGATGTGACCGGCCCTATAATTCACACATTGGTGTTCTGATGTACAAACATGTCTCTGGAAAGATAACTGGTGGAAGTGTCCTGGGTAGGGTTGCCAGATTTAGCAAATAAAAATACAAGTATCATATGGGACATACTTATACTAAAAAACTTATTCATGGTTATCTAAAACTCAAATTTAACTGGGCACCCTGTATTTTTCCTGTCAGCCTTACCAGAATCAGCCTCCTGCCAGGAGGAAGGATAAAATGGAGGTCCTGCATGCCCCAGGCTGAGGACCAACGCTGTCCCCAAGGCCACCTTCACCAACATGATGCTGACCACAGAGCGTCCTCCTGAGTAACTGGCCCAAAGTTAGGCTTAGTCTCCCTCTCACCTCATAATCTTTATTCACTCCAATCCTTCTCTTTGTTTATACACAAAATAAATAACCTCCTTAAGCTTTTCAGGTCTTTTACCACCGACGCATTCATTCCAAGACCAAATTTACAACTTGGACAAGAAATGTGTGAAGTTGAAAGCCATTCCTTGATGTCATCTAAGGAGATAATTAACATTATCAACAACATCTATTATAAGATTAGTTGCTTCCCTGCAGTAACTAGTTACATATGAAGTTTTATCAACATACCACAAAGATGTTTTCTATTCCTTGACCCGAGTCTTATATTTTTCCCTGAATTTTGCCTCAATCACAACCCTAACCTTTACCAACCATTGCACACTGGGATCCCCAGCTTTTTGGTTACCTTATAGAAAAGGGAGTTGATTGATCCCTGTAGGACCACTTCATTTGTGTCTTGGGAAAAGCAAAGCAGGAAGAAACCACAGAAGAAGAAGAGGGGCAAATTTAGTTTATGATTCTGTGAGCGAGGAAAGACCATGGGGCACCTGGCTGGCTCCGTCAATAGAGCCTGAAACTCTTGAGTTCAAGCCCCACGTTGGGCATAGAGTCTACTTAAAAAAAGAAAAAATGTTGCTCTCTTTTCAAGGCAGCTCTCCACCACACTAACATATCACAGGGTGTCAGTATCTTCGACTTGACTGTGGCTTTGTTTTGTCATCTGCTAAAGAGGTTTCTGCCCAGAGAGACAATATAGATTCTTTATCCCCAGACCAGTTGGAGCTAAGTTCATGCTACTTGACACAAGACATCATCTTGCTCCTCCATTCTAGACATAAAGTGTTATTGCTGCTAAGGAACTAAAGACTCTCTGGTGAAGTGTGATTTAGATCATTCCTCTAGAATTCTGGTTTTAATTCATTGCTGGCATTTCTGAAGTGGTTTAGGGTGAACCTCTGAGATAAATGAGTCATCTTGGCCCTTCTATTTCTTCTGTTTCCCATTATTTTCTAACTTAAACATCTCAAGACTAAGGATTAATATATCTTCTCAGTGCTGGCAACAGGCAAGTCATTCTGTAAACTATATTGGGAAATTAATGGACTTCCATTTGGGGAGAAGTAAACAAAAGTAGATAATATACATGCCTGTTTATCTATAGACACACAGTATTGGGAGCTGAAGAATGGTCAAATAGTTCTAAGCCAGGCTTGTCATTAGGTTAAAAAAAAAAAAAAGAAAAGAAAACAGCCAACCACCAATTTGGCTTTTTTCAAGCTGTCAGCTAGAAACCAAGAAAAGTAAAATGTTCAACTGAAGCTAGAGGAGATTTGGAGTTTTTCGAGGGATGTTTTAAGAAGTTAAGAAGATGCTACATTTGCTCCCATGTTCTCAACCAAGTCAACTTTCCTTGTGAAACAGTGAAGGCTGCTCTCAGATTCCAGGCTCCCAGGGGAAATTAGGAGGATTCCTCTTCCCATTGTGACATGGTCTTGTGGTTTAACATATATGCTTAGAAAATTTCCTCAGACAAGATAGAGGATCATACGGGAAAGGAGGGGAAAATGAAACAAGACGAAACCAGAGAGAGACACAAACCATAGGAGACTCTTAATCTCAGGAAATAAACTGAGGGTTCCCAGAGGGGAAGGGGGTGGGAGAGATGGGGTGGCTGAGTGATGGACATTGGGGAGGGTATGTGCTATGGGGAGCGCTGCGAATCATATAAGGCTGATGAATTGAATCACAGGGATGCCTGGGTAGCTCAGTTGGTTAAGCAACTGCCTTTGGCTCAGGTCATGATCCCAGAGTCCTTGGATCAAGCCCCACATCAGTCTCCTTGCTCAGCAAGGAGCCTGCTTCTCCTTCTCCCTCTGCCTGCTACTCCACCTGCTTGTGCTCTCTGTCAAATAAGTAAATAAAATTTTTAAAAAAGACTGATGAGGGCGCCTGGGTGGCTCAGTGGGTTAAAGCCACTGCCTTCAGCTCAGGTCATGATCCCAGGGTCCTGGGATCAAGGCCCACATCAGGCTCTCTGCTCGCTTCCTCCTCTCTCCTCTCTCTCTGCTTGCCTCTCTGCCTACTTGTAATCTCTCTCTCTGTGTCAAATGAATAAATAAAATCTTTAAAAAAAAAAAAAGACTGATGAATCACAGACCTGTACCCCTGAAACAAATAATACGCTATATGTTAATTTTAAAAAGAAAGAAAATGATATATACATACACACACATATAGACATACAGAGTGTAATGTAATTCAGCCTTAAGGAAAAGGTGACATGATGACATGGATGAACCTGGAGGACATTATTGCTAAGTGAAATAAGCTAGATACAGAAAGACAAATACTTCATGGTATCACTTCAATGTGAAATCTAAAAATAACAATAATAATTTCTTTTTTTATTAAAGATTTTATTTATTTATTTGACACAGAGAGAGAGAGACTACAAGTAGGCAGAGAGGCAGGCAGAGAGAGACAGGGAGAGGAGGAAGCAGGCTCCCTGCTGAGCAGAGAGCCTGATGTGGGCCTCAATCCCAGGACGCTGAGATCATGACCTGAGCTGAAAGCAGAGGCTTTAACCCACTGAGCCACCCAGGCACCCAATAATTTCTTTTAAATAGCCAAACTCAAAGAAACAGAGACTAGAATGGTGGTTGCCAGGGGTTGAGGAAAATGAGGAAAGGTCAGCAAAAGGGTACAGATTTTCAGTTACACGCTTAATAACTTCTAAGGATTTAATGGACACCATGGTGACTGTAGTTAAAAATATTATACTGCATACTTGTCACATGCTAAGAGAGTACATCTGAAGCATTCTTCTACAAAAAAAGGTAACTGTGAAGTAATGGATATGTTAATTAACTTGACTGTGGGATTTACTTCCAATGGATACATATATTAAATCATCTTGTATGCTTCAAACATATTACAAATTTGTCAATGATATCTCAATAAAGTTGGAAAAATACTGAGAAAAGAAAAGAAAAGAAAATCTCCTCAGATTAATCACCTGCGTGGTTTGGGGGACAGAGACAGATAGGAGGCAGCCAGAGGCTTTACAGGCTCCTTCCTCTGTGGGCTCTTGACAGCAGGGAGGACCAACAATGCTATCAGCCTCAGTGTTTGCTCTTCCCCCTCCAGAGTGCAGACATGTGTCCTTAGTTATTTGTGCAAGAACATTATGAGAAGCATCTAATCCACCTCTGTATAAAAGTAGTCCTCACACCACATATGACATTTTGATATTTTAATAAGCTAATATTAGTACAGCAGCCTACAGTTTATAAAACACGTGATCTTATTTGATCTGGTTGTGCACAAGCCTCAGCAAGGTGAGCGACTCTCATGGGCCATCAGGAAACAGTGGATAAACTGAAGTTCTCCAGAACTTGCTGTCAAGGAAACCCATCAGAATTATCTTAGGAAGAGTATCAGTTTACCTGATAAGTGAAAAAAAAATTATAAGACAGTTTGTACAGTGGCAACCCATTTATGGGAAAAAAATATGAGTATGG
Organism: Ailurus styani; assembly: GCA_002007465.1. Lineage (NCBI taxonomy): Eukaryota > Metazoa > Chordata > Mammalia > Carnivora > Ailuridae > Ailurus > Ailurus styani. The sequence goes on along the minus strand of LNAC01000027.1, from coordinate 1,703,722 downwards.
CTATATATGTATAGAGATAGCTTTATTTGTATATCTACGCTCACACAAATATATAGATCTATGTATATGTACATATATTCAAATGTTTGTATGCAATTTTATATGAAGCATTATTTTTATGTTATTTGTTACATATTTATAATATTCCTATTACATAATATTTTATAAATAAACATTATAATAAGGTACACTTAAGACAAAAGCTGATTGTGGTGATCACTCCACCAATGTGTATCCAATGTATAAAAATATCAAATCATTATGTTATATACCTGAAACTAATATAATGTTATATGTCAATTATACTTCAATAATATATAGGTAGGTCGATAGAATAATAGATAAATAATCTGGGGTGAAAAAGAAAGAGGATAGCAAGTTAGTGTGAGCATTTCTTTTTCTCACGCTCACTCAAGGGAAGAAAGGTGGTTGTCGTGTTGTAAGAGTCTAGGTTCTGCTGTATTTGGAAGACAGGCCTTAGAAGAGAGAAGGACTCTGACAGAAAGGCGAGGACCCTACTCCAGTAGTTTTGTCCCCCTGACCCTATACCAACCTGATGCTTGCCAAGGGCTAGCATGAGAGCTGTGTTGTCCAAGAAAGATACCTTCCGTCCCTGACAACAACCCAACCTCTTCCAGAGGTGGTCCAGTCACATCCAAGTCAGAGGATTAAAAGCATCAGAATTTATATATGTTTTCTCTGGCCAGCTAGCAGAAAGCCCCGGGCTTGCACATGTTAGAGTGAAAACAGAAAATGATGGCAAGTCCTGTGCCCGTTTCCGGGGAGGTCATGCTAGCACGAGAAGAGGGCTTTGAGTCCAGCCCTTTGGCGTTTGGACAGTAGCCCTGCTCCTTACTTACATGCGTCCATGAGCATGATCGTGAGTTCTCTGGGCTTCAGTTTCCCTCTCTGATCCAATGGGACCAATAATACCTAGAGCAGAGGATTATTTCATGGGCATGCCTCAAGTTCGCTCTCTAGAAATGATGAATCGCTGCTTGTCTGATTGGGTGACCAATCAGACTTCACTAGGATCCCACGTTCACTGCATCAGACCAAATTTCTGTCTCTTTGTGTACATTGTAAGGTCACTCCTGTGGCATCTGTAAGTGTGAATAAATTGGGTGTGCTTTCTTTGCTAGGAAATGGCACTGTTTCTCACTTCCACAAACAAACAAACATGCCAGAGGTTGAGGTCCTACAAATAAAACCCACATCCCTCAAAAATGAAGGATGCTTTGCGACACCACTAGAGGAAGGAAAAAGACTCCCACAGTTGGCTCCTTTTCCTTTTCTTTTTTTTTTTTTTTTTTTTTTTTTTTTTTTTTAAAGATTTTATTTATTCATTTGACACACAGAGAGAGATTACAAGTAGGCAGAGAGGCAGGCAGAGAGAGAGGAGAGAGGAGGAAGCAGGCTCCCCACTGAGCAGAGAGCCTGATGTGGGCCTCGATCCCAGGACCCTGGGATCATGACCTGAGCCGAAGGCAGCGGCTTTAACCCACTGAGCCACCCAGGCGCCCTCCTTTTCCTTTTCTAATGTAATCTTTACTAGAAGTTCCCCCACCCCAGCCCGTACACTTCCAAAGACCAAGAATAACGTACCTAGAGAAGTGGACCCTGAAAAACCAGACAGTTTCCTCAATGTCCTCAGCCATAAGAGAAAGAATTAAAGATAGCTAAATTCTGTTACCATTTTGACATGTTATGTCTAGAACCCTCTCCCTCAAGTGTTCCCTCCTGTATTCCCATTGCTCCACCTGCATTTGTGCAACCAACACCTCTTCCTCGGGTTGTGGGAGCTGCCTCTAGTCTTGCTCCTCCAAAACCATGCTACATGTAGCCTGCAAAATGGTCTTTCCAAAATGTGCATCAGGCTCAAGTATTTTGGTGACTCTCCATCACCTCCAAAGTAAATTCCAAATTCTCAGCACAACCCTCAAAGACTTGTCTACTTTCCCAGCATCATCTCCAATCACATCACGTCTCATGCCACTCTGAGCAAACAGAACTTAGAGTTTCTCTCTTGCTTCCATGCTTTGCGTATACTATTCTCTTTGAACGGAATGTCCCTTTCCATGAATGCCCAATATCTGCCGACCCGACTATTCCTTCAAGGTTAGCGCAGGTAACACCTTCTTCAAAAGGTGTTTGGATGCCTCTCCCCTGCACCCCAATCAGACCACATGAACTAACTCTATCACAGTACTCATCACACAGCACGAGAGTTTTTGTTTTCTAAAAAGAGGCTGGCTTTCTGCTCTGGCAAAGGACTCAGTACTAGTAGCATCACTGGTACAGTTGAAACTCAAGAAAGGGGCAGGTGTGCAGGTCTCCATTCTCTCTGGTTCTGGCAGACAGGCAAGGTCATGTAGGGGTGCAGCTGGACATACCATAGGGCAGTGCTCCTGAGGAGAAATCCCTTGTTGCTTTTCCTTTTTATAGGTCAGTGTGAGAAGAGCTCTGCTGGGTAAGGGGCAAGCGGGGGAGTATTTGGGTGTTCAGATACTAAGCAGTATGAGTTTAGGGGCCCACTGCTTAGGGAAATGATTGAAATGTCCAACTAGAGGCCTTGAGGTCTCCTAGTCCCATAGGAAACTGAGGTTGGGTATAGCCAGCCCCTCCTGTTGGAGAAAGAGGGAGCTAGCCCATTGTCAGGCTACCCCAGAGAAAGCCTCTAGGGCTATTCACTGCTCAATCCTACTTGTCACAGCATACCTCCTACCCATATCCACAAAACCCAGCTAAGTAATATCTGAAAGGTACACAATAGGGGTACTTGGGTGGCTGGGTCAGTTAAGCATTGATTTCTGCTCAGGTCATGATGTCAGGGTCATGAGATCAAGCCCCAAGGTGGGCTCCAAGCTGAGTATGGAGCTTGCTTAGGATTCTCTCTCTGCCCCTTTCCCCATCCCCCCCCCTTCACCTGCGTGCGTGTGTGCTCTCTCCCTAAAAAAAGAGGGGGAGGCACCTGGATGGCTCAATAGGTCAAGTGGCTGCTTTTGGCTCAGGTCATGAACCCAGGGTCCTGGGACTGAGTCCCACATCGGGCTCCTTGCTCAGCAGGCGCCTGCTTCCCCCCTCCCACTGTTGTTCGCCCTGCTTGTGCTTTCTCTCTCTCTGTATCAAATGGATGGATAACATCTTTTCAAAAAAAAAGGTACTCAATAAATACTACAGCTACCATTTTGTGAGTGCCTGTTGTATGCACATAACTTGACATTTTATTACTAGTTCTCACAATGACTGTGCAAGATAGGTATTGTTAGTTCCATTTTATAGATGGGAAAATGGAAGCTAGAGAAGGCTAAGTCATACCTAAGATCATACAGTTAGTACAAAGTGGAGTTGGAACCTGAACCCACGTCTATGATTCCAAAACCAATGTTCTTGTCCTCAAGTTGTGTAGCCTCTCTGTACAAAGCCCATATACACCCACCCTGACCTCCCACTGTCTTTCCCTATCTCTGGCTCTGTCCCTATCTCTCTGTCTCCAGCTCTCTCCTATCTAAGGGCAGGCAGGCCCTCCTCACTTCTCTGCCGGGAGCGCCCTTCTACCGAGCTGTGCTTTTCCAGTGGGGGCTCCTGACTCATCTGCATTGTCACAAGCTGGCCTGGAGTTGTTTCTTTACCTGCTCGCAGTCTAATCTGATCTCAGTTTTCTGAACCCGGTATGTACTTGAAAAGCAGCATTTATCTGCTGTTGGTAACAGCTCCAAGGAAGATGAAAGGTAAATAAGGAGCAGGAACAACAAGGAGGCGAAGAGACAGGAGCCAAACTGGGTTCCGTGGCAGGGCTGTTGGAGACAGAATGACCCAGGTCGGTCAAGCCTGGGCCCTGAAGCAGAAAAGGCCTCTGGCCTTTTCACTCAGCAAGATATCCAGGGAACAACCCAGAACGTGATGACTCTGGCAGAGGCAGTGGCTATACTCCCCCAGGGACTTGTAAACCCTAACAACCACTATCTTCCTCCCCCTTCTCCTCACGAAAAGCATTTCTTAAATAGCCTAATTATTAAACAAGGCAGGTGGAAGAGAAAGGTGGGAAATTGGAAGGTTGAATTGACCTTTTTAAAAAGCCAGAAAAATGATTCAGTGTGTGTAACCCTTCATTTGGAGAACAAAGTGGATGTTCCTGATCCAGCCAGGAGCATTGTTAAACCTGTAGGAGAGAGATACGGAAACAGACCATTTTTTTTCCTCTCTCAGTCATAAACACTGTGAGCTCAGAGATGAACTAACAAGCTTCTAGAATAAATGTGGAGGATTTATTCAAGAAGGGCCAGAAAACTGACAGAATAACGGGAAAGAGGGCGCCTGGGTAGCTCAAGTCAGTTAAGCGTCTGCCTTCAGCTCAGGTCATGATCCCAGGGTCCTGGGGTCGAGTCCCACATCGGGCTCCCTGTTCAGTGGAGAGCCTGTTTCTCCCTCTCCCTCTGTCTGCCACTCCACCTGCTCATGCTCTCTCTCTCTCTCTCTTGCTCTCTATCTCAAATAAATAATGAAATAAAATCTTTTTTAAAAAAAAATCACAGGAAAGAAAAATATTTAGTATCTGTTCCAGTCAATATTTAGAATATGGGAAGACATTTTGTTACCAAATTAACTAGATCATAAGCTCCTTGAGGTAAGAAGCTACGCTCTATTTTTGAATTCTGAGATGGAGTCAGGTGCCTGGCATATAGTGGATGCTCAATAAACATTTGCTAGAAGAAAACTGAAGGCCAGAGCTGAGTCTCCTGCAATTGTGAATTCCCCTCAGTGCCCAGCTCTAGAGAAATAAAGGATAGGGACATTAATGAATGAGAAACGCAGAGTTTTAGATTGGCCTTTGAAGGAAAGCACATATGCTTTTACAAGCACTGGTATAATTTCCTCCATTAGACAAGCAGTCCGTGTTCAATTCCTAATATCATCTTGATTTTACCCTCTTAGAAGATAGAACGTTTGCTAAATGAATCTGGCTGCTAAAACGAGACAGTTCCAGTGGCTTTTCTTCATCCTCCTGACAAGTCAAACAGCCCTGAACATCTAGAACAGTCAAGGCATTTCTTCTGTTCTTATCTGGCTGCAGGTCAGGCTCCCGGGATTCTTGTGAAAACTGGTTGAATTTGCTGGAGGCAAGCTTTTCTGGTTTCCTCCCTCCTAATCTCTCTGCTCAGCTCCCTGTTGTTTGTTTGTCTTGCTCCAGCTGAGCTTTGACTCTTCCCTCAACAGCCCCAGCTTCTGCCAGTGCCATGCCTCATCTCTCTCAATTCCGCACATTTGCGGACTGTCACATCTGAATCATATGACTTGCCAAGAAAGGACACAGCGTGCCTGGGAAACTGAGGCAGCAGCAGGGAGAGGCAAGAGCTTTTCTTGCAAGGGTCCTGAACACAGGGTTGGTAGGATAAGTGGGGCATTCTTTCCCCGCTCACATAGAGAGATGAGTGCAGGTCACTAAAGGGGTTTCACTTGAGAAGGAAGGTGCCTCCAATATAAAACCTCCCCATTTCCTAGCAGAAGGACAGAAACTTAGAGAGGTTGGAAGACCACTTCCTCCAGGCTCAGCTGAGTACCTCTCCTCTAGGCTCCCCTCAAGGCACCTCTATCTTGGCATTTATCACACTGTGATGGTCATTTGCTTATATATCATTTTCTACTCAATGTTCTGTGTGCTCCCTGAGGGCAGAAACTGCATCTTTCATCTCTGTAATTTCCAAGGATAAAGCCCATGGTAAATGCTTGCTGAATTAATGACTTGCCCAAGGTCACCCAGCTAATATGTGGCCGAGCTGTGATCAGAGCCAAATGCTCTGTCCCTTCAAATGCCATACCCTTGCTGTCCTACCCCAAGTGGATGGCAGATCTACAAAGAAACTAATCGAGGGGCGCCTGGGTGGCTCAATCCTTAAGCATCTGCCTTCGGCTCAGGTCATGATCCCAGGGTCCTGGGATGGACCCCCGCATCAGGCTCCCTGCTCCTCGGGAAGCCTGCTTCTCCCTCTCCCACTCCCTCTGCCTGTGTTCCCTCTCTCGCTGTGTCTCTCTCTGTCAAATAAATAAATAAAATCTTTTAAAAGAAGAAAGAGAAGAAGAAGAAGAAGAAGAAGAAGAAGAAGAAGAAGAAGAAGAAGAAGAAGAAGAAGAAGCAGAAGCAGCAGCAGCAGCAGCAGCAGCAGCAGCAGAAGCAGCAGCAGCAGCTAATCAAGCACTGGCAAGTTTTCTTCTCAACTTTTATTTTTCTTTCTTCTCCATATTGTCAGGAACTCTAGACAGGGACTCAGAGAGCTGAGCCAGGGTCACATCTATGTCCTTGCTCCTGAAATAACTGAATTCATCACCTCTTCAGAGGGGGAAGCTTTGTCATGAAAGTGAAGGCTGTAAATCTCTGCATATGGCTTTCACGCTGCCCCTCCTACCCTCCTGCCAGGTGTGAACAAACACTTTGAAATAACTGGACGATGACCTGGAGGAAATGTCAAAGGCTTTGATCTGGGTTTTTAAAACATTGGAGAGTTTTCTGATCTTGTTGGGTCTGAACAACTAGGCTGAAAATCATGTGAGAAAAGGTTTGTTTCCTTTCTTACCAAGTCACGTGTGTAGATCACAGAGGGCCTTTCCAGTCACCTGCAAGCCAGATAACAGTACCTCACTTGGGGGATGAAATGAAGGGGCAACTGTGAAGAAAGAGGTACCCAGGCCTGCATTGCTGCTGGAGGTGGGAGGGACTGCCTGGCTCTCTTCTAACATTCTTCTTTTCCACAGAGTTGGTATCTCAGGATTCAGGGAAAGGACATATTCTTCTTTGCAAAATAATGTTTTCTAACTCCAATAGCATCACTACCTACTACAAGAGTCATGTACCTGGGAAAGGCAGTTAAAATTCTCAGGTGGCTGAAGGAGCCACTCCCCTGTGTGTTTATCAATAAACACTTCCCTTCTGTTCAGGATGCATATGAAAAAATTAGTTTATTATGTATTAGTGCTTTCAACTTGGTACAGCATATCCACATGTGTTCTGAAGCTCTGTGTTTTCCCCCTTTCTAAATGGACCCCCTTTAGAAACCCCTCAAAAGCATAAATATTTAGCTTCAGAAGCTCTGGAAATGGCATGGATGTTCCAAGAAAAAAAGTAACTAACTTTCCTCCAATGTCAAGAATTCGCGACAGGGGATACTTAGGTCAGTGAGTTTTGCAAATCACTTGGCAAAGTATTTATTGGCCACTTTAGCCAGTATCTAATAGGGAGCCTGCTACACAGAAGGCATTTGATAAAAACTTGTTGAGGGACTGAATTGAAATGTATTGTTCGGTTCTACCTATATCCTCTTTTTCAGTTTCTTCAGCTTTATTCTTGCTCTCTCATGAATGAATTTCTTGATTTTTTTTCCTCCTTGTTTCCTTTAAAAGGACTCTATAGGCTTGTTGTAAAACAAACAAAAAGCAAAAACATATAAAATAAAAAATTAAAATCCATCCTTTCCTCTGCTCTCTTTAGAGATAACCCCTGTGGAAAATGTGATACGTATTTTTATCACAAAAGTGGGAGCATACAAAATATATTTATTTGCTCCTCGGTTTGTCTTATTCTTTTCAATGGCCTCCTTGTATTTGTCAACATACTTGGCAGATGCTGTTGATGTTTCACTCATACCCCTCAGAAACCCTTACCACTTCCACATAGAGCAGCCTGGCTTCCAATGGCCAGGGCCTCCATCTTGGATAGCTCCCTCCAGCCACGAAAACCAATCTGCCCTTGGACAGTTGGTGGCAAATACTTGGGAATTAATGTCCCTGTGGGAAACAGGCTTTAACAATACCTAAAAGTCGTAGGAGTATAAATACACCAGTACCTTGGCCCCTTGGCTGGGATATTTCGGAGGCATGTTCTTTGCACTGTTTACTCGGTTTCCCTGAGAGGTTAAACTCTAGCCACTCCCACGATAGCTGGCTTCACAACAAAGCCTTTACTAGCTCTCTGCACTTCCCTGTATCACTTCCCCATTTCTCTACTTAACACTTCCAAACATCTCGCACTCGAACTCTGGTCACAAGATCTGCTTCCAAAAGAACATAAACTAAGATAGCATGAATATGCTCTAGTTTATTGAATCATTTTATTAATGACCATTTAAGTTATTTCTGATTTTCAATAAAAATAACAATGCAAGAGAATATTGATCCATGTGATTTAAGCATGTGCACATATTCCTGAATTATAATCGCTAAGTTAAAGGGAATCATGCCTTTGGTACTTCAGAGTTACTGCTAAACTGGCCCCAACAATGGCTTTATTAATAATATCCTTACCAACAATTTATCGGCAAATACTTTACCCCACCTCTTGTCAAACTGGGTATGATAAGTATTTTAAATTTTTTTCTAATTAGACAAAAATAAATGTATCATGTTTTAATTTGTGTTTTTTAGATTAATTAGGGTAAACATGGCAGCATTTCAGGTAGTTACCAGTGGATGGGAAAAAACATACACAAAACACACACACCTAATGCAGGATAAATTAAGGCCTGGATTTCATTAGCCAATGATGCAAAATATTAGCAGGGGTGGTGTGGCCACATCACGCAAAGGTGGATGTTCTCAGCACAGTTTTTCCTGGCCCCCAGGCGTTGAAGTGGGGGCACACTATGCCTACAAAGGCAGTCAACTCAGGTGTGGAAAAATTCAAGTCTTATTATGTTATTATGCCTTAACCGTATTATAATCAGGGTTCTCGTGACCTTCGTACACACAAGCCATATTTCTGTCTAAAGGAAGGTATATCAGTAGTGTGCTTTCTTGGTTTTTGACATAAACTTAACAAAGCCAGATCTACCTCAACAATAGCTCTGCTATACCTTTTCAGTTTTCTAGAAAGCCCATTTCCCTGAAGACCATCCCTTGCCTGTGACTTAACACTCGTCTGAACAGTTCTGAAACTGAGTGTGGTCTGAAATCCACAATTAAAATCTGTTTCCCTAAAACCATCTGTTCATATGGTCAGTGATGTCTTGTATTCCTTATGTGACTGACCAGTTCAGTTTCTGTCTTTTGTCTGCTTTTCTATTGACCTATTTGTATTTTTGTGTGATTTGTTGAAATTTTTTATATATTGTGGATACCAACACTTTGCTAGTTATGTATGCTGCGAACATTTTCTCTTACTCTATTGCTTTTTGTTTGCCTTTGTTTATAGTGTTTTCTTTTTCACTTGAGTACTTACTAGACACTGATATTAAGGAATCATTAACCACTCTTTTAGGTGTGAAAATTTTGTGATCATGTTTTAAAGAGCCCTCTTCTTGGAGAGATGCATTCTGAAATACAGAAGAAATAATCCAATGCCTGAGATTTGCTTCAAAACGAAAAACAAAAAACAAAGGATGGGGCAGGTGGGTTGTGGGTAATTGGTGATCAGGGCTGAGTACCCGGTACACAAGGTTCACTGTACTAGTCCCTGAATTGCTGCCAGATGTTCGAAATTCTGTCTAATTCAAAATCATAGAACGGGACCAGGCAGGGTCTCCCTTCCTACTCCCACTGTCAGTCCAGCCCCAGACTTCTCCCCCTAGGCCAATCACACAATCTGAGGAACACTCATGTCTGAGTCGTCCCTGCTCCCCACAAAAACAGCGGCAGGAGAAAGATATGCTTTAATGGGGTTCCCACTTGCAGCACGCATGCCTCAAGGGCTCAGTGACTGGCGGCCTTGGTGCCCGTAGTGAAGGATGACCTGACTCCGAAAAGCATGCTCCTAGGTGCCCCAGACTCCAGAAAGCGTGCTCCCCGACGCCAATGCCAGAAAGCGGGCTCAGGTGCCACATCTTCAGTGCTCGTACTTGAGTTTCATGTTGTTTGGCTGCTACCCGGTTCCATGCACCTTGCCCCAGTTCTGCGGTGTGGCCGGGAATCCCCACGAGTGGGGGAGCCCCAAGCCAGGCCTGGGGTTAGAGCCACCTGATGGGGCCGATCCAACTGGAGACCTCCTGATCTGACCAGTTTACAGTAACTTTCATTCAGTCACAGCTGTCAATCTTTCCGTTTATGATTTAGGGTTCTGTGTCTCGCTTAGGAAGGTTATTTATTCCGACCCAAAGACCATAAAAACATTCTCCTTTCTTTTCTTCTGGCACTTTGATTGTTTCTTGGGCTTTTGTTCTTAGTGTTGGTTTTGTTTGTTTCTTTATGTCTAGATCCTTAATCCATCCAGAATTTATTTCTATGGATGATGTGAAGAAGACATCTACCTAGAGAATTTTATCATTTTTGCTGCTACTACAAGTGAGATATTTTCCCCAGTGAAAAATATCATTTTCTCTGAGTTGTTATTGCTAGTATATAGACTGCATGCTTACTCTGAAGATTGAATTTCATCATCTCCCACTGTCTCATCTCAATAGGGACTGGATCTTTGTGTCTCAGACTGGTCAGCATGCCAGCTAAGCAGACATTAAGGTGTCTCTCTTGGCTTTTGTTTCCTCATCTGTTAAATGGGGAACTTGGACCAAATGCTCTTTGCAGTCCCTTCCTGCATTAATAATGTTAAGGTTTTAAATAACTTTTTCTTTCTGGCCAAAGAGTAGTTCCATTTTAAAAGGGAGAAAACTGAATCCTGTAGTTCCATTTGCTGAAAGGCACTGAACCTCTTCACACTTGAAAATGATACCGAGGGTGATGAAGATCAGCATCCCCTGCTCTTGGATTCGGTACCTCGGCTATTTTTAGCTAGATCTAGCACCTTTGGGAATGGGATACTTGCAATACAGAGCTAAGGGCAGGGTAAGGCAGCCATTCTGCATTTATCTGGTGACTTTCTGTGAAATACGTTGCTTCTTTCCAAAGAAAAGGCAGGGGATGCAGCAATGATCTTCTGCTTTTAGGAAACTCTTTTTTTAAAGATGTTATTTAATTATTTGTCATTGAAAGAGACAGAGAACAAGCACAAGCAGGGGGAGCAGCAAGGAGAGGGAGAAGCAAGCTCCCCGCAGAGCAAGGAGGCCGATGTGGGACTAGATCCCAGGATCCCAGGACTGTGACCCGAGCTGAAGACAGAGGCTTAGTTGACGGAGCCACCCAGGTGCCCCAGGAAACTCTTTTTCTAGTGACCTGGCATTACAGAGTTCGGTAAGCCTGACCTGGAGGCAATCCATCCATGTCCAGGGGCTTCAGTAGGTAAGTCTGGGACCCCATACACTGTGCTGTCCCCCAAGTGGTTTCTTTTTTTTTTTTTAAGATTTTATTTATTTATTTGACAGAGAGAGATCACAAGTAGGCAGAGAGGCAGGCAGAGAGAGAGGAGGAAGCAGGCTCCTGTCCAAGCAGGGAGCCCGATGTGGGCCTCGATCCCAGGAACCTGAGACCATGACCTGAGCAGAAGGCAGAGGCTTTAACCCACTGAGCCACCCAGGNGGCCACCCAGGCACCCCCCCCCAAGTGGTTTCAACTGTAAATTCATGGGAAAGTTTGATGTTTGGCTATCCAAGAGAAACACAAATATTCACTGGGTGCCAGATGACCTATAATTTCTTTTTTTTTTAAGATTTTATTTATTTATTTGACAGAGAGAGAGATTACAAGCAGGAAGAGAGGCAGGCAGAGAGAGAGGAGGAAGCAGGCTCCCTGCTGAGCAGAGAGCCTGATGCAGGGCTCAATCCCAAGACCCTGAGATCATGACCCGAGCTGAAGGCAGAGGCTTTAACCCACTGAGCCACCCAGGCGCCCCTGACCTACAATTTCTACCAAACTTCTGGGTCAGCCTTGATTTGTGTTATACTGCTATCATTTACTTTAAAATCTCAGCATAGTTAACATGATATATGTGTCATCTACACTGTAGGAAAAGTTAATTAACATTTGGCGTCCTTTAAAGGAGATTCACTCTTCAGAGTTGAATACCTATGAAAGACTCTAAACAGAATTCTAAGCAAAAAGACTCTCTTAGAGAAGGATTCCACAACTTCATCTTTATCTACATTAGTACCAGAGGGCTTGTTAATTTGCATACAAAATGTTGGATATTAGTTTCCACTGGCAAAATGAGTTGTGTTCAAGGTGGGTGCGTTGGCTGGGAATACTAGGTTGGCACTTGCACCTTTGCCCAAATAGCTCAGTGCCGTATGCCCTTTGGGATGGTCCAAGCCAAGATTCAGTCTACACCAGGTTAAGCCACCTACAAATGATCGATTACCAAATCCCAACTAGAAGGTCAGTATAATCCTGCCAGGTTCTAATGGAAGACTTTAATTTGGAAGCAGCGATGAGCATAAAAAATATTTCAAGGTAACAGCAACAACAGTAAAGTGATATGAAATATCTATGATTTCTATTGGTGACGAAGACACAAGTTCTGTGATGTGACTATAGTTGATGGCCTACGTCTTTAGTGAAGAAAACGCTGAACTCATTTAGAAGTTAGTAAAAATAAAAAAATAAGTTAGTAAAAAAGTAGTAAAAATAAAGGTTTTTTTTCATTCAAAAACATAAAATAAAGTCTCTGAATTCTATTCATGGTCTCTGAGGGGGCCACAGAAATAGGATAAAAACTCCTATGCCCCACCTAGTAAATGTTTGATTCTAGGAAACCCCCTCCAAAGGGCGTCATTGCTCATGGTGCCCATCATGAGAACACCAGTGTCCTCACTGGCAGGGTCTCTCCTTGGGGATACCAGAGCAGGCTGAGGTGCTAAGCCCCACATAGAATCTCCCTGATCCTGTGTTGCTTGTCCCCATGGTACTCATACAAAGCCCTGGCAAGAGCAGGTCCTTCATCTACGATGAGCTGTACAAAAACATAGACAAGCTTCACTGGGGCATCAGCCTGGATGAGGAAGTTGTCTTTTCTCAACAAATCCAGTTTTTCCTAAAGAAGCATAACAGAGACCTCTATGAGACTCCAACATAAAACACTCATTCACTTTGCCACCCAGAGCACTTTTCCCTTACAACTACTGTATCTCTACATTTGCATAATTAAATGGACCATTTCATCGGTATTCCCAGAACTAAGTAACCATCTGCCCTAAAGATTTTATCCTCTTCTTGCCTCTTGTAAAACCCAAGTTCACGTACAGACTCTTTAAAATCTGGGTTTACTGTTGATTTGCCATGTGTCTTCTATTTCTCTTCACAAAGATTTCAAAAGTTGTCAAGTCAAAACTCAGTCCCAGCCCAAACATCCCAAGCAGCCTGTGGAGCACAGAGTCCAGCCATGCGAGAGTGGCACAGAGAGANGAGTCCAGCCATGCGAGGGTGGCACAGAGAGACCTCCTTCTCCGACCGGAGTCACTGACGGCCGTCCCGCCCACACCACCCAGCGCCCTGACCCACAGGCAGGCACCACTCACAGAGCACAATCTGGCCAAGATACTAGGAGAAGCTAGGACTGGAGAATGAGAAAGACAGAAGGATGGCTTCCTCCACTTCCTGCTCCTTGTTCTCTCTTACTCCCAGGGGAGGAGGGAACTTGGTACCTGAAGGAGGGTGTTTTGGGTGACTTAGAAGGAAAGCACACACAGAATCAATCCAAATGCATGTGCTGTCCCTGCGGGCACCTCTTTGTGGGACAGGCTGCCCTCGGGGTGGGGAGCTGGTGGGAGACAGTGGTGCAGAGGCTGGAGGGAGGAACTAGGTAGGATCTCCACCTTCCCAGCCCCCCGGAGGCACTCACTCATGGGAGGGGGGCGGGTGCTGGGGAGGGATGATGGTTCTGGTACCTGGAGGGGCAGGGAGCCAGGCTTGCCCTCCCTGGGCGCCTCAGCACTCGCCCCGGACAGACTCTGGGCGCAGGCTCACTGCCCCTCTGGGCATTCGGGCTTCGGCTGGGGAGTTTACTATCACGTGGTCTTGTTACCTAAATGTGGCATGAAAAGAGAATAAGGAAGGGAGACTCTTTGCAGGAAAATGTCCTCTCTTTCCCAGATGCACAGGCTCCTTACCCTTCACAACATCTGACTTGGTTCCCCAATTTCTCCAGATTTATGACCTTTCTTCTAAGTGATTCGGTCCACAGTCCCCACAGCAGTCTTTCCTGCAGAGGTAGTGCCCTGAGGGAAGCATCAAGGTGTTAGCTTCCCCCAACCCCACCCCCAGGTTACAGAGTAGCCACAATTAACCTGTACTGAAACAAAGGATTCCATCTATAGAAACTCATTTGCTTCCTTCTCTGCAGCTGGCTGGGAGGGTGGCTGGGAGCTGGAAGCTTCTCGGTCACTTTTTTCTTAAACCTTTCTTTGCCGTCCAGGAAATGACTAGTTCCTTATGGTTAAAGTGTATGTTAGGGGACATCCCAGTAATCAGCTAACTCCTTGTATTTCCTGCTTTTTGTTCCATTAAAATACCAGAAGAGTGCTTTCACTTAGGCACTCCCCATGTGGGGCTAGAAGACAAACCAGAGGCTAGCTAGTCTGGCCTGAGCCTCCCTGTGAACTTTGCACACCCCAGCCAGCAGTTGCCTCAAGCTTACCACTCTCCATGGTGTCAGGAAGCTTAGGGCAAACACCTCGCACTCTAGCGAGAGCTGGACATCCCCCCCCCACCACCACTGCCAAAGTATTCACCTTGGGGCTTGGAGTCAGAAGAGCTCTGGCTGTCTACCTCCCTAGCTGTGTGATCTTGGATGAGTCAGTTAAACTCTCTGAGCCTCAGAAGAGGGATAATGATAATGACCACACCATCCTGGAAGATTTGCAGAAATCCAACCAAGCGAGTTTTGTAAATGGTGCTTAATAGACTTTACAAGCCTATTCAAATTTTAGCCGCATCATTTCTGAGAATGTTGGGCTAAAAAGGAGCTTTTCAGAATTCTCCCTGGGAGGCCAGAACGTAAGCCTCTGTGGTGGTGTCAGGAAACCTTTGTCAGTCTCCCAGGGGTTCTGGGTGACGGTGTGAACACTGGCGGAGGGTTCGAGAAAGAATGTGAGACGCCTGCGTCTGCCTTCCACACAATCCGGCTGACAGCACCGCTCTGAGCCCCCACCATGGTGGTGGCCCGGGAGTGCCAGTCCTGGAAACCACCCCAGTTTCAGTCTGACTGAATCCCATGCCCGGGCCCTCCCACCCTGTGCCCTCTCGCCCTCCCTGTAGCCCCGTTTCAGGGACGTGGTGGCGGGCCCGTGTACCCACAAAGGGTTCATCTGCAGGCTGCCATCCTGGCGATTGCTTAACTGGAGCCCAGACTTCTATTTGCCCGCACGTCATTCTTTGCTTTGACAATCGCGTCTGAGTGTTTTAACACCTGGCTGGCCCTGCTGGAGTTTGTTTGACCGCGTTTTGAAAAGTACCTTCAGCGCTTGCCGGGGCAGTTGGCACACGGCACCACGGCCCGGCGACGTGGCAGGTGTGACAGGCTGGGGCGACATGAACCCAGCAGCTGATTTCTTTT
This sequence comes from Ailurus styani, assembly GCA_002007465.1. Classification (NCBI taxonomy): domain Eukaryota; kingdom Metazoa; phylum Chordata; class Mammalia; order Carnivora; family Ailuridae; genus Ailurus; species Ailurus styani. The sequence continues at coordinate 1,688,358 of LNAC01000027.1, read as the reverse complement.
CTGCGGCTTCCCGCCGCCGCTGCCCCTGCCTTGTACCCAAAAGACACCTCCGGGTCAAGGAAGACACTGGGGCCTCCGGGGCCTCCTGTCTGACCGGTATGCGTGGGGTGTGGAGTCGGGGTTTCTCTCTTAGACATCCTTCTCGAAATAGCCAGGTATTTTCCAGTGGCTCAGGGTGGGAAAAGCTCTGATGGAACGTTGTTGCCAGTGACATTGCTCTGGGCCCAGTGTCTACCAGGTTATTCTGACACAAGCCCTGAGAGGAGCATGGGCACAAAGAACCCCCCTCCAGATGTGACAAGCTGAGGCTTTTTATGCAGAGCCTGCTAAGGCAATGAGGTCAGCCACCAACACTTGCTTTCGGCAGAGGCTCAGAGACAAGTAGGGGAGTGGGAATGCTATGTAGTGAAAAACAGAGAAGGCTTCAGGTGCGCTCTGGCTGGAGGTTGTTGACGGAAGCAGGCACATTGTGTGATTGGCTCAGAGAGTACATTTGGCTCTCTCGGGTTGGTCCTGAGTTGAAAGCTTAGGCAAGGGGGTGATGATAGGTGGATTACTACAGAGGCTGTGTTTTAGCTTCCGGTACTGGTTGCTAGAAGCTGGAGGTCAGAGTCCAGTTTTGACACGGGGTCTCACCATTGTTCATTTGCATGGTCAGTCTCTCAAGGATTTGAGAATCCTAGTTAGTCTGGATTACCTGATATTATTTTGGGATGGTTAAATTGCTGCTCAGTAAGAAAACGTATGCATGAGCAAAACAATTCTGGAAACACCCAGAATGCCCAGTTTCATAGAAAATTAAGGAGCACCCATATTGTGCATAAATTTTAAAAGTTTGTTTCTTTCTCTTTTTTTTTTGTTTTTTAGATTTTATTTATTCAAGAGAGAGAGAGAGATCACAAGTAGTCTGAGAGGCAGGCAGAGAGAGAGGAGGAAGGAGGCTCCCTGCCAAGCAGGGAGCCCAATGCGGGCCTTGATCCCAGGACCCTGAGATCATAACCTGAGCTGAAGGCAGAGGCTTTAACCCACTGAGCCACCCAGGCATCCTAAAAGTTTGTTTCTGAGACTCTAATGACAGTGAAAATGTTTACAAATGTGCTGCCAGCACTGCCCCAGACCTATGCCACGTGGATCAAGTAGTGGAGCTCAGCCCTTTCCTTAATTTCGACAACTCACTCACCCAGGGCTTTTGAACAGAGCATGGAGGGATTTACACCCAGTCAAGTGTACTCAGAAATGAGTATCATTTCTCAGAGTCTCTTGGTCCCCAGGCTTTTTCCAGCCTCCTGGCTTTGGTCTCCTACCACACTCTCGGACCTCCTCTCTCTTCTGCCCCCTTCTTCCCTATTCCCAACCATCAGGAAGAGATACAGATTCTCCCTGTCACCTTTCACACCCAATTCACCCCCCCCCAGTCCCTCCTTGCAAGGGCCGCTCTCCCTTAACATTGTGCAAAAGCACCATCCGAACTACAGAACTGCCTGCTGTACTCTGCAGCCCCCACCTCCGCCCCCGCCCACCCATGCCATTTGCTCCCAGCCCAGGCTCTCTGCCTCCCGACCCTGTGCCCCGAGGGGTAAGAGTGGGTGTGGGCGGGGTTTGTTTTTTTCCAGTAGCTCAGGGTTGTTTGAAGATTAAAGATAATGTACTGAAAAGTTCCTAGCAGGGGCCAGAGCACTGTGATTGCCCTTGTTTTATCAAACAGCCCTGAGGGGGCCTCCTCCAAGTTCCCTAGCGCTGGGCATTCAGAGGTCACAGAGGCCAGCTCTGCAGATAATTCCTTCCTTACTGGTTTTGGTGCAGTTTTGCCCAGAGGCTAGGGCTTTCTACCTCTGCCTTTTACCAATCTTCTCAGTCAGTGCCCCCCCCCTTTTTTTCCTAATGTTCATCCAAGATGTTCTCCTATTGACATCTCAGCACTAATTTTCTGTTGCTCAGTTCTGAAGGCCCCAAGAAAGTGATGCTTTTAACTTTGACAGTCTATTTTTTCCTCTATGCTGCAGCTCAGACGTGTCCGGGCTTCTCTAGAGAACCAGTGGGGAGGAGCCTGTGTGCATGAGGGACCAAGGGGCCCATGAGGAAGGTCTCTCCCTAAGGGAGATGCTGGCGAGCACAAACTGCCACGGATGATCGTGCCCTTGACTTCTGGGGAAAGGAGTGGTTTTGAGTAACAGCTGGTGTACGTCTCCCAGACTGTTCCCGTCGGGCGTCCCGAGGATGTGACTAAGGCCTAAGGAAGGAGGGCTGGAGTGGCAAAAAGCTGAAGTAGGCACAGTCACACAACATTTCCATAAGACACTGGGGTTACACCAACAGCGCTTTGGGGAGAAGCAGAAGTGAATGTAGATTCAGAACGCTCCTCTGTTTGCAGAGCCAAGGGACCAGACTCATGGACACGCCTTCAGCCGATGGATTCCCATCCTGGGAAGCAACAGCCCAGTGAGGCGGCCAAGCACAGGAGCACAAGGCAACTTTCATGGGCAGCAGTGGTGCCTTTGGTGAACACCTACAGCTTCGGGCAGCGGCAGCAGTGGCGGCCTCAGGGCCGTGAACTCAGTGTTGACATCCTGGCTCCAAGCAGGAGGCTTTGCCACTAGCCACCTTCCTCCTAGCACAGTGGACCTCCTATTCCAGAAGGACTTGGGGTTTCCAATGCCTAAGTGCCAGGTTCTCCACTCGAGTCCTAGGGTGTGGTGGTTTCTCCATTCAAGTCCTTTGAACTTAAGAACCATGGTTTTTTTGTTTGTTTGTTTTTTGTTTGTTTTTACTACCACTGAAAGCCATCCATATTTTGAAGGGACAATGAAACATTTTCCCCTCCTTCAGAAGCTGGATCTCAGCAGGAAGTCTTGCCCCAGTTTTTCCAAATGCCACTCTCATTCAACCTATGATACCCTGACTCACCAAGTTTCCTTCTGTCTTGACAGTCTGTCCAGCTTGTGGCCCACCCTCCATGAAATATACAGTCTGCTTAAAATATTAACGTTTCCTTTTTCTAGAATTTTATCGCATTTATAACTAACACTGACACTTAACAACATGGGGCTTTGTTTGGGGGCCGTAGTTTTTTCACTCCAGTGAAGGGGGAGGGACCGACTTTCAGACCTCCACAAAACCTGCGCAGCATTAGCCTCTTGGCCTATGCAGTTACTGAACTAACGTTCTAGGCAATGTGTTTAAGCTCAGGCTTGCCATATTCATGACCCTTTCTTCCCAGAACAGGTCATTGGCTAAAAAAGGTGGCCAGAAACACTACTGTGCTCTGTCTGGCCTGGACGAACTAGGGCACTTTCCTCCACGCTCATTAGGAAGGTAGAGATGTGCGCTGTAGGTTAGAGACCTACGAAGGGGCGAGGGAGTCAGGGAGTGGACACAACGTCTATTTCCACTTCCTTATATACTGCTTCGTAAATATAGTTAAGTTCTTATCATATGTTTGCTATATATCCTTCCTCTAAGGGTAAGCCATAAAGTTCTCTAAAGACAGGGACCATGCTTTCTATAGACGGTTCTTTTATTTCAAGCCAGGCCCAGTGATAAGAACTTGTATTTGTGTAATTATTATAAAATAATGGCGCAACTTTAATTGTATAATTAAATTACATAGCTTAAGGTACTTTATTATCTCATTTGCTTTTAGTTATTGTGAATGGTCAAGGCTCCAATCACCTGGTTCAGGACTCGCTCTACTACCAAATTCGGAAAGAGGTTTGAAAATGCCCCTTAGGGTTCTTTTGTGTTTCTGTGCACCCAGCAACCATTTTCCTCACTGCAAGTTAATTCTGGGTAAAATTCAGTGTCCACTGCTAAGAGTGGCACCTTACAAGTGCTACTAATCTTTTTTTTTTTTTTTTTAGAGAGAGAGCATGAGATGGGAGAAGGTCAGAGGGAGAAGCAGACTCCCCATGTCCCCATGGAGCTGGAAGCCCGATGTGGGACTCAATCCCAGGACTCTGGGATCATGACCTGAGCCAAAGGCAATCGCTTAACCAACTGAGCCACCCAGGCGCCCACTAGTGCTAATCTTGGCCCATGTTGTTTACAAGAGGAGAGGCAGCTTCCTGTTTCCTTAGCCACAGTGGCTAGGCAAATGCATAGTTGTTTACCCTCTTCAGCTCCCTCCGGGCACAAGCAGAAAATGATCACTGACTTAGAACTTCATACCCAGCACATCACTCAACCCCCGGACACCAGAATTTAAGGGTCCATACTTGCTCCAGTCGGTTGGAGCTGGGGCCCCAGTCCTGGAACCAAACCAAATTCCCCAGCTTACCAGGAAGCCATCAAATTCTGCTGGGAGGTGGGGGGGAGATGGGGGAGCTAAGAGGTAATTCAGCCTTCCTGGGCTCAGAGGAGCAGAACCAAACTGGTCTGGGGGGAGGAAAGAGGGGAGGGAGAAGGTCCTTACCCAAGCCCACCTTTCCTTGAGTTCTATGAGGAAGCTCCAGGCTACTCACCCTCTATCTTTTCCAGCTGGTCCTTCCCCTCCTTCTACCTTAACGGAAGGGCCCTCTTAGGGTGACCAATTACTGCAGTTTGCCTGACACTGAGGGGGTCCTCAAGCTAGACTTTGTGGTTTTAAACCAGGAAACTCCTGGGCAAACCAAGAATACTTGGTCCCTTTCAGACCTCTGTAGGGCTTTGCCCCCAGGTCTCATCTCTCTCTTCAGGGTTCCTCAAGGATTTCCCTGACTCCATGGCAGCAGCCAGCCTTTGAAGCAAAATTCCTTCCTGGATCCCCACCTCTGGCTTCTCCTGAGCTCCAGACCAGCACTTCAGTCACCAGTCTGTTATTGCTGTTTGCACACCTAACTTCAAGTTCCATGGGGTCTGAATGACTCACTACCTGACTCCTCCACTCCACCAACCCTGACCCCACTCATCTCTCACTGTTTCCATTCTCGTCAACAGCACATCATCGTCCCAGTTGTTCAAGATGTATTTATTTATATTCATTGAGTGCCTATTTTTGTGCTAGATTCTGTCCTAGGTTCTGGGAACTCAGCAGTGAACAAAAGTCACTGCCTTCATGGAGCCCACTTCCTAGTCAAGGGAGACAGAAAGGAAGGGGATACCTAGTCAATGAAGGGTTATGTACTACAGAGGAAGATTAGTAGGTGTAAGTCATGCTAATGATGGGAGCCACAATAACAGACTGGTTCAGGGGGACTTTAGGGAAGCCTTTCTTTCTTTCTTTCTTTCTTTCCTTTCTTTCTTCCTTTCTTTCTTTCTTAAGATTTACTTATCTACGTGTGAGAGAGAGAGAGAGAGAGCGTGCATGTGTACATGTCGGGGGAAGGGTGGAAGGGCAGAGGGATAGAATCCTCAAGCAGCTCAAGTAGACTCCCCACTGACTGGGGAGCCAGACTGGAGGGTTGGGAGGGTGGTCGCTCCATCACAGGACCCATGAGCTCATGACCCACGCCATAACCAAAAGCAGACACATAACTGCTTAACCGACTGAGCCACCCAGGCGCAACCTAGGGAAGCCTTTCTGATGCAACATCATCTGAGCGGAGGCTTTAAGGAAGTGAGAAATGAACCAGGGACTTCCCTGGCACCAGGGAAGAGTGTGCCAAGCGGAGAGCACAGTGAATGCAAAAGCCAGTCACTGGGCAGTTTGGTAAGGGAAAGAGTAGTAAGAGAGAAACCAAGAACGACACAGGAAGTGGGGGTCAGTTCCGGTAGGGCCTTGTGGATGAAAACACTCTATTTTTTTACTCCTTTGTCCTCTAATCTGTGGCCAGACCATGAAAATCCAACCTCTGCAGGGTCTTTCTATTTCTGTGCCTACCACCTCATGAAGATCCTCATTACTTCTCATTGGAATCAGAAAATCGGCCTCCTGAGAAGTCTTTTCTACCTCTTGTCTCTCCCTGCTCTGATCCGACTCCTGACTGCTAAAACCTTCTTGGAGCATAGTCCTGACTGTAATCATCAGAAGATCATTAGCATACATTTATGTAGCTCTGAATCAAAGGAGGGGGACAGACACAGGGGATGTGTTCCCACAACTTCCCCGCACGTCTTTGTCAGAAATAGACAGAACTGTCAAAAATATGTTGTCAAACATGTCAGAGTTCTGTTTTTATGCCACATTGTAAAAATTGCAAGTTTTTCATCAAAATAAAAAATAAATAGAAAGATGGATTAGTCAGAACCCCTTTGGCTGCCATTAACAGAAACTCAATGCAAGCTGGCTTTAAAAAGGTAATGTTAGCTCGTACTGGAAAGCTCTACAGCTTCGGGAATGGCTAATTCCACATGCTCAGCATAGACAATAAAAAATCCATGTGTCCCCACCTCTCAGATCTGCTGCTTCTCTCTGTTGGCTCTGTTCTCAGGCAGACGGACTCGGTCCAGGCAGTGACAAAGATGGCCACCGCTGCTTTCAGCCTCCACCTTCTCAGCTTCGCAACTCCACTGAAGAAAGAGTATCTCTATTAGCATAAGTCCCAGTGCTGACTCTCACTAACCCTCCCTGGACAAAGGCCTTACTCCCCAACCAATCACTATGACGGGTTAGTCAAGCCTGGGTCACCTACCCACCCTGGACCCAGAGGTGGGGAAACGTGAGGTCATCCTCACCAGGACTACATGGAAAGAGAGTAAATGGCACGTGTTTCCAAAGACCATGTGGTACTGAGAGTGGGGGAGGGATGGTGGGTTGGTGAAAACAACACAGGTCCACAGTCAAAGCCTAAGGGCACCGTGTTGGTGATCCTTGACCCCAAATGCTTCTGGGTAGTTGATAAGTCTCCACCCTCAAAAAAATTTTAATCCTGTTGTGCTGATATTTGATTATTTCGATAATGCTCTTGCTCCATCATCTTAAAAAGCTCCCCACTGCCCTCCCTTGCCAGTCTGGTCTTTTCCTTCTCTAGGTCTACTTCACTTGCTTGACAACAAGGCCTGATGGTAGAAAAACGTCTTTGTCTCCATGAGCAAGCTTTCGATAAACTGAAGCTATTGTTACAGACAGCTTACAGTCACAGACACAGGCAGGGTTACTGACCCCTAAAATAGCATAGGCGGGTATCTGCTGAGAGACTGGCAGGAAAGGAAGAGCCGCTGGTGTACACTGAGGACAATCCCCCACTTCACTCACATAAAAGGAGGGGCATTACTAATAGGAGTTTGAAAACAATTGAGAGAGGTCATGTGACTCATTCCTGTCCTGCTTCTGCATTATACAGGTAATAATATGTTATATATATAATATGTTATATTGCACAATATTATATCACACAATAACTTTATGGAGTAGGCAGGATTGTTCTCATTCCACACATTCACATCTCACAGGGGAAAGGTGAAATACAAAGATGCTAACCACCCAGCCTGCTTCTTCCCACAGCTAGTTAAGTGGAGGATGCGGGATTTGAACCCAGTGCTCTCCGACTCCTGAGTGCTGCTGTGAACTCATGCATCCTTCCGTTTCAAGGAACGGCAGGGTAAGGGCTCCTGGAGTAAGTCCACCCACAGCTCTCAGTGCACTGGAAACTCACCAAGGGCCGTGCCAGCCTCCCAGGCAAGTAGGTGGCCAGACTTCACCTCTCCTCCTTCTTTAGGGGGCAGAAAATGGAGGAGAAGCAGGAGGTCAAAGAGGTACACTCAGAAAGAGGAAGTGGTGGCTGCTCAGACCTCCTGCTGCCTGCCCTCTCACCTGAAAGATCCTTCCAACACATAGCTACCACCCACCTTTGAAAACGGCCAGCTGTGGTCAAACGGCGTCCGTGTAAAAATAGCCGGGCCTTCTCCCTGCCCTGGCTCCACGCTGGTCCGGCCGAGCGCCGCTGCAGGCGAGGCTCCCTGGGCCTGGCTGCTCCCCTCGCAGCCCACCGCCCTGGGCTCTGTCAGGAGGCCGTCCTGAACCCAGCAGGCTGCCTCTCAGCTCGTGTCGGGAGCCCACGTGTAGCCCACCCCCACCCCTGCGTGGCCCTTCAGCCCAAACCTCCCAACCGCGGTTGCCTGCAGTTCAGAGGCCCCTCCTCTGTCGTGCGTTCCAACTGGCCCCTGGCGGACTTGGGTGATAGCATAGTCCAATCACGAGGGAGGCCTGACCAAACTGTGGAAGGCCCGGGGACTTGGGAGGATCAGGTGGGCCTGAAAATTAGGCTCAGCAGAGATACCCAGGGAAGCTTGAGGCCCAGGGGGCCTGGAGTGTCCTGAGCAGGAGGCCAAGTGAGGCAGCAGGTGGTCAAGTGAAGCAGCTGGTGGGGGAGATGAGTACAGGTGTGGTGCCTGTTTAAACAGAGTAGGCTGACCTGGTGCTGGTCATAAGGTTTCTGCAAACAGTCAGCAGAAAGCCAACGGGCTAGACTCTGAGGGATGGGCAAGGCAAGGCCCTAATGAGTCTGGTTCTAAACACACCCCCTCTGGACTGGAGTCTGGAGATGGGGGAAGGAGGTCCGTAGAGAAATGGTGGGAGACAGCCTCAGGAGTTAGGTTACCAGGCTACTCAGCCTCGACTCCTAACCTCCCGCGCCCCCACCAAGTCCCTGACAAGGGAATGCCAAGGGAGTTGCTGAGTGAGTGATGTGGGAGAGAGGGCCTGCCCTGCCCAGTCAGAAAGGCCCATAGCCCTGGGTGTTAAGAGTAACGTAGAAGGCTTAAGACAAGATCTTGCACCAAGTAAGGTAAAAATGTACTTTTTTTAATCCAGTATATGCAGATTTTGTAGTAAGAAGAAATTTCACAGTAAGTCCACCATATTGACGAAAAAAGCATACAAATAGACTCAAATTTTTAAATGTTTTTTTAAGATTTTGTTTATTTATTTGACAGAGTGATAGAGAGAGAGAGCACAAGTGGGCAGAGCAGCAGGCAGAGGGAGAAGCAGGCTCTCCACTAAGCAGGGAGCCCCACGTGGGGCTCGATCCCAGGACCTTGGAATCATGACCTGAGCTGAAGCAGCCACTTAACTGACTGAGCCACCCAGGTGCCCCTCAAATTTTTTTAAAATGTATTTTAAACTTTTCATTATGGAACATTTGACCCATTCCCATCACATGGATTATTTTGAAGCAAAACCCAAACATCAGATCATTTCACCCATAAATATTCCAGTAAATGTCTCCAAAATTTCTCCAAACTTTAGAGCAGTAGTTCTGAACCCACACCAATTTTGCCTCCAGGAGACGTTTGGCTATGTCTGGAGATCCTACTGATTGTCTTAACTTTGGGGAGGGGTATGCTATCGGCATGTGGTGAGTCCAGTCCAGGGATGCTGAACTTCCTACAATGCATGGGAGAGCTCCCCACAACAAAGGATTATTTGAGATAACATGGCAGACCTAGTGAGTATTATGCTAAGTGAAATAAGTCAGACTGAGAAAGACAAATACCATAGGATTTCACCCATAAGTGGAATCTAAACAAGAACAACAGCATGAATAAACAAAAAGCAGAATCAGATCTATAAACGCCAAGAACAGACTAATGCGGCAAGAGGGAGGGGCGTGGGGAATGGACAAACTGGGTGAGGAGGAGTAGGAGGTACAGGCTTCCAGCTGCGGGATAAATAAGTCACTAGGATGAAAAGTAATGTCTTAGCATGGTATGGTGACAGATAGTACCTATACCTGTGGTGAGCATGGCATAATATATAAACTTGCCAAGTCCTGTCGTACACCTGAAACTAACGTCACATTGTATGTCAACTATACTAAAAAAAAATTATTTGGCCCAAAATAACAGTAGTGCTAAGGGTGAAAAACTGTTTTAGAGGCTGAAAGATAAGAGCACTTTAAATATGTAACTACAATATTATTAGCATGCATAAAAATCAATAGTTCCATAATATCAACTATCTAATTAATATTAAAATTTCCTGGGTTGTCTCATAAAATTTTAAAATTTTTTGTTTAAGTCAAGATCCAGATCAAGTTCATACATTGCAATTGGTTGATATATTTCTTAGTTCTCTCTTGATCTGTAGGTTGTCATCCCTCTTTTTCTCTTTTGTAATTTATTATAAAATGAAGTTTTTTAATTACAAAAGAATACATGAATACAGTGTGCTATCAAAATTGAAACATTACAGATAATGCTAAAATTCCCTTTCCAGATATTTCAATCCTCATCTTTTCCCAAAGAATAACTAATTTATCAAAACTGTGTATCAGTGAAGATTATGTTTCAGAAAACAAAACAATAACAACAACAAAATATTCAAGAATACTTATTTTCCAGGAAAACAAGTCCCAAGGTAGGCAGTCCAGGGCCAATTTGGCAGTTCTGTGAAGTTTTAGGGTCTCAGGCTCCATTTAGCTCTTTGCTCTACTTCATCCTCATGGACCAAGATGGCTAATGGAGGACCAGCCCTCTCCTCTGCCTTCCAGGCAGCAGGATGGAAACTTGGTGAAGAAGGGCATATATCTCTGTATGAGTTTTCTAGGGCTCTGTAACAAACTGCCACAAATGGAGTGGCTTACACAACACAAATTTATTTATAGTCTCATAGTCTGTAAGCCAAAAGTCTGAAATTAAGTTGTCAGCAGGGTTGATTCTTTCTGAAGACTCTAAGGAAAATCTATTCCATGCCTCGCCCCTTTCTACTGGTAATTTGCTGGCAATCTTTGATGTTCCTGAGATCGTAAATGCATCACTGCATTCTCTGCCTTGTGTGTCTGTGTTCAAATTTTCTCTTTTTGTAAGGACACCATTCATATTGTATTATGCTCCCCCCATGACCTTATCTTAACTAACTACATCTGCAAGGACTCTATTTCCAAATAAGGTCATATTCTTAGATACTAAGGATTAGGACCTCAACGTATGCATGGGGGTTGGGGAGGCGCAATTCAATTCCTAATATGCTCCCATAAGATGTTATGGAAGTCTCTTACCTCTATTTGCTTATACTTCTTTGGCCAGAATTCAGTCATGGCCACAGCTCTCTGCAAGACCTGCTTAGGATGTTAGGCTTTAGTTGAGCACCTGGCCATCCCCGCAGATGTTAGTTCTCTATTATGGAAAAGAAAGGGAAAATGGATGTCAAGGCAACAGCTCGCAATGTGCCATGGAATGTGTCCTACCATACATTTTCTGTGGGTTGCAAAAATATCTGTGTGCCTTTCAGTAGACACTTAAGTGCTGGATTCCTCATCCAGAAAGCTTTACCTCTTGCAAAAGCACACAGTAGGAGCCCAGCCAGTCTAGAGCTTCATGATTTTATCTATAACCCTCAGGACACCCTGGAAGCAGAGGTGGGCTTAATGTAACCCTCGGGGCCCCTCACTGGCACAAGGTCCTTTCAAGGTCCCACTCCGAATTTGGGGTTTGAAGCTTTGCATCCTTCTTCTTTAAAAGGGTCTCTAAAAATATGCAAGGCTCAGATGCTCGATCTGCTCCCACCTAGAAGGTAGGAATTATTATCCTCATTTTATAGACGAGGAAGTTGAAGCACAGAGAGGGCAAGTAGTTTGTCCAGAGTCACAAAGCCCATAGTGGAGTTGAGTTTTAAACCAAGGTCTGTCTAGTTCCAAAATTAGGCCATTTCTCCAATGTCTTGCCCGCCAAGAGATGCTGAAAGCACCCCCAGATGCTTTCTCCAATGTGGATCTTCAGCCACAGCCCCATCGGGGTGTTTGCATTTCCCAAGAGCCAGTTGCTGACCTAGCCACAGAGGCTGCTGCTCGGACAAATTCTCCGAGAGAGGGGAAAAACATCTCCAGTGGAAGAAGTCCCCAAGCTGGGGTCCATCATCTGGAGCACATTTGTAGTCATTTCCTTGGCTTGTTACCACAGGCAAAGTGGCTTACAACAAATGTATTCTCTCCTGGTTCTGGAGGGCAGAAGTCTGAAATCGAAGTGCCAGCCAGGCCACACTCCCTCCAAAAGCCCTAGAGAATAATCATGCCTTGTGTGGACTTCTCGGCGTCTGTGTTCTCTCCTCTGGTCTCTTACAGGGACACTGTGCACTGGGTTTGGGCCTCCCGGGGTAATCCAGGATGATCTCATCTCAAGATCCTTCATTTAATTGCATCTGTATGAACCCTTTTCCAAGTAAGGTCACAAGTACGAATTCTGGGATGTGGGTGTATCTTCTGGGGGCCACTTCAACCCACCACACACCTCAGCCCAGAGCAGCAGATATCATTTCTAGGACCAGGGGAAGCAGCAGGAAAACATGGGCATGTCCTTCTAGTCCATTTTCATGCAATGGCGAAAGGGACGGCGGTGGAACTGTGGGGACAACGTTCCTGGCTTAGAGAAAGTGTCAGTGGACCTAATTGCCCAGGGCCTGCTTCAAGTCAGAGAAACCCCAGTGTTTCCTACCAGGTTCTGCCAACTGTGGGCATAGGGAGGCCAAGTTTCTTGAGTAGAATGGGAAGCCATGCTGGCATGTTTTTCTGTTTACTCTCCACTTTAGAGAGGTTCCCTGTGAAATGAATTTTAAATTCAGAAGCCAAGTCAGGAGGGGCACAGGAAGACAGAAGGGGTGAGAGATTCATTTCCAATCAAGCTGTGAGATCCGTGGCCTCCCTTCTTATTTGAGGAGCAACGTGTTGGCTAGGGGGACTGGTGGATGCCAGGTTTGGGAGCTGGGAGGCAGAACTCATTTCAGACCTGTACCTGCCACCATGTCCTTCAACTGGTTCAAATTCAGTTTCCGCGAGTATTTACCGAGAGCACGCAGGGCGCCAGGTCAGCCTTAATTTCCTCCAGGCTCACAACCGACTGGGGATATTATTTTCTCCACTTCCCAGATGAGATGCAGATTCAGAGAGATTAAAGGTTTTGCTGAAGATCATACAGCCGTAGGTGGCACAGAGCATGGAATGTGTCTTGATTCCTAACTAGGTGCTCTTTCCACCACAGCACAAAGCAGAAACATTCCCTCCTCCCGGTGGGCTCCCGTCCTGGCGAGGGAGTACAGCCGGGAGCAGACCCATCTCCCACCCACCGGAGTTGAGCTCCCCACAGCTGAAGGCAGAGCACTCTGCAGGACGAGGCGTGTCCTCGGCGTTTCTGCCGCTCTCCGGGACAGTAGCGGAAACGGGCTAATTAAAGTCTCCAGCATGCCCAGAAGCCTCTGCGGCTGCCCAAGTTGTCTCCTGTGCGTTCTCTGCGCCTGACGATACAGACTCTTCACGTTTATGTGGCGTGATACACGGTGCCCCATGAGCACGAGGTATCAGGGAGCCAATTTTCCCATCCACGCAGCTCCAGGGCGACCAGGAGGCATCCCTGTTATAATTTATGAGGGACCAGCCTGGGCAATCAATAGGGGCCCCACAGGTTATTAAAGAAGAGAAAGATGGCCCAGGAGGCCCTGTTTACTAACAGGGAAATGTTCTCCGGGCAGCTTTTGGCACGGGGTCTGGGAGAGATTTACATTTCCTTTTCAGTCCAGAAACTGGGGCCTTCCCTTTTCATTTCAGGCCTAAACCTGAGAACGGAGGGCTGGTGGAGGCACAGTCTGATAGATCCCTTCCCCGCACTGTCATCCCAGGGAAGAAGGGGGGGTGGGGAGTGGATCACCGCAAGGCTTTAATAAGCCCATTCGTGTTTGGAGGCCCTAGAGAATAGCATTCCCGGACAGGGTTGACACGTAGGGAGTGGGAGTGCGTGGATAGGCATGGGGTCAGGCCAATGAGGCAAAAAGAAATAGGCCGCTCCCACCAGGCTGCCTGGAGGGGAGTCTCGGTCAGCCTTGCACAGCTCTGGACAAACTCTTTTATTTGCTTCTTTTGCCTTCTCTCTTGGTTTCTGGTCCTTTGGTTTCAGGAATCTGTAGTTGTTTTGCAGTTTTCTTTACTTCTTAACAGTTTTCAAGGAGGAGGGCTGGTTGGATTTAAAATAAAACGGTAACAAGCCCTGGCTTATTTGGTATAGGGGAAAGAAGTACTTCCCTCCAATCCACTTTCTGGAAGGCAGGCTGGTGTAACGGTGCAGTTCACAAACTTTTTCATCTCAGGACCATTTGACATTCTTAAAATTTGTGTAGGTTATGTCCATCGGTGGAAAATGTTTAATAAAATGTTTTATTAATTAATTAAAAATAACAAAAATAAATCCATGACATGTTAACGTAAATACCGTATTTTATATTTTCATTTTAAAAAACTACCGAAATAAAAAAAAATTAGTGTGAAGAGTAACAATGTTTGATATTTTTGCAATTTTTTTACTGTCTGGCTTAATAGAAAGTGACTGGATTCCTATATTTGCTCTTACAGTCAATGGCTTGCAATATGTTGTTTTAGTTGAAATGTACAAAGAAAATCTGGTTTTACACAGATATGTAGCTGGAAAAATAGAATATTTAATAGTCTTTTGGAGGGGTGCCTGGGTGGCTCAGTCATTAAGGGTCTGCCTTCAGCTCAGGTCATGATCCCAGGGTCCTGGAATTTAGCCCCAAATCTGGGCTTCCTGCTCCATGGGGGGCCTGCTTCTCCCTCTCCCACTCCCCCTGCTTGTGTTCCCTCTATCCCTGTGTCTTTCTCTGTCAAATAAATAAATAAAATCGTTTTTTGTTTTTTTTTTTTAAAGATTTTTTATTTATTTATTTCACAGCGGGAGAGAGATCACAAGGAGGCAGAGAGGCAGGCNTAAATAAAATCGTTTTTTAAAAAAAGATCCTCTTTAAAAAAAAGTCTTTTTGAATAATTGTAGATATTCTTTTTTTTTATAGATTTTATTTATTTATTTGACAGAGAGAGAGNGTTTTTTAAAAAAAGATCCTCTTTAAAAAAAAAGTCTTTTTGAATAATTGTAGATATTCTTTTTTTTTATAGATTTTATTTATTTATTTGACAGAGAGAGAGAGAGATCACAAGGAGGCAGAGAGGCAGGCAGAGAGAGAGGAGGAAGCCAGCTCCCCGCCGAGCAGAGAGCCCGATGCGGGCCTCGATCCCAGGACCCTGAGATCATGACCTGAGCCGAAGGCAGAGGCTTTAACCCGCTGAGCCACCCAGGCGCCCGTAGATATTCTTTTTGATACTGCACCAAAATGTAGCAAGTTTCTTAAAGGTTAGTTGCAAAGTAAAATCTGAAAGCATATCGATGAACTTTTTATATTCTCTTACATTAAAATCCATTGGTTTATTATGTACTTTGATTGGATCTTTTACTCATGAATGTGTAATACCATGCATTGGTCATTGGAAAATGCTGGTTTATTGAGTTATACAGATACTCCAAATGTTCATACATTTCATTATGCAATATTTTTTTAAAAATCACATTCATTAATATCACCATCCATCTCATTAGAAAAGTCCTTTAATATTGGGAAGATATCAAGCTCCACAGTAGTAGATACAAGTTTTCCAAAATTCTAATTTTCCCTTGAAAATTCAAATTTTATCATTGGCAACAAATACTATCAGTTGTTTTCCTCAAAGTGACAGGCTCCCTTTGTTCATTTAGAAACAATGTCTGCCAAATACCCAGTCTGAAAAAGCATTATTTGTCATTTAGTCTTTCGAGAGAGAGAAAGAAAGAAAGAAAGAAGGGAGGGAGGGAGGAGAGAGTGAAAGAAAGGGAGACAGGGGGAGGGAGGGAAAAAGAAAGAGGAGAAGAAAGATGTTTCATGAAAAAAAATGGCTCGAGTCACAGGTTTATCGCCTGAGTACATTTCCTAGGGATAACCATCATACCTTGGAATGCAACAAAAGTATTTATGCATGCTCTCCATTTTGTTACACGAAATATTTGAAAAGTGTTGGTATTTAATAAGACTAATCATTTTTACTGCTTCATCAAGGGTATTCTTAAATGAAACTGACATTTGTTTTTTACTGCAAGTGTGAGGCAATGATGTCTAGGATGACTTGGCGCCTGCCTTGATTCATGCTCAGAAGCTAGGAGTTTACCCACCATTGCTTTTGTACCTCAGTCAAATGTCAACATGGGGTCAAGGGCACCATTCAACCAAGACCTTCATAACTTCAAGAACCCCTCATAAGTGTTGCAGGGATCCTCAGGTGTCTATGGACCCTACTTTGAAAACAGCAGGTGTAGTAGATGAAACAAATAACTAAATGTCAGAGACATCCTACCCCAGTTTTGCTTCGGGCTGGCTCTGTCTTCAGCAAGTTATTTCCCTCAAGTGTCTGTCTCTGTTTCTCTATTTGTAACATGAAGCAGGTCGGATTACATAATCTCTGTCGCGTCACTGTCATTTTCGGAGCACTTTGGGACACTGAACAATCTTTATCATTGACTTCTTATCATTATTATAGCCTCTTTGTTTCTAATATGGTTTGTTCTCTCTGCTGTGCTGCTGTCCAGATATACAGGCACGCATTCTCTTCCTGTCCTGTCACAGAGGAGAGGACAACTGGCTCTCCCGAAGCAGGTGTTTTCTCAAGAGGATGAACTGAATACTTCACCTCTACTCTCAGGGAGAAACTTGGACGTCAGAGATAGGCTATTTGAACACTGTACCATTTGTCGTGAATGGTTCTGGAAGGGGCATTGTTGCCTAATAAAGAGGAGGGCTCTTTAACGTGAAATCTAGGCCAGGAAAATAGAAGTCGAGCCATAGTAATATGAGAAATAGAACAGTTTTATAAAACTTGGCCCAACACAGGTACAGCTCCTAGTTTCCCTCACCTTTTGTAAAGCTTTGGAATAAGTATTTGAGCCTTTTAATGAAAGAGTGGAATAAGCTGTTCTCCAAGTGCAGTAAGCATTTGGTCTGGAGAGGACAGGTGCATCTGTGTGGCAGAAGCTCTTATAACTGACCTCCTCCTGACCAAGTCACCACGTTAACGGAAGCAGTTTCCTCCGTAAAACGCACTGCGCCGGCAGCTTGCCAGATGCTCAACCAGCAGAGGTGCTCGCAGGTGCTCTCAGGTGATCTCTAGCGATCTCGGGTGATCTTGCGTGCTCTCAGTTGATCTCGGGTGATCTTGGGTACTCTCAGGTGCTCTCGGATGCTTCTGTTCCCACGAATTGAGCTGAATGGTCACAAGGGGTCGGTGCTATTTGCTCCCAAACACATTTCTGCCCGTTGTCCTTGCCATTCTGATTATGTAATTTAATTGTGAAAAACAATGAAATGTGAGTACAAAGAAAGAGTTCTTGTTCCTCTGTAAACTGACGTTTCTATGTTTTGGAAAGGCTTGATAATGACTTGTCCTCGTGACTTGTCCTTTTGTCCTAATGACACACACAAAAAAATCCTATTGACGTGGCATGGGAAAGATACTTGGGGAAGACTGGGGGAGGGCGGAATCATACACATTTTAGTGTGGTTCGATACTTGGATTGCCTTGTGTCTTTAAATTCTCCCTCTACTTCAGAGAAACCTGAAATGGAACTCACAGAAGATTCCAATAGAATATAACCTCCACGAGCGTGGAGACTTTGTGTCGTTTCCCCAGCCCCTAAAATATGCCGGGCACATAGAAGGAACACAATAAGTATACATAGGATAAATGGATTGTGAGTATAGTTGATACAAGAAAAATAAAACAAAACTCCAATTAATAGAAGCCTGCACGAAGAAAATGCCTTGATCCAACTTTTGAAAAAAGTGGTCCCTGAACATACCTGTATATACTTTAAGTTACAATAAGAAGTCTAAGGTATGTTTCTCATGGTTACCCCTCAAATAATATTTTAAATTAATGGACCATCTACCATTTTGATCACATTAGAGACAGGGCTTTGCCTGTCATTAGAAGCAGGGAAGTGCCTTGGCTATCCAATAGAGAGTTCCTCCCCGTGGCCAAGCACTAGACCAGATCAGATCTTTAAGCAGACTTCCCTGAACTCTCTTCTCTAGAAGGTAGCTAGGGAAATCTGCTCTGCTTCAGAAAGGAGGAGACATAATAGGAAGCAGACTGCATCCCTGGACAGGGATTGAATGTCCCATAGGCACAGACTGGAATGAGAGGCCCTGTGACACTTCTCTGTGCCCCGTGAGTATGAATAACGGTAACAAATGCCTTCCTTGTTTCAATCTGTGTTTGAGGCTCTTTAGACACAGACTCAGAGAATCTGGGCTCAAATTTCTTCATACTAATTTTGTGGCCTTGAACTAGTTAGCATACTTCTCTAAGCTAAAACTTCCCAACTGGTGGGCAAGGAGTGGGTTTACAGGTGATGAGATATCGCTCTTCTCAACGTTCAGAATAGGCAGGCAAGCCCTAGGGCAGCCAGAATCTCTGAGCTTGTCACCTCTGGTGCCAAGAGCCTCATCCATTTTCCGTGGCGAGATATGGGTATGGGTACAGACACAGAAATAGATTTATGTATATGTAGATGCATACTTTTTTTCAGTTTCCTGTGTGCATCACCATATGGAATAGGTTGGAACCACCAAGAGTTGCTGCCTTAGCTCCTTAGCTAATAAATCCGGTCCTGACTTTGTCAACAGGTTGCTGTGAGGATCACATGGGACATAAATGTAAAATGCTTCAAGAGCAATTGGTAGTCATACCAACAGCTGGCATTGTGACAGACAGAAGCACAAAAAGAGCTTGAACCCATGTCACCAGCTCTAGTTTCCTTACCAGGTTCTTTTTTTTTTTTTTTAAGATTTTGTTTGTTTATTTAACACAGAGAGAGAGAGAGACAGAGAGAAAGAGAGAGAGAGAGAGAGTGAGAGCCACAGCAGCAGCAGCAGAAGGGGAGAGAGAAGCAGACTCCCCTCTGAGCAGGGAGCCCCACACGGGACTTGATCTCAGGACTCTGGTATCACAACCTGAGTGGAAGGCAGACGCTTAACAGACTGAGCCACCCAGGCACCATCCTTACCAGATTCTTGAATCAATGGAGAAATAAGAAATGTTGGCATATCAAGTTCAAACCATTACCCTTATCTCTGACAAATCCGTGTTAGCAAGCATAACTGTAGGCAGGTAAGCTCCCTGACACTGAACTCCAACAGCAGGCCAAGTTACGCAACAGGTCACTCTGGGAAACCACATTCCTTCCCAGCAGGGGAACCTTTGTCCCTAGAAATGCAGAGCAGAAAACACACCCCTGGGGGCAGCTTACTCCCAAAAGAAAGGGAAGAGGTGGGTACTGGTCCCTGTGCAGAACCCCTGGTCAGGTCTCTTCTTCCAAACTTGCCCCATCAGGTCTGTCATTCCACCTCCCCTGGGAAGCAGTATGTGAAGGAATGGAGGAAAGGCAGGAGTATTGCACCACCAGAGCTCCTGCCATGGGGAAGAATGCACACCAGAAGACCCGTCCTGAGATGTGGTCTGCTTTGTCTGCTGTTTCCTGGCAAACATGGTCTGAGGCGCTGGACCAGTGCCTCACCACCAGCTTCCTGGGTACAGAGAAACAGGAAGTGGGCATCCAGGTTTGCCGAGGCAGATCTAACAGGCAGGCCCTGGAGATGGTTTCCTAATCCCTGTCAGATCGTCTCTGTAAGGTAAGGACTGTGTTTCTTTGAATCATGTCTTTAATAGTTCACATAGCTGAGCTATCAGCTCACAAAGGCAGGGACTAAGAACATCACTCACCCGTGTATCTGCAGTTGCCAGTCATTCTAGATGCCTGGCAACGACTAATAGAGTCAGGAAAGAATGAAAGAACGGGTGACACAGCACAAGAGGAAGTACACTCAATACGTGTCTTAGATGGGACAGTGTGACCTTCACCTGCCCTGTTCACCTTGACCAATGACCTCTCCTTATAACTTCCACCCAGGTTCAGACATTGCACCTTTTTCCACATCATCGGTAGTTTCTGCTAATATTGAAAATCCCTTGAGGACTTCCCACCTGTGAAAATACGCTCCTGTGATAACAAGCAAAAAGGCAATTGGGAAGAGAGAGAACTTTCAAAATTCTTTAAGACAACGTGAGATTTTTTTCGAAAGCACTTCAACCTGATGAGCTCTCAGTCCAGTGCATGGCCATGAAATTGTGTACACGGTAAAGCCTCTCCGTGTCAACGAGGGAGCATCACTGATATCCAAGTTTGTGATTGGGTTCCTTCTCATGTAGTATAGGATAAATGTTTCCTAAGTACGTGTTATGTGCTGAATTATATCCCCCAAATTCATAAGTCAAAGTCCTAACCTCAATGTATGAATTACCTCAGACATCTAAGTTACCTCAGAAAGTAACAGTATTTGGAGACAAATTTTTAAAGAGGTGATTAAGGTAAAATGAGGACATTAGGATGAGCTCTAGTCTAATATGGTATCTTTAGAAGAGGAAATTTGGATACACAGAGATATCAGACATGAACAGTCCCAGAGGAAGACCATGTGAGGACACGGCAGGAAGGTGCCCATCTGAAAGACAAGGAGAGAGGCCTCAGGAAAAAACCAAGCCTGTCCTCATCTTGATCTTGGACTTTGAACCTCCAGATATGTGAGAAAATAAGTTTCTGTTGTTTAAGCCACCTAGTCTTTCGTTATGTCATTATGGTAGCCCTAGAAAACTCATACATGTATTGCAGAATTCTTCACTGTGGTGGTACCACAAAGATGTGTTGGTGCAACACATCTAGGGACTCACTGGACAATGGGTAATGGGGATTGCATAAGAAAGCACAAAGGGCCGATAACACAAGCGATATGCTTATGCTTGAAGGAAGCAGTTGGCAAGACTTCAGAAGTCTCAGGAAACCACACACTCCTTGACACCTTTAGCTAAATTTTCTTACCCTAAAAATTATTGTTTTAAAGGTTTCTTTTTACCTTCTCTCCCCACTCTTCCCTGCCTGCCTTCCCTCCATTCTTCCCTATAACCACTCCCCCTACTGCCACCACACCTACGCTCTCCAACAGAATTTTTGACATCCATCTCTCCCTGCCTTTCCTTAATAAGAAATAAAATGGCTGATTGTTTCGTTTGTTAAGGCTTTAAGCAGATTTCCCCAGTTGAAAGTCAGGCAAATTTAAAAACCTGTTTGGGAGGGTAAGGTTTTCAACTTGGCCTCCAATCAGGGACTATGAAAAGCACGCAGTTCTGCAGAGGTATCAGGAAGGGTTTCTATTAGGAGGGAAACCACCCACATGGCTGGATTGGGAGTCCCCTCATCTCTAGGGCAAGAAGTGGCACAGCTGACGCGGCTCTGGGAGGGGCACCCATCTGGGAGGGGCCGCGAGCAGCTTCCAGGAGTGTGAGCAGGAGCCTGTCTCCAGCTATGAGGAGCCACGCTGTTGGCCCCCTCCCCTAACTCCGTGGCCTGGGCTCCGCAAGACCTAGACTTAAGTCACTTCCCTCTTCTGGATCTAAACTGTAAAAATTTTGTTTCCTGAACTGTAAAATAAGATTAGAGGAGATTAGTCACTTTCCATTGTTTTTAAGTGTGAAAAGAACTACTTGGACAAAATCTTGTATATAAGTTTATATTAAAAACAAACAGATGTGTCGCTGGCCTCCTTCTGGGCTGGGACCGGAGGAGGAGGGGCAGTGCAGCCCCACCTGCTCTCACTTTGCCCAACTCCTCCATCGCTTCCTCCTTCAGGAAGCAACCAAGGACTCCCAGGAGATCTCCTTGGCTGAAACACATGGGATTATCTCTAGGGCGGGTGTGCAGGGAAATGTCTAACAGTCTGGGGAATAGGGGCTGCTGATTTGCAGTGTTTGCTGATTTCTGTGGTGTAAATATTACCACCGTGGCTGCACTCAAGTCACCAATTTCACATCACTGAGCGCAGAGCCGGGCATGCTAAGTAGCATACCATGTGCTATAGTAATTAGTAAGCAGTGAGTTTTGAGTATTTAGTAACTTTGCTTTTGAAATACTTTATTTAATCGTAAGTTTATATGATGCAACTTTTGATAGCCACTGTGTTAGCAATTGGCTTGTAAAATTCCGGAAAATTTAACAATCAGTTCTTACCAGTTAGGATGAGCCAGCTCCAGGATACCACTATCTAGGATCTTTTTAGCACCAACATTCTAAATCTTGAAACTAAAGCAGAAGCAGTTTGAAGCTGGGAAGGGCTAAATGGAATAATTCTAGGGATTTGGGAAGTGTGCTCAGGAGGGAGCAGAAAAACGTGTTTTCAGTGTTAATACCCAGCACAGAGCACAGAACTAAAAAATAGCTGGCCAGCCAGTGAATGACACAATGAGCCAACGGGGCAGTGATCCAACCCACACGCAGTAGGCTTTGTACTTTGAGTTATCTTTTCAACCAGTAGTGGGCTGGGTTTATAGACATCCACCCATGTTCTGTCATGTAGCCTTCCATGGGACAGGTGGCACTGACCATGGCCAAGAGGTATCAGCAGTGCAGTTAGTTAATGCAGTTAAGCAGTGCAGGTAAGTTGATGAGGTCTCGGAGAGCCTGCAATAGGGACGTCATGTGATACACAAGCTGGTCATGGCCAACCATCCCGGCATATCCAGAGGCCTGCATGGATTCTGCCTCAACCTGGGTGGGTACAATCTGATTATAAGTATCTTGCTGTTCTTCCTGGTTACTATCTCCCTGCAGATTAGTGTTTAATTCAGACTTTTGTCTTTCAGTTCTTTCCAGTCTTTGAAAATAGCACAGGTTAAAGAGTTAGGAGCCTGGATTCTGATGGAACCAAAATTCTAGTTTTGTCACTTAACTAATTGTGTGATTTTGGGCAACTGGTTAACTTCTCTGTATTTCAGTTTTATCCTAGATAAAATGTAGATGACAATAGTGCCTACTTCAAAGCATTATTGGGGGGATGCCCGGGTGGCTCAATTGGTTAAACATGTGCCTTCGGTTCAGGTCATGATCCCAGGATCATGGGATCGAGTCCCACATAGGACTCCCTGCTCAGCGGGGAGCCTATTTCTCCCTCTACCTGCTTCTCCCTTTGCTTGTGTGCTCCCCCCCTCTCTCTGACAAATAAATACATAAAATCTTTTTTTAAAAAAAGCATTATTGGGAAGATCAAATGAGTTTCATACATATAAAGTACTGAGAACAATATTTGGCACATAGAATATGCTACTTAAATGTTATTATATTATTACATATAATATATATGTACTTATATATAATTATTACATATAATAATAGATGCACTAAGTGAATGAATGCAAGTGAACAAATGCATGGGAAAGTAGGGCCTGAATGAATGTGCAATGAGATTCTTCTGGAAAACAAATGTCAAGTATACATTTATAGTAATTATCATAAATAATAGCAGTAACCTTAGCTAGCATTTATTGTGTGTTTAAAATGCATTTTATAAGCATTATTTCATTAATTCCTCATAAAAATTCTAATAGGAAGGAACTGCCTTTAGCTGTATTACACAGATAAGAAAACCCAGACTTGCTGAAGGGCACGAAACTTGCCGAAGATCACATAGTTAGTTAATGACTCAAATCCAGGTCTTGACTCCAGAGCTTGACCTCCTAACCTCCAGCCCATATGCCTTCCCTCCCCAGTACTGTGCCCCACTCCTACCTTTCTTCTCACCCCACCCCTTCATGTCTTCACCTATCCCTCCAGGTCTATCCAAGACTCCATCCTTTCTGAAGACTTTCCAGGCTACTGCCCTTAGTATGATGCTCCCAGCACTTCCATATACTGTGTGTCCCTCACTCTCTACTGCCTGTGACTGTTACCTTAGACTCTGTGTCACACAAGTAGCTGTGTGGAGATTGTGCAAGATCTAGGCTAAATTCCTGCCCAAGCTAAGACGTGTCCCAAGTCCCATGACACAGCCAATCCCTGCTGAAAGCTGCCCTGTCTGCACATCGGGGTTCCCCAGAGACTGCACTCTACCTGCTAGCTCTAGTGTCTGGGACCATAAAATGGGATCAATGGGAAGTTCAGCTGGCTAGATCAAGCCCAGCTCTAACCAACCACCCTTGACTTCTCACAGTCATGGGCTCAATGGTGCAGTGGGAAGGGTGGAGCTGAGGGGCACCTGGGTGGCTCAGTCAGTTCAGTGTCTGACTCCTGATCTCAGCTCAGGTCGGATTTCAGCTCAGGTCTTGATCTCAGGGTTGTGAGTTCAAGCCCCAGGCTGGGCAGACAAGCTGTTTCAAAACTTTTTTTTTGTCAAAAAAAGAAAGAAAGAAAGAAAGAGGGGGGGGAGGGAGGGGGGGAGGGA